>OZ014560.1:20404193-20608681 GCA_963966155.1 Clivina fossor
TATATCTATATCTATATCTATATATATATATATATATATATATATATATATATATATATATATATATATATATATATATATATATTGCTAAACTGCTAAACTGCAGTTGTGGAAAAAGTTACATCGGACAATCATCTCAAAAACTTATTAACAGAATTTATCAACACAGAAGTGACGAATCTAAAATTAATAAAACTTGTGCTTTGGCAGTACATGTTCGAAACACAAAACATAAAGTAGATTACGATAATCCTGAAATTCTAGCAATTGAAAACAACTATTATAAAAGACTTTTTCTCGAAATGTGTTTTATCATGAATAACGGTACGCATACATTAAATGAAAAAACAGATACGAAAAATCTAACGAATATATATGCTTTTTTACTTAAAAAACAGTAGTACGAAATAAATTTTGTATTACCGCCAATAATGACAACGCAAATAATAATGAAAAAAATAGTAAGAAGAACAATACAATTGCATGCTTTTTAACAACTTACGTAGTATATTTTTATATTCTTGTATATTTTTGATCAGCGCAGTAAGTGATAGAAATTAACCTTGAAACAGAATATTTTTGACAATAACAGGTGTTAAACAAGTTTTTGCTGTATTTTATATTTTTTTAAACTATTTATAATTTTTAATAACTGACTAAATTGTTTTTTATAAATTTGACATATCTGTTTAGATAATGGTAATAATATTTGTGTTATTTCTAAATCTATATTTTAACTTTAAAATTATTTTGAAAAGAAAACGATTCATGAGAACATATGACCTTCATTTGTTACAAATAAATTTTACGAATTTGTATTAACCATGTAAGTTTGATAATATTGAAACATATAGTTATGTATGTAAATCTAATAATTGTTAACAATTTTGTAATTTCTAATGTAGTGCGACTTCCTGAGGAAGAACCAAATCTGGTTCGAAATATCGAAGCAATAAAAATAATACCAACAACTACTAAAAACAAGGAAATGTGTATAATTTAATTTAATTTCCTTTCCGTAAATTTGATGACTGCATACCTGAACAATAAATATATTAAATCAATTATTATCTTACACAGTCGAAAAATAACGAAAAAATCATTATATATATATATATATATATATATATATATATATATATATATATATATATATAGTATAATAATATATACGATACAATATAGACACCCTAAATCAATTTAGGTGTAGAGTAGAATGTGGTATACTCGAGTAGCTGGTATATAGCTGTGTATCAAAAGCTCATTACTGTATAATTTAATAACGTGACGTACAAAGCACATATCCTGTCGACAAAAGCCTTCAGCAACGCCTATCGCTATCGCGGTACGGTGGTCAGTTTCCGTCTTTGTCACATCATATTCAGGGCGTTGGCGTTCTTTTGCAGGATTCTATACAAATGTGCTATTTTTAACAAGCGTCTATCGGATTGTAAAGTTACATTTTCATTTTTGTTTCACAATCGTAGCTACAGATATATTTTTCACAAAGTTATTATTTTGTTATAATAATTTTTTTTATTTACTATTAATTATAAAATGAATAGTTAAAGACAAATTCGTCCTTAGACCGGAGCAAATATGGCTCATGCTCATAATCTATTTAATGAATAAAATAATTTTTCTTGAATTTTTTATTATATTTTATATTTTATGTTTAATATTTGCTGTTATTCTTGTGTTTTATTATTTTATCTTATTACAAAATATTATTATTTTTATTGTTAAAACCTATGTACGAGTAAAATTACATAAATTTAATGTATATTTTTTACAGTGTAAGTAAAAATTATTATAAAACAATATGATCGGTTTCTCGATCATGTTCCGTTCAGAAATTAAGCAAACGTATTAATATTATAAAGAAATAATCATTTATTAAAATTGTTCAATTACATTTGCTCTTATATTCAATAGACAATTAAAATTATTAGTTCATTTAATAATTAAAAATTGTATTAACCGTTTTTTATTTTCATTTTAGATTGAATAAACTTTTTAGCGTTTTGTTCACGAACTAGATTTTTTTTTGTTACAACCTAAAACAGTTTTCGTTTCTTACAAAAAGATAACAATAAAATAAATTGCATTTAGTGCACGAAAGGATTAGAAAATGCTTTTTCAGGATTTCTACTTCTGTTTAATTAAAACTATAAAGTAAAGCAAAGTAGATAAAGAACTTTAGTATTTTGTTTCCAAAATACAATATCGTATTATAAATATTCTTTTATCTTCAATATTTGCGGTGGTAAGGTTCTTAAAATCCTTTATTATTTTTGCTATCAGTATAAACACAATTTTTTTTTAAGAATTGTTAATTAAACAAATAATAATCACAAACAGTATTTGTGTAGAGTTTTACAAAGATAATTGTAATATTTAAAAAAATACTAAAATAATTGAAAGTACTGATAAATTATCGGCTTTGAGATACATGTTTTATAACATAGCAAAAAATCTTTCAGAACTCATTATAAAATTTATAAATAAATTTATTAAAAAGGCTTTAGGATTAAGTTTTATATATTTTATTTAAATATCGACGAAGATATACGTAGAGTATATTAAAACGTCAATATTTAAATAAAATATATACAGAACTTAATCCTGAAGCTTTTTTATTTAAAATATTTAACGTTTTGTTTTAAATTTTCAGTAAAATTTAATAAAGCAAATTAATTTTACCACAGTAAAAAAATCTTTCAGTACTCATTATAATAAAATTATTGTAAGTCCATTTGTTGGGATTGTTGTTTCGTAGTAGTATATATTTAAAAAAAATTAAACAAGAACTGAGTATTAATTTTGTAATTGGGTTAAAACAAAAGTAGATTAATTTTCAACAATGATAAAAATGATTTAATTTTTATGGTAATTTCTTTGTCTTTTGAGCAGTAGAAAAAAAAGGGTCTTCAAATTGTATAACGCTTTACATGCAAATGAAATAAAACCTTTCTCTTTACATCTAAGAATTCTTTGTGATGCAAATCATAAATATCGAGATAACATCATTCTTGATAATTATAGTTCTTTTTGTAATATAATACAAAAAAGAAAAATTGTGCATCATTTAATATTAAATTTCTAATAAAATAAATTCAAAGCTCAATTTATTTCATTTCAAAATAAATTTGCTTATGAATTGTTAACGTGGACGACGAACAAATGAGAAAATGTATTTCAACAGAAAGTCTTCTGTAATTTTCTGTTCATTAGCTGTCATTCATTACGGACAAGTACAGATTTATAGTAAGTAGAATAGTGTTAAAATTATGTAATTTATATAAAATAATTAGTGTCTCTTAACTTATCTTTGTCGCAAAGATAAAATTATAAGTCTATTTTCTTTAATATTTACTAACAGTATTTTTTCTTAAAAATGAAAATATACAAAAAAGAAAATTTAAATAATTAAAACTTAAAAAATTAAATATTTATTTATATATTTCAATAATATTTTTTTTTTGTAAAATAGACATTATAAATTTTTATTATTTGTATCTACAGTGGCTGCATTTTAAAACTTACTGAATATTTGTATATATTTTTACTTTAATAAAATAATACTTCCTGCAAATGGCGAAAATTAAAAAAAAAACAAATATAATTTTTGTTAAATAACGACAAAAAAATTTAAAAAGTTTTAAATATAATTACATTAATATTTGCGATAATAATAATTAAATTGAACATTTAACAGCTGTAATATGATAGAAAATTCTGCATTATAATGAATAATTCATAAAGTTTATTGCAGATAAAACTATATAGAAATTTGAGAGTAAAAAATTTGAGCAGTATAATTTCTTGGCTAGCGGGAAATGTTTATTATGTAAATTTTATACAGTACCCTTCTTACTAAAATATTGCACTATCAAGAAACCAGTTGTAAGTTATAGCTTTTACTCTGAATTCATTAAATTATCCATTGTCAGACTTGCAAATAGATTTCCGTAAAATATATTAAACTCATTATTTACGCAAGTCAACGATATAAGAATTTCACTTTGAAAATCATATAGTGTTAATTGTATATACCGGGTGTATACTTGGTTTATGCAATATAGGAAAAACAATGTTATTTTTTTAACATTGTAATTCCTGCCTCCCCGTTAGTTTTAGAGAAAAATTATAAGAGACAAAAATTATTTAGAATTAAAAACTACATTATTTACGCTTAAAATAATTGCGATATTGCGTCTCAGTAATTAATTATTAATTAAATAAATATTATCAGTTTTCAGCGATATCAGACAGCCATGGACAAAACGCGAATGTATTTTGTTTACAAATGTCAGTGTATTGCCATTTGTGAACAAAATATATTCGCGTTTCGTCCATGGCTGTCTGATATTGCCGAAAACTGTTAATATTTATTTAATTAATAATTAATTACTGAGACGCAATATCGCAATTATTTTAAGCGTAAATAATGTAGTTTTTAATTCTAAATAATTTTTGTCTCTTACAATTTTTCTCTATAACTAACGGGGAAGCAGGAATTGCGATGTTAAAAAAATAACATTGTTTTTCCTATATTGCATAAACCAAGTATACACCCGGTATATAATAGAATACTCGAATAGGCAGAGCAAAAAAAATATTTGAATGTTTATTTTATTATAATAATTGAAATTCCAATCATTATTAACTCAGTAACTAACTAAATGTTCGCAATTTTCTTGTGGACTTTTTCATATGCGTTTTATTTTGGTTTAGTTTAAAAAAAAAAAAATATTTTTCACTACTAGCTTCCAAAAGATATGAGTAATAAATAACATTACTATTATATGCGCACCCCACTAGTAAATATAAAATGTACATTCCGGCCATTTTATTTGTATGAAATTCACGGCATTTCTTACATTTACATTTTGCGTAAGATTTAATTTTTTTATTGTATTATTCTTGTTAGATTAAAATCAAAATATCAAAATTAATTTCAAATTTGCAAATTACATTGTATACTTTCGTCGGGTATTAAATATTTGGATAAGCTAAAAATTATTTAAAACATAATATAATCTCGTGTTATAATTGTTGTTTTGATTAATAATTCAAGTACAATCACTTTTTGTGATGAAAGGATATAAATTTTTTAATAGGATTAAAAATTAATCAAATTTTTACTGTCGGCATAATACAAACTCGTAATTTTGTTTTAAATTTGCTCGTATATTTATATAGATACATTGTTTGAAAAGTTTTTATACATTTTTTTTTATATGTTAACATTTATTATTAACAGTGTTACAATATCCGTTAAATCTAGAAAAAATTTAAAGGGTTGGATTTTTATACACAATGAAGTAATTTAAATTAGTATTGTAGATTAAAAATGTATTAACCTCGCCGGGATTTAAACTCGGATCCTTTGTCTCAGCTTAACTTAAACTTGATATATTTAGTATAATTTTATAATTTAATAAAAAATTTATTACATCTGTAGTTCGACCTATGACGAAACATTTAGGACATAAAAATTATCATAAACGGTGGTAATACTTATAAACAATGTAATAAAGCGTTGAGTAGGTATAATGTTTTATCCGTGGTTGAAAATATGATATCAGTGGCGCGCGAGCCGAGTAAACGCGCGAACGAGCAAGCAACAGGTACTCTGTTAAGTGCAATGCACTCTTCGTTCAACAAGTGACTCCTAACCAAATTTCATGTCTCTCATATCGAACTCACTTAATAACAGCAATAGTGTGGTCACTCGATTCTTGACTATCAATTGCTCATTTACTTCAATTGGTCTCCAATAAAACTGATTTTGTGTACAATAAAATCTTAAACTTTCGAGTACAGGATTATCACAAATAGCTTGGATTTTACTGTAGCACGATTTAAAACTTAATGTATACAGAGTGTTTACAGTTTTCTCTGTATCCTTTCAGGGGGTGATAGCATACCTCAAAATGAATCGATAAAACTTAAATTAGTAAAAGTTGTTTCATAAACGAGATAATAATTCTTTTAGTTTTTACGTTAAACGATTAATTTGTGTTAAACTCTAGTAATCTACTACTTAATCAGCATTTTAATATATATATAGTAAAAAATTAGTCAGAACTTATTATATTAAAATAAAAAAACTTTAGGATTAAGTTCTGTATATATTTTATTTAAATATCAACATTTCGATATACTCTACGTATATGTTCAGCAGGAAAAAATAATACAAATGACATAAACAAACAAAACATATATATATAAGTTACTAAGTGATAAAGTAACTAGATTAAAAAAATTATTTTTTAAAAAAACTCCTGGTTTAAATAAAATTTGTCTTCCTTAAATAAATAATTTATATATATATATATATATATATATATATATATATATATATATATTGATTCTTTGTAACGACTAGGAAATTTATAGTAATTAAGATTGATAGTGGGTGTTGTAGTCAATGGATAAGGTGTTAATAAAAAATCTCATTTCAGATTTAAACCGAGCTTTCGTAGCATATTTTGCCTACTTTTTCAGGGCGCTATAATCAACAATTTATTTATGAAAAATATAATACATGAATAAGTAAAGACATACAATAACCAGGTAAATAAAATAAAATAAATAAGTAAAATTATGTAAATATTATGGCTACAATAGTGGAATATTATTTATGACCTAGTATTGTACAATTTTAATGGTTTCATTACTAGTTCTCTAAATGGATAAATTTTTATTTCAAATCAAATTCTAAAACATTTATTATGTCAAACAAAATATGACTGAAACCTGTATTAATGTGACAGAAAATAAATGCTTAATTATTTTTCCATTAGTATTGTGTTTATCTGGCACGTTAAAACATTTTCACAGTTAACGTGTACGTATACGAATTGAAATGTTTTATTTAGATAAACATCAAACAATGTGTAGAAAAGCATTCTGTTCATACTTCTACGACGTGAAGAAATTTCTTTCATGTGCTTTTGATCTTTTGTATGTGTCACGTATGTTCGTTTTCTTGCGACAAATACATGAAAGAGCAAATTGTACAATTTATATGTGGAATATATTTCTTTATCTAAACATAATAATGTTTGTGTTCGAATATACGATACAACACACTTTTTTTCGGTTTGTGTCTTATTTGGAAAGAAATTGTAAAAATAGTAATTTTAATATATATATATATATATATATATATATATATATATATATTTCAGTTTAAGTTTTCGTTTTGATTAGTAAAATTTTCACTAAAATAACAGTTAACCGGTTTTAAAAACTGATTCCAGTCTTGAATTTAATATCCTAATTTAATGTATTTTCTAATTTAAATATGTTTGCTTTTCGTTGAGATTTCTTGCATTTTCTAAAATATCTAAAACTTAAACATTTAATTTGAAATAAATAATATAACATAGTAAAAAAATTCAGAACTCATAATATTAAAACAAGAAAGCTTTTGAACCAAGTTTTGCATGTATTTTATTTAAAAAATCGATATTTTAATATACTTTACGTATATAATCATTAGGAAAAATATACAAATAAACCAACAAAGTTACTATGTAACGAAGTAACTATATTAAAAAATTTATAAATTAAAAATAAATATAAATTATTAATTAAAGGAAGCCAGATTTTGTTCAAATCAGTGCCTTCATAATCAGTGTGGATTTTTAAATAAAATGTATACCGAATTTAATCCTTTTTTATTTTAATAAATGATTTCGTCAAATATCTACTTTCTATGTAAGTAATTACTCGTAGTATATTATATTTATATACTACATTATTTAATAAATATAAAATCTGTTGAAATTAAAACAAACACAAATACCAAACTATAATACTGTATTGGATAATATCCACTAATTATCAAAAGAAAACTCGAATCAAACTTTCTCCTTTAAAGTTATTTGTTGGCGAAGTATTTTTTTCTCTCGTTGTATCCAGTCACAGAATTGGAAGTTGCCGACAGATATATTTGACGAATCAGCACTGAACCGAGGACTGTTATTGTGTTAGTTTCCGGAACCTCGATGTAATTAAACTGGACCTTCAAGAGAATGTGGAAACGTTGCCTCTTCTGCTTTGCTCTTTTGTCCTTTTTTCTACGCCATATATATATATATATATATATATATATATACAAAAATTTATTGTCTCACTTCGACTTATGCATGCGTTTTTTTGTTTGTTTGTACAACAAAATTAAATTAGTGAATAATTAGAAATGTGTCAGAATAAAACATACATACATACATACACAATTACGCCATGTACCTAAAAGGGTGTGGCACAAACTGTTTTTATCAACCCGAAATCAGACGCCTCCAAACATTCCTATCCAAACAAGCAACTTTTGCTTCATCTACATTCATAATTCCTCTCATACATGCTCTTTTATTCCTACTACTTGGAAACTTTCGCTCACGCAAAACACTCTCAATAATATCACTCCAATTACTCATCGGACGTCCACGCAACGTATACCATCAAAATCATTCAAATAAATCTTTTTAACTAAACGTTCATTAGACATTCACTCAACATGTCCGAACCATCTTAACTGACTCTAACACTGCAACTTTTGCTACAACATTTTTTTTAATTTCACACTCATCATACACTAATCTATTTCGTACCCGATCTCTCCTATTTACACCACATACCTCACGCAAAAATCTCATTTCCACAGCAGTCATTTTCCGTTTATGCTTTTGCAACCAAACCCAACATTCACTACCCTATACATCAACGTAGGCACCAAAACTGCATTGTATATACTCAAACGGGCTTTTTTTGGAAACATTTACATTCCTAGCAAAAGTTCCCAAAGCACCCAAAACCTTACAACTAAAATAAAAAAAAACTAACAATTTAAATCACTTTTTGGTTGTAAAATTAGAAATTGAAATTTTTATTAATTTAATTATTTGCTCTACAAGTGTCTACAGACCGACAGACGAATATCACGCTGAAAAATATTGATTCGTGTTAATATAAGCCTAATTCGTGCTCATCTTACTTATTCGTGATTACATTACCGCCTGTATTATATGTGATATAACGGTTGGTAAAACTAATATTTGAAGTGAAATATTATATCTTTCAATAAAAATTATTTAAAAAAATAATATCAAAAAAAAAAGTTTTTGAAAAAATCTTATCTCGTAAAATATATAAAATAGTGTTTCCGTTGGAATTTTATGTTTTAAAATATTCATGACTGTTTTTGGTATATGGTGCCTAAGAGAACATTAAAATAATGTATGTTTTTTCACTTTCTTAAAATATTATATACCTTTTTTCTATAACAGTATGTATCTACTGCATTGTTTTTCTTTTTTCATTTACATGATACGAGTATATTTTCAAAAAACAAAAATTTAAAGGTGCAGATTCTATTCGCGAAAGTGACAATCAGTGGCGTAGCTAGTAACTTGTCATGGGGGGGGGGGGTTACTAAAGAAATGATATAATATTAATCAATAAAGATAATACTATAATTTGTATAAAAAATAAAGAGCAATAAAAATTATTTTTATAAAAATGAAAATAAAATAACATATTTCATATTTCACATACGTATGTTTTTGGTCGTTCAGGTTCTTGGAGGGGGGTTTGACCCCCCCCCCCCTAACACCCTTCTGGCTACACCACTGGTGACAATAAACGATTCTGACTAAAATGTTATCTCAGTATTACGTTCCGAACAACCGGTACGACATTGAGCACAACCTCACTACTTTAAAAAGATTGCAAAATCTTAGGAAAAAAAAAGATATCTTCTCATTGCAAACAGCGAACAAATCACGAAATCGATAAAATATACGAAAGACGTGAACCACATTTCCTTTCTTTATTCTCAGCCAGGCGACTTTCGTCGAAGCGAACGCATAAAATGAATATTAAAAATTAAAATTAAATTCGAAACAATTATGCAGATTTATAAAGTGTAATTAAAATTTACGAAGGTTAGAATTACAATGTCAAACCGCGGAATGGATAATGGTTGGGATTCATATTTATCTGGAAGATAAACACGTTTCAATTTAAATTCTACTTTTGTTCGCATATTTATCTTTATTTCACTTCGGGCCGCTGGGTGATGTTTAAATGCTGTCTTGACTTTAAATTGATGTCATATAAATTCTCGACAATGTTCTACTAAATCTTGATTTATTCTTAATCAACATACGTGTCAACGTGTCTTATATTATTATTATGCAGAATATATGTTACTTTATTTCATATCAGATTAAGTTTTTTCTCTACTAAAAATAAACAATAAAACACTTGGTGTAAGTTTCACTATATTTATTTGACTTAATCGATTTCGGCTTTCTAGGCCCTCATCAGAAGTTTATACAGATGATATCATATGTTTATTCACAGGTTCCGACAGACAATTAGATCAATTATTGCAGTTTATAAACAACCAAAATCCATCAATTCAATTCACCATAGAAAAAGAAAATAATAATCAAATAAACTTTTTAGACATCAGTATACAAAATATTAATTCCGAATTTATTTTCAAAATTTATAGAAAACCTACATATACAGATACCGTAATACCAGCACACTCTAACCATCCAAACAATATAAAAATGGCTGCTTTTAATAGTTATGTTCACAGACTTCTAACTATACCTCTAAACAAAGAAAATTTTCAATTAGAATTAAATACTATTAAACAAATTGCTAACAATAATGGGTATGATCCTAAAGTAGTAGACAAATTAGTATTTAAGAAAAATAAACAGATTATTTTAAACAAAATTTTTAATAAAATACCTGAACAGCCTGAAACAAAAAATTATCGCAGATTATGTTATATCGGTAACACCAGTACAAAAATAGGCAATGAATTGAAAGAAAATAACATTACAGCCGCCTACTATAACAATCTTAATTTTAAAAATATTTTAATTAATAACAAATTAACTTTCAAAGACAAATATAGTAAATGTGGTATTTATAAAATAAATTGCAATAATTGTGATGCGGTCTACATTGGCCAAACAGGTAGATCCTTTAGAATTAGATTTTATGAACATATGCGTTCCTTCAAATATAAAAAACATGATTCTCATTTAGCACTACATTTAATAGAGGCAGGTCACACTTGTGACATCAAAGACTTGGATATTTTACATACAATCAACAAAGGTTCGAAAATGAACTTCTTAGAAGCATATGAAATCCAAAAAGCAATAGCTATGGGTCTAAATGTACTTAATGACCAAACAGATTTGTTCAACTCAAATTCATTAGAAGTACTTATAAAAGGTTTTACCCGATTTTAATATTTCTTGTACTGTTATATTATTGTTAAATGTCTGTATCCTTGTACCGTTATAATATTGTAATATGTCTGTAATTTTAGTATATAAGAACTACAAATAATCTTAATATTTCATTCTGTATAAACTTCTGATGAGGGCCTAGAAAGCCGAAATCGATTAAGTCAAATAAATATAGTGAAACTTACACCAAGTGTTTTATTGTTTATTTTTATTAAAATGTTTCACCAAGTGCCTACAGCTGAAACTTTCAACTTTATTTTTCTCTACTACTTACATATTATATTTATGCAATTTTATTCGAAAATGTTTCTTCGAAAATTAAAGGGCCATAATATTAGAAAAAAATCAATCAATAGATGTGCATGTATTTATTGATCTGTACTCGTTAGATCCTAAAAAAATTTTGGTCTTTCAAATAATATTATTATACTTCGTTCTTCAATATGTGTACATAATTTAAAATTTGTTTTTATTTTTAAATTATTTAACATATTCTTATGTATACAAAAGATTTAATACAACTTATAATTATGAATGTGGATGAAGCGAAAGTTGCTTGTTTGGATAGGAATGTTTGGAGGTGACTGATTTCGGGATGATGAAAAGAGTTTGTGTCACATCCTTTTGGGTACATGGCGCGATTGTGTATGTATGTATGTATGTAAATAACAAAAAGTAATTTTTATTTCAGTTAATTTCAAATACGAATATGTGTATTTTGTTAATTTAATATATATATTTTTTTAAATTACTGATTGCAATAAATATTTATACATTTATTTTTTTCGTGAAAATAATAACTAATGCATACATAATAAATGTAATATATCTATTTTAAGATATAGTTGATGAATCTTTGATATATAAACAATCAGAAAGAATATCAGTATAAAATCGAAGTGTATTTCATATGTCATCATTTTGGAAAATTTGTGACAGTCAATGTGATTGTATCGCCTTGAACATGGATGTTATGGTAACACAATTTTATACAAATTCACATATAAGACTTCAGAATCGATAACTTATCGAACAAAGAATGTGTGAATTATGTCTTCAACAGGTTACTTGTACTTTTAGTATAATCTATTATATAATAAATACTAGAATACAATATATTATTCACACATATTTTTTCTTTCATGTAATTTACGAATAAAACCCATTATTATATTTTATTGATTTTCTTTCTGAATCAATTTTATTCAAATTATTCCATCGCAAAAATATGTAGATTTCTGTCTTTAAAAAATTATTTTTTAAATGTAAATATACATTTATTTTTTATTTAAATAATATTTATTTGAATTAAAATAAAAACTGTTTTAGGATAAAATTCTGTTTGATAAAATTGATAAATTTTGGCCTGATGAAGACGAGCGTTCAGTTTCGTCGAAACGTCGTTTTTATAAAATAATTAAACAGCATTTTATCTTAAAACGTTTTTATTTTAATGCAATGCGTTCTGAAAAATATTTTACTATGTTAGTACTTATTTAATTATAAATAAAACAAAATATAACTGATAAAAATTTTCTATATTAAATTTTTATTTTAAACTATTTTTACATTATCTTTTTAAAAATAAAAATTAAATGGAAATAAATTTATTTGTACAGATAATTTGTGTTAAAAGAATTGACAAAATATAATTCTTTTAATATTGCGTTTTTAATTTTTCAATCATTGTAAAATTACAACTATAGGATTTGGCATTTTATTGGCAATATTTTACTCCAAATCTACCAAATTTTGTAACATAATAACAGTTTTTAAAATACGGATAGCGTTAGCTCGTTTTTGTACATCTTGTATATTATAAAATATATAATTCTTTTTCTTCGTGTGTGCTGTCAATATTATCCCCTACCCACCGTTGTGAAAGACGTAATTCTACGTTAAAATTGTTCAAATATAAAATATTTTAACAAAGAATTGTCCAATCAAGAAAAGATTATTCTGCTATTACAAATGCATTCACAGTGATCACGTCACTGTGTGGCTATTGCTTATGTAAGCACAAGAAAAACCGACTGTAAATTTCACATTGTATCCTTCTAAATCAAGAGACGGTGTGAGCATCCAGTTTTTTTTTTGCCTTGCTTCTTCAACCATGAACATTTCATCGGCTCGCGAACTGGTACTACATTCATTTCTCAGTTTCGGTACGTGAAGGATTTGAATCGTTCGTGATTTGTATGCATGATGCATGTACGAGTTTTCTTCTTCATCGTGAAACACAAGTACCCTTACCACCCCCCAGCAGGAATCTGACTTTGTAATTACTGACATGTAGCCTGCTGAAACGGCTGAAGCTGTAACGCTGAAACGAAAACCTGTTCAGAACCGGATATTCTTGTTTTGTTTCGTGCCATACGTTTGTATTTTGTATTATTGTTGCTTGTTGCTTTCACGCTTTTCGCCGAATCAGCTATTTTAATTAATATTATATTATAATGCCTGGATAATGAAGATACGAGATGAGCATTCAAAACAATGCATATCATATTTGTTGATTACATGCTATCTGCATTTAATCATTTTTGAATTAATATTTCTATGTGTATAGAACAGATCTTATTATAACCTGCAGTTGGCTACAAAATATATAATGGGCATTATAAATTCTGCAGTGAAATTTACATATTTGTGCAGTTGAAATTTTACTTTTTAATGAAACTTTACAATCTTTAAACAGAAATCTTTGAATATTGAATATGCAAAATACCATACATTTTCTGCAAACATTTTTCTTTTATTTCATAAATATTTATTTATGATTTTGTTTACAATTGTAGTATTATTATAAAATTATTAGTATTTCTATTATTAATATAAATAAATAATAGTAGTGTAATACTTATATGATCTATTCGATGAATACAAATAAATAACTTAAATTGAAAACGGTGTTGGTACTTGGTGAAATATTTTTATAATGTATAAACAAATGAAAAATAAAAACAACACTAGGTTTTAAGTTTTACAATTTTATTCAAAACATTTTATTGGTCAATTGGAATACATATATTCCTTTTAATGATGACTTAACTGCCGAAATTTTTTTAAATATTAAATTTTGTTGAATAATTTTATTTTATCTAATCTACAAATTTCTCGAGAATTACAGCAATCTGTCTTTATCAGTAATCTGCTTTTAAACTTTGTTAAGTAACTGCAAAGTGTTAGAAGCCGTAAGTTAAAGTCATTAAATATTTTACGAATATTGTATGTAAACTTTCAAATCATCACGAATATTTAAGTCATTGAATTTACATTGTTTATCTAATATATTAATTTACAATTACATAATACTGTTTTTAGATAATTTCTAAGTCATATAATCACATTATAAATAATAAATGTATTCTTTGGATAATATGTTAAAAATTCCATTTTTGGTTAATAAATGATTTAATGTCGAAAAAGCTTCTGTAGTCGGATTTTTAAAAGGCAAAGCTTGAGAAATATTTATAAAAAAAATTATCAAATATGTGAGGATTTAAATATTAGCATAGATTAAAGTAATAATCTGGAAATTTAAAAATTATATTAGTATTTACAGCCGTTAATATTTTATTATATATATTATATAACACATTAACTTAAACATTAAGAAAACTTAAACGGAAATTAACATATTTTTCGAGTAAATATTTATTTGAATGCTTTAAAACAAATATTTGTAGTATATGTTGTTCCTAATTTTCCTTTTGCTTAACTCTGAAAGCGGCTGGTATTAAGCGAATTATCAAAATTAGTTTTTTTAAGACCAATTCTAACTTTTTTTTTGTGTATCAGAAAACGCAAATATAATGAATACATTTTTAACAAAACATAATATATTTTATCCATATTACTAAAAATAAAAAAGTTTTTTATGCAAGGACAAGGAATATGAATCATGTTGTACACCAATTTATTGCATAATGCATATGTATACAAACTATCACAAAACTTAGCAACTAAATACAAACACTGAGAAACATTAACTATTCGTTATCTGACATTTACTAAATCACCTAGACTATATTAACTCACGTACGACTAATAAAATAATCGTTTAATTAACATGACATTATTATTATAATGTAAACTTTTAAATCATTTTCAATTTTTATATTTCAATTTTAACTAGTTGTCTTTGAAATACAATTAATAATAATTAATTCTACTTGAAGAGTTCTAAGGAAAATGAAAAAATATTTGTTATTTTATATTTTTACCACAATAACTTGTAAAATACAAATAATTTTTATTTATTGTAAATTTATATACTAATTTGTATTTTGATCTAAATAAACTTACTATTATTATTGTTATAAAATGAAATATATTCCGATATAAATTTTTTTATTTGTCACTATTGTAACGGTAAAAACCGTAACTTTAACCGATATTTTATAATCTTTAAAAACCGATAACCTTTAACTGAAAAAATGGCGGCTCTTTTTGGAAACAAAATTGAAATATGAATATTATTTTTATTGAACGTAATGTTTTTTTAGCAAAATTTATGAATGTTACACTTTATTAGGAAAAACTTTATTTTTACAAATTCATATTAAATAATTTTAAATTAAGTAAAGAATGTTTTATAATTTATAAGCAAATTTTGGTTTTCTGAAAATAAATAATGATAATTTAAAAAATATGATACTGGTTAAATGTTAACCAATATTTTTAAGTATTGGTTTTATGACTTGCTTTTGTGTCTGATGTGCGACATGAACTTAATATTTTTGTTTGTTTGTTGCAGGATGCTGGGTGGCGTGGCAGGACGTCACGTATCGTCACGGCGCCGTGGCAGTTCGCCAATGGTACGTGCCGATCCAAATTCGGGTATCCTGGAGCCCGTTGGCGGTGGACCTCCAAATCTACGCTATACTCGTCGACGCAGGGCTGTCACCACGTCCGATCACAAATCATGCGCTCTCATTCAAACACGCATCAAACTCGGTGATATCATGTAAGTTTCGCATTTTAAATACTTCCGAAAAATATATATAATTATAAGAAAATTATAACTTAAAATAGATGATATTTTCTATAACATTATAGACGTTCATTGAGAAAATATTATATTACAATATCAACTGAACTGAAATTTTACTATAAGCTGTGCATTTTCTGTTTGAATTAGGTTTTGATTATTATGTAAATTAAGGACGATAAAATTTTAAGAGCAATTAATTTTTGAGAATTTATTACGTATTTTTAAAATAATTTTTTAAAAAATGTGCAAATTCAAATTTTATTTAATTTATTTTGCACACATTAATTTTTTAAACTAATTATGTAAATTTGTACGCGAACAAAAGATGATAAAATTTCTGTTTAGTTAACTGCACAATTTTTTTTTTTATTAATAATTTTATAATTACATATAAATAAAATAGGTAAATACAACATAAAGTTAAATAAATGAAAATACAATTTAATTTAAGTACAAAAAAATCTTTATTTAATTTAAAGATGAAAAATAATATAACAATGAAAACACAGCACGCAGAGCCATCTGTTGTGAGCTTTTCCAACTATATTAAGCTTCATAACAAAAACAAAAAATGGTCGTGTTTGACACTAATTCACCTGAAAGACAATTTATAACTATAAGACAAACTTTGACAAATTGATAGCAAGCTTTTTGCAGGTTATAATATCCGATTAAAGCTCCGCTTTTTTTTAGTAAAAAATTAGCAATAAACTTACTTTATAATAAAACTGTTAAAATACATTTAAAAATTATTATTATTTCAATAAAAGTTTAGCATAAACAAGAACTACATCTGGAACTGATATTTGATTTTAAGTATTTCTTATAATTTTAAAATGTATTTTTATAAATTATCTGACCATTTTATTTCTTAAAAATAGTACTTTTACTTTTTTTTTTAATTTATCTAGTTTATTCAAGTATTTAAAGCAGATATTAACCATTTTTTAATAACTTATAATATCTTATAATATCTTTGCAAAAAAAAAAATTATTTGAGAAAACTTAATTAAAAGTTCGATAAGGGATACTGAAGACGTAAATTTCATCATGTATGAATTTTTATGAAATGAGGTAAAAATCTACTGTTTCAGCTGTAAGAAAACATTTTAGTTAAGTCTAGAATTTGGGAAAACTTATTTAAAGGGTCGACAAAATATTTAAAAAAAATATTTTTAGTCTCTCTTTACGAAAGATGCTCATATTATAAATATTTATTTTTTTTATTTTTAAAATTCAACTCGAAAATGAAATATTTCATATATTGTCAATTTCTCATGTTACTAGCCTATAGTAACTTTACAAACAAATACTCTGCCTATAATAACATTATTCTAATGCAAAGGTGTCCCAATTAGAACTATGTCAACGCATCCTAGATTTGTCTCGAGAAAAAAAAAAAAACTTAATCATGTAAACCGGAAATAAGATTTCGTATCCGGGTTAAGACACGTTCGGTTTAATTAGCAAATTTGGAACACACGTTTGTAGTAAATCCAGTTACGCTAGTTTTGCTTGGAAATCCTATCGAATACAACGCACTACTTGCTTGTCCTATTACAATCAATTTCCTATTCCTAAGTATATAAATTTAATTAAATTTCTCGTATACAATTTAATTATGAAAGTTCGACGCCTTGTTGACCATTTACGTACGAGATACGCTCGCAAATAAACACTTTTCACACATATTCCTGCTACGCAACACAGAGCCATCTACGTGAAATTGCCCGAAACACTGCAGCAGGAATTTTCCGAGCTTTCCTGCTCTTAACTGCCGGCAACAGATGGCGCCACTATGTAGCTTTTATGACCTTTATTAATAGGTATACTTTTTTGAAATATTAATTTCTGTGAATATTTTCAAATCTAAATATTATTGTTTAAATAATATTCGACTGTTGTATGAAGCAGTTTTATAGTTATAAAAAAATAGATAAATGGTTTAGAAAAGGATTTAGCGTTTAACAGGATGAAGTGAAAGGATAATTGGATTTTATTTGTTTGCGCGAGTTGAAGATACACGTGGCAGTATGGCACTGGTAGTTTGTTCTAATATCCCAAGGAGTTTTGGAAGGCAATGTAGGATCGATTTTCAGGCCTGGGTTATTAACCCCTATACGAACGGTTGGAAAAACGTCAATGTGGCTAGCCGCGGCTAAACGGTACAGAACGCTATTGTGTGTGCTTTAGTTCTGTAAATTTGGCGCAGGATGTCGCGGTATGTCCACGGCCCACACGCGCATTTTTCACCACCCGGAACAATCGAGTTTATAAAGGACGCTAGGCGGCCAAGTTGTATGCGAATCCGCACAGCCAACAACGTGGGAAGAAGGTGAATGCCGACGTCGTGCAGATGCAGGATTATCATCGTGGGATGTGTGATTACTTAACTGATTAGTTTGATTGGAAATAGGTGTTGTTGTTGTTGTTTTAGTGTGTAGGTTAGCGTGTGTGTGTGTGCCGTGCCGCCTACGCGCCGCGTGCGTGTCGTAAATGCAATGTGGATGGATCGGATGGATGGCGGCGGGGGACATGCGCAGCACGTGCAGCAGGACTGAGTCAGGAGCTGCGGCTGCTATAGCGCGCCACGATCATCGAGCTTAAAGCACACGGCACGGCGTGCCGGGACGAGTGCGGCCGAACTTTGCCGAAAGTTTTTCGAACCCCATAGGACGGTGATCGGGTGCGGACTGACACACTACTGAACACCGTTTGCCATCCACACGGGCTCTTTCGGCCACTGCTCAACACCAGGCCCAACAACAACAACAAGAGAAAGAGGAAATATCATCCTAGAGCTAGAGGAAAATGTTACCGCTGGCGGTGTGTTGTCGTTATTTTGTGCTGCTAATGTGTGTTACTACTACGATTTGAAAGCAAGGCTCGGGGTACGGTGTGCGCGCGCGGTGGCAGAGAGTGTTGCGGTGCGCTGATTGCGGTCTTTTGCCCCCGTGCTTTCTTCGTTCAGTTGGGTCAGTGTGTCGTCGTGCTAGAGGGTTATCGTGGTGGTCGTTGTCGTGTGTGTGTGCGCCACCACAGGCTATGGAGATGACGTTGCGGCAGCAGTTCACCCATCTACCTCGGCCCTTGTCTGCATGCTCGCTCTTCACCATCGTACAGTAACGCAACATGGAGGACGAATGTTATTGTGAGCATACATTGACAAAACAGGTTAGTTTAGACGGCTGCCAAATACACCTATACTATCCACCACCCTATATTGCATTGTCATCAACATCATCTTCATAGTTAGTACTATAGCAGAAACCAAACCGATGATCGTTCGATTGTGGTTGGTCGCGTCAATAATCCAGTGTGTGTGCTCCGCGTTGTGGTATAGCAGTATGATAGCATTAGCAGTGTTGCTGTCCATGGCAGCCTATTAATTGACGTTTAAAAAATGCATGTGTCAGGGTCCGAGCGGAGCGCCACAGGACACGGTACGGCGCGGAACGGCGCGTTCTACGCGGTCTCTACCGTACCGTACGCAGCAGCGCGCTCTATCCACATTGATTCCACCGGGCCCCCGTGTGATGTGGATGTGTGTGACCTATATACCGTAACCGACTCTACACTCGCGCTGTTCTGTTCTCACCGCTTCACCGCTCTATTCATGCTCCTCGAATACAATCTTTTACCATTCTTTTCTCTTTTACATTATTCGCACCCGTATTAGAACATGATTACATATAGTTTTGGTCATACAACATGCAATGTTTTATTCAAAATATGGATCTGCATTATTGAAAATGCCGAAACGCAGAACCGCGTCGTAATGAGAATTAAATTTGCACCAGCTCGTTTCCTACACAATCAAAATATGTCGTTAACTGGATCCATAACGGTCAAAAATATTACGCTTAGAGATTAATTTCGGAATGAATAAACTAGAAATTGAATGGTTTATGTGGTACTGTACTGCAAGCTAAACTTGGAAAAGAAAGAAAATTACAAAATATTTTACGTTAATTTCTGCGACAAATCATATTTTGCAAAGATCAGTAAAGTGCACTTATTTATTAACAACTTTCACTATATTTGCATGAACAATATTTTTTAAATGTTGAAACTTATTCTACTTTCATTTTATCTTGTTTGACGTTGTAAGTGTAACATATAATTCAGTTCACAAATTTAAAATTTAAAAATATCTACGGATTAGTCCATTTTTCATAATCGCCAACTAACATATGAAAAAAATATTTTTTTTATTTATTATTCTGCATTTTACATGTATAACAAAAATATTGCGAACAAAGTTATATAAATGTGAATCCCATATTGGTTCCTAAATGTGTGACTACATAAATTTGTAAAATACAACAATTTATTGTAAAATTATTTCTGTATAAATTTTAATTTAAAATCGACGTTCCTACGTACTTTATGTACATCATAATCAGAAAAAATTATGCAAATGACTTATACAATAAATAAACAGAAAGTAAATTATTATTATAACAAAATAATATAGAACTGGGAAAATTATCACTATTTTTGACAAATATTTAACTATGGAATCACCATTTTAACATATTTAAAAATTTATATTATTTAATTTCCAAAACAAAGTATTAATTTAAATTTTAAGTTCTGCAATTTGTTACTAACTAATTAATTAAATTATATAACTAGATTTAAACAATTGAATATTCAAAAATAACAACAACAAAAAATTACTCGTATTAATAATTATTTCAAACTCGAAATAACTGTAAAATTGAGTAAAATTGAAACACATTTTTATTTATTCCGGTACAGAATTTTCAAAAATGAAAATAGTAAAAAATTTTTATAATTTATTATATTAAAATAAAACAGCTTTAGGTTGTAGTTCTGTATTAATATTTATTTATAATCGACGTTTCGGCTTACTCAACGTTCATCTTTATCAGGAAAAATAAAGATGTACGTTGAATACACCGAAACGTTAATTATTAATAAAGAACTACAACCTAACGCTGTTTTATTTTTCCAAAAATTATTGAAAGTATCACGATATCATCAGGAATTAATTTATTATTAATTATTTTTGAATAGACATATATACTACAAAATTTGTACATATTAACAAATATTATTATATTATCTAAATAACAATAAAGTCTACCATTTATAAAAATTAATTACTTTCATAAATTATTTACTTTGTTTTCATATTGTGCATGTCCGAGAAATTAAAAGAAAAAAAAATTTGAGTAAAGATTAAAATAAAAACTTTTATTTTTTACTGTACTGTAACAAAAAATTTTTAAATTAATATATTTTATAAGAAATAAAACTGTCTTGTAAACATACTATATTTCTTTATTTTCCGGGTATATTTATTCTTAAATAGTTTCACAAATAATATTTTAGAACCAAATGTTATGTTTTTGAGTTAAAGCGAAACTAGACGCGCGGAAATAATCAATACGATTTTAATAAAATAATGCAGCGTAGGCTTTTGACTGTAAAAGCTCCTCTCTCTCTCTTTCTCTCGCTCTCTATCCTAAAGCTCCAACCATTCTCCCAATGTTTCTCCCGTTCTCTGTCTCAGCGTTTCCATTCACATACAACGAGAAACGAGAACTGGCAACCATCGGATTGAAAACGGGAACTTGTACACAGTTATGCCATACGCAAGACAAACGAGCCATTGTTTTCATTCTCAGGCAGGCAATGTGCCACGTCTTCCGTGAAGACCGAAGAATTGTATGATTCTACAGTTTTTATTATTTCATTTCTCAATTTCGTTTCACAATTATATTTTTATTTTGAAATTAAAAACTCATTTTGGCATTGGCCGGCATATACTATCTAAGTTCAATAATTTTTTTTTACTTAAATAGAAAAATTGGCAGTTATACAGACAATAATAGTTATAATATTCAACAAGCATGTTATAATAGATAATTCAGAAATATGAGGTTTGAAAAACGAGCCGTAGGGCTATCGTAAATTATTTGAGTGAATAGAATCATCCAGTAAAAATTATAATCAGTATTTTTAATGTAAATTGAAACTTTATGCTTAATATTGTATTACATATTTTTTAAATGTTTATATATAATATTATTGATAATAAGTAAATTAAAATAAAAAAGTATATTTATTTAAATCGCAATGGTTAGTTATGGCGCTGCTAAGAAATATTAAAATGTCAAATATAAAGAAATAAACAATTTATTCAATTTTAATATAGTATTACTGAATAATTTTGGTATAAAACAATCGCCCGTATTCATTGCCATTTTTAAAGTACTTTTAAATGACAAGGTATATATATTTTAAAGTATTTATTTTAAAAAATATTAAAACTGTTCTTAGGATTATTTATATTTTAAAATGTTAAATGTAATAAAAAAAAGTTTATATTTGATAGTACATAATAAAATAAAAATTATTATTGAAATCTTGACTATACTTTTAACTAAACGTGCTCTAAAAGAAGCTTTGAAACGGGCCATTATTTTTCATTTACATGTTAGGGATACTAAATGTTAAATACTTATCTAATCATATAATCTCAAAAAATAATAATTTGTGTACGTCAGATTAACATTTGTAAATGTATTGACATTTGATACATTTTGAACTATCATACTACAATCTCATTCTATATTATATCCATTCCGATATCCATATCTAGTTCGTTAGTCGTAACTTAATCTAGGGAAGACCTAATTTAAAATTTTGTATAAGCATGGAGCTGTGACTTCACAATATGGTCGAAAGAGGACAACTATGAATTTTAGCAACTTATATATATATATATATATATATATATATATATATATATATATATATATATATATCTATATATATATATATTTGTTTATTGGGATTAACAGTCAGGCAGAAAAAACAACTCAATTAATTTTGCGCAAGTTTTCAGAAATAATTTATTTCCTTCCTCAGACACTACAATATAACACAAATAAATAAATAAAAATGTAATTACAAAAAAACAATTAAACTCGCAATGGCAGAGTTATCTGCAAAGTTTTAAGAAACTATGTAGATAAAAAGGTCCCAATTTAACATTTTAACGTAGGTAATTATAATTTGACAATTGCACAAAATAATCTTGCGGTTTGTCTATTTTACGATTGTATAAAAATTTCATAATTATTTTTCCTAATAGTATTTATTAACAAAACATCTATTTAATATCACATTAATAAAAAATTACTAACTAAAGACAAAAAAAAATACCGTTATTAATAATTTTTCATTTCATGTTAATGGCTATATTAAGCAGATGGAACGAACAGACAATTAGAATAAATATTTTAAATATTATTTTATATTATTAGCAGCGATATAAGTAAAATTCGACAAGTACCATAATTCAATTCTCACTAACAAACGTTATTTGATAAAGTAATTTTACATAACTACATTTATAGTTATAAACTTATTAAAATTAAACAAAAGTTTTTCTTTATATTACATACTAAATTTTAAAATAAAAGTGATATTTTTAATATGCAGAGTACAGAATATATAGTAGAATAAATCAGTTTCATAAAAATATTATATTAAGGGGTAAGATAAGTAAAAGATCATTAGCGATTGGATAAAAATGTATCCTCAGAATACATGACAACATTTCATTAACTAATTTTAAATATGTATATCTTTAGGATAAATTTATTCGAACATTTGCAAATACTGATCCTAAAACGGACAAATACTTTATTTGTAATTTATTTTTTTATACATTTGAATAATATATTTACTATCAACAAAAAAAATCTTTAGAAAATTTTTATTTCTATATAAATTACACTAAATATAGCGATCGAAATACATAGAAATTAATTATCTTTGATTTATTTATAATTTTCGTATCTAGTATTAAATTTCTACGTCATTATATTACAAATGTACATATTTCGTGATATATTTCACACATAATACGTACAATTATTAAATATATTTTCATAATACATAATCTACAATGAAAAATAATTATATCTGCATTTTTATACTCATATATCATATTTTAAATTACAGGATATATATATATATATATATATATATATATATATATATATATATATTTGTGAATTTCTAAATTAGGCTAAATATTTATAAATTTTATGACATTAACAGAGAAAAGAGAAAAGTCATATAAAGAATATTTGTTTATTTTTATGAAATAATACAATAATAATATACATTTTGTTATATCTATTTTATAAGTGTTATTCACCAAATAATAACAGATAATTTTTAATCTATGTAGATTATGTTATCTGAAAATATTCCATAATTTTAATGTAATTACAAAAGCAATTAGTTTTTTTTTGCATTTATTAGGATGAGCTATAGAAAAACAAAAATATTTATTAATTTGTACGAACACAATTGGACCGTATTCATAGCATCTTTTAGAGCAATTTTAGTTAAAAGCAACCGTAATTTCAATATTAATTTTTGTTTTTACTATAAACCAAATATAAACTAGTTTTATAAATTAAATTACTTTTTATTGTATTTATTTTAACTTTTATCTAAAAGTACTCTAAAAGGGCCTATGAATACGAGCCAATGTTAAAAGAACAACTGTTTAATTTTTAAATAATATACAAAATTACTACTTTATGATATATTAATTTTTAACACTAAATACATATGTATACATACTTTATTTTGTACATCAAAATCAGTTTCTGTCATCTAACCTTGATTTCGATATTTATGATATCAATAAAATAATACTATTGCGGGTAATACAATTTGGTTTAAAAATTAATGAAATAGTGTTTGGTAATTTTTTTTATACACTAGAAAATTTTTCTTAGATCCACGGTTTTTACTTTTAACTCAAAAGTAATGTGTTTTTGAACCATAAACTAATAGAAATAAAATAATAGTAAATTAAATTTTAATAGTAATAAATAGTTAGTAGTAATAGTAATAGTAATAAATAGTTAGTAAATTAATAGACAATAAAAATAATGTTCAAAATATTGAAATATGATTGGTTCGATTTAAAATTTATAATTTACAATATAAAATATAGTGATATTCTAAATTTAAATTTTAAATAATAAATTTCTTAAATGAATTATGAATCACAGCACCGTATTTCATATTCTTCTTCTGTCGAATTTGGCCAACTAGGAACCACGCAAAATAAATCTTCATGATTTTCTCTTTCATATTATTTATATTTAAAATTTTATATCATAAATTTTAAATTTGTAAATTATATCTATCATGCACCATGCTAAAGAATAACAGAATATACATACATTACAAACATATTATTCAACAGAAGCATAGTATTCATAACCCCTTTTAGAGTACTAATAAATAAAAGTGAGTATATTTTAAATCATTTGTTTAAATAATATTAGAACTTTTTTTAGTGTAATTTTTATTTTAATATATTAAATATAACAAAAAGTATTTAATTTATAAAAATAGTCATTATTTGATATTTAATGAAAACAAAAACTAAAAGTACTCTAAACGGAGTTATGAATACGGGCTAATATTTATATTGTTATCAGTATTGACGCTTAACTATTTTTAGCAGTATTTTATATTTGATTTCACTAAATATAAGAAAGATATTTTATTTAATTTTTACTATATATATCAAGAAGTCATACACATAATTCTTCGAAATTAATTGCCATCGAATGTGTGCGTGTGTGTGTTTGTGTGTTAGCTCGGTTATTGGTCACGAGAAAATGTTATTTTAGAATTATTGATTGTCTCTAGTAAACCAAATAAATACTGTAACCGTTTTTATTCAAGTATTTTCACATTTGATTCATTCTGTATTAGGTGGACTGGCCGCATTGCTGCTGTTTGTAAGAAAAATAAAAATACATATCGACATTCATAATTCATAGATAATTTATATATCGAAACGAAATGCTACTAATGAACAATGTCTGATCGACAACTGTTAAATTTATTCTGTTTTTACATATGTAATAAGCGCTATTTACATACGTTTATTTTTAGATAATTAACTTTACCGAACGTTTTAATATTAAGAAAACTGAAAAATATATTGGTGTGAGTTATATGAAGTTTTTATAAAAAATATTGTTATAAAAAATTCATGATATTAAACATAGATTTTTTGGTATTAAAAATTTGAGTTAACCATGAAATTAAACCCTTATTCAGACTGCTGATTTAGTTTTTAGCACAAGAATTTGACCAATCCGATCACTTGGTATTAAAACTGAAATTGTGTCAAGTATTTGGATTGGTCAAAATCTTATGTTTTTATTTTCTATTCTGTTAACAAAATAATATAAGTTTGTCATAGATACTTTATTAAAATATTTTTAATGTTTTATTAAAAAAATATTACAGGTGCTTCTCAAGTACCTTTTCCATAATAAATATATTATTTAAAAATTTCAAGTATTATTTTATAATATTATATAATAATATTTACGTTGTCCGTACAATTTAATGATATTATATTTTCATAGAAAAACTTTATTAGAGAATAAATTCTTTCTTAGAATTTATTGCATACACAGATTTATGTATGTATATATGTATTTTGTCACCTGTATATGGTATATTTTTATACAGTTCACACGAAATGATTGTTTGAACTTTTATGAGCAACCAGGCACACATTAATCTATTGTGGATTACATATGTACATAAGCCTTAATTAAAAACATAAATTTCTCAGAATTATTATATTAGCTCTTGTATTTAAAATGAAATTTATTTTTATGGTTTGTTTTTGTTACCAGTACATTATAATAATTATATATTAGTTGAGATTTTTTAGCAGAATTTAAAGGAATATTTTATTCTAAGAACAGATTTTTATATTATTGTAATATTTGTATTAAATATGTTAAAATTTAATAGAAATTTTAAAATTGTAACTATCAGCTAAATCTATATAAAAATTTCAAATAATCACCCCATTTCTGTAACGAAGTTGTTATCTAATAAGTAATGTTGCTAACAAACATTAATAAATAATATTACTAGAAACTAAATAAATAATGAAAATAATCTATGTAATACTTGATGCTATTAGTTATAGGTGTGTTTGCAACGTTGCTGTAACACTATAAAACTAGACAACTTTGTTGCAGATTTGGGGTAAATATAAAATATTTTAAACAGGCATTAGTTTATCGACATTTTTATTAAATTTTTTTCAATACTTGAGATGTAATTATAGAAATAATAAATACAATAGAAATAATAATATTTAATGGTCAGACAATATAAATATGATTAGTTTCAACAACTTGCAATATATTAATTACAACATAAAACATTTTTCTTGATGTTATCTAAATATTTTCGTTTTCATTCTATCATTTCAAGTATTTTCGACCGTGCCAAACAAAATGCTTTTGTGGTGTATTGTTACTTGTAGAAATTTTATGGATAAAAATATTTGACCTATGAAAAAAACATATGATCTACCGAATAGCACCTATGAAAATAATAGTTTACCTATGTTATTAAATAATTAAACTATGGTTTTAATTTTTGATTTATAGAATTAATTATTGATCTATAGAAATATTTATCGACCTATGAAAATAATTATCGATCTATGGAAATAATCAAATATCTACTGATATAATTATCGATCTATAAAATTTGATCCATAAATTTTACGTGATTGGTTATTTAGGGTAGGTTAGGTTAGTAGGTTGGCTTAGGTTTTTTTTACTATAGATCATTTTTTAATTATTAATAGGTAAATGATTGATTTTTCTATAGGTAAAACTATAAAATTTCATAGGTAATATTTGAATTATTAATAGATCATAAAATTAGCATCCAAATTTTATTGTTTAGCCAATTGTATTTTCTATTTAATTTCAATTACGATCAAGATTCCGATTTTGTTATAGAATCTAGTCTCAGTAGGTATTATTTTGATTTATAAATTTTTACACCAGGTACTCACTATCAATGTTTTTATATTTTACTCCTAGTATTTTACTGTAAAGTATACAAATTCACTGAGAGCTTTCACTATTTATGGTCGCCAAACAAATACTAGACAACGTAGCGTCATAAAACTTCAAACTTAAGTTTTGTAACATTGGTGCTTTCTGTCATAGTCATTCTTTTCCGACAACAACCGCCATTCTTACGTCAGATCGGATACTTCTGGGACTATCTTCTTAGTAGTAGAATAAACTGTCGCATTATACAAAAAAAATCGGTAAAAGATTGAAGAAATAGTTTAAAATTTTATTGTTTTAAAAATGGACCTGTCCTCATTGTGTCGTAAACTTTAAAGGGACATTAATTCTTTTTTATATGAGCTGCACAGCTCAAATGCGGCTATTCCCCAACGTGCAATTTTATCTTTCGGGTCTATGAACTACGCAAAAAGAAGGCGCCCATTTGCTTTATAATCTATATCTATTGATCTTACGTTAGAGCAATGCCACATTTGCCGGCGATAACACACACACATAGATACACGACGTGCTAAAATTATAGCTTTCAGAGATAAGTTGTTAGTTTTATTATTATTTCATCTAAATTGAGAATGCATAAAATTTTATTTTTCTTCATGCGTATCAAAATATCTGTAATTTTACTACAAAACACAGTATGTAAAACAAAGACATTATATTACTAGTATAATAATTAATTATTGTCAGTAACATAATGGTGTATACCAACGCAATATCATCTAACAGAATATTTTTAAAACTTGTAAAATTTCATTTTGACAAAACAAACTGATTTTAGAAAACAATCACTCTTTGACCAAATATGTCAATTTTGAACAAAAAATATTTGAATAAAACGGCTTCCTTTAATTAAAAATTTATAAATTTAAATTTTTTTATAATCTAGTAACTTATTTTGCTACCTAGTAAATTGTTTCACACATTTTTAATAATAAAATTAAAATTTAACCAAAAATAAACATTGCAATTGTCAATTAACTTAACTTGACGACGTAATTTGCAATATGTCCGCCAAAGATGTCAGATTAAATACATTTACATTGTAGTTACGTTTGATGCTGTCACCAGCAGTGTATATAGTAACTAACTGCTGTATAATAATGTCATTATTATACTAGTAACAAAATATGCTTTTTCTACATAAGCAATATGGTAACGTAATATTACAATACGCTTGAAAAAAAAACTAGTTTTATTAATAATATGTTTAATAAATTATAGCATAGAATTACTGACTTCAATTGACAAAGACAGTGTAAAAATTATTAATTGCATTGCATTTATTCGAGCAATTAACGAGTCTATGTACATGTACTAATGGCTATTAAATTCAATTTTAAGCTAATATAAAATAATATAATCTACTTTAACCACTTACTAATTAGTTGCTCATGTTCAACTTAGCATGTATTAATTTAATTTTATACTTGATGTGATCTCTTAAATCTTACAGCATAAAGTTAATCAATCTATTGAGTCTATTCGGTTCATTTCTGTAAGACTTGTTACAGAATATTTTGTCTATTTCTTCCAATAGAAGAATTCTATTTACTAGAAAGAAAGAGAAAAATATTCTGCAATACTACAGGTCTTACAGATGTGAACCAAGTTGACCCACACATCTGGTAAGTTACGATTTGCTTTTAGCTTTTGTATCAGTATATTTAAAATAAGATTAGAAGCATATGGATAAACCCATATAAATTCCACTTTGAAGATACTAAAAAAAAATAAAAATAAAATGTTATTACTTCTAAAATTGGCAACAGAGTAAAATTATGTAATTGATACGGATATGCCAGAAGAATCTTTTCTAAAAATTTAATTAAAATTGGATAAATAATATTACCAAAATAAAATTTTAGAACAAAAATATTTTTTTTCGAAATGATGAATATTTTATAATTTATATATAGAATATATTTCATAGTTTTTCTCGGAAAGTTGTCAACTTTTATTTTGTAAAATTATATAATTTATGTGGGTACGAAGAGAATTTTTGGTGAAAATTCGGTTAATTACGGATAAATAATGTAGCCATAATAAATTTTTCAAAAGTAGTAATTTTTTTTTCGGAAAGTTGGAAACACTTTAGAAAAAAATTTATGAAAATTTTACTAAAATCGGATATATAATGTAGCCTAATAAATTTTTTGAAACTTCAGAAATTTTTTCTCGGAAAGTTGTCAACATTGAAATAAAATAAATCCACATGCCCATCTCGGGCATTAACAATACCTACTCTGCAACTTTCGAGCAAATCGGATGACCAGTCTAGAAATATGTAATATACAAAAAAACTTACATGTTTGCTAAATTAATAAGTATTTATAAGAATAATAAACGCTTCATAAAAAATTTAGTATTTTATATAACATAACAATACACTTGAAGATTTTGGTTACACTAATTGCTAGATAGATTAAGCTAAAATGTTAATTTTTATTTATTTAAAGAAAATCACAATACACTTGAAAATTTTGATCACGCTTATTACTAGATTGGTTTTATTAAAATGTTTTTTTTTTATTATTTAGCAGAGATTATAATACACTTGAATAATTTGGTTAAACTTATTGCTGTATCTCAAGATAATAAAAAAAAACTCTCTCAGTATATCTAGTTATTGATTGGATATTTATTTGTGTATTATTTTTCTAGAATGTATTTAAAGAAGAAGAAATTGTTTTTAGAACTGCTAGGTTATTTTTACTTGTGTCGTATTTTTAACACAAATTTAATAAACGATTTTTAGAAACCATACAGCAGCATGTACATTTGTAAGGTTATATTACATAAATTGTATGAAATGCCTTACAAGTACAGCATAATTAGTGTCAAGATACAGAAATATATTTACCTATTTTGTTTTTCTGTTCTATATAATACATATATACATAAATTATGTCAAGTGTTTTTCATTTAAACTGCTATGGATGATGTTATACTTGAGAACCATAAGACATTTTAGTTAAGGGGGAAACTGATGCTTTAAAAAATTTGATTTTTTTAGCATCTTCTGAATTTAATTCATAAATAAAACTATGCAGTTTTTGAACTTTTTCACACATTTTTAATATCAAATTTAAATTTAAGCGAAAATAAACAATGCAACTGTTCATTAATTTAATTTAATTTAATATGGCTGCCAGAGACGTCTGATTAAATACACTTGATCGTGTTTCTTTAGTCAAATATGTAATTTCTGACAAATATGGCTTGCACATTGAATTTCTTGCACTTCTTTACATATTTTTAATACACAAATTTAAATTCAAGCGAAAATAAACAATACAATTATCAAAATTTAACTTGACGAAATAATTTTTAACATAGACGCCTAAGATGTCAAGTTAAATACACTTGACGTTGTAATCATGTTTGGCGCTGCCACCAATAGTGTATATAGTAACAAACTATTGTACAATAATATACATTATTGTACTTGTAACATAATGACCATTTTCTACATAGACAATGTAGTAAAGTAATATCAATATTTTAATACGCTTGATGAAATACAATATTTTTCCATTGGTTTTCAGTAAGACAATGAAATATGTTAAACTTTTCTTGTTACATTACATTTTCGAATAGAAAACCTGTATAATATTGAAATTGATATGACGGTTATGGATATTTAAATGTAACAGTTTATATTATTTTTTGTGTATGTTGACGTAGGATATCCGAAGAGATGTCAGTCGAAAAGTTAAAATCGATTTCGATGACACTATCGTCGAAAATAATATTAAAAAACTTTCGATACAACTGGCTGCGTCAAAATAAAGTTATTTTTCAAATTTCAACTTTGAACCTTAACACGAATTATGATTTTTTTCATAATCTTTTTTTGTCATATTTCTTTTGTGATTTTTACGAATATCAAAATAGATTTAAAAAATAATTTTATTATATTATTTTTGAAAGTTAAAAACAGAACTTACTTATTGTATAATAAAAACGTAATTTTGAATTTTTATTCTATTAAACGAGCAATTTATATTTGTTTGTCAATTTTATCTTGATAATGAGCTTGAGGATTTTGATGAAACGGGTTAAATTTACCATTTTCGGGTGCGAAAAAAAGCAATTTATGCAGCTCTTGGTTTTAAAAAAACTCAGTTAAGTAGGTAAAAAGAAATTGAATGTATAAATTTTATTTAAAAACGGGTTTAAGAATTTTGACGCAATTTTACTTTATTCCAATTCAGAATAAATATTTATGTAACATACAAATAACTGTCATTAAATGAATTTAAGGAAAACGACGTTTTTATCTATAAACGCATTTCCCCTACTAAATGTGAAAATGCATGCGTCACTTTTGATGATGATTCATAAAATATTCAGTTCAAAAGAACTAAAGAAAATCACGTGTAAATTTACTTTAGAAAAGTTAATGAACCGGAAATTATACATATTTAAATGACTGTAGTTTCTCTGAAGAAAATATTTGTCATGTATTTTTTATTTTACTTCATTTCACCTGCATTTTCCAAGATAAGTATGTTAAATTTGTTTCATTCATAGTTACTAGTTTCCAGAAAATTTGTTTTTATATTTTCTCTACACTGTTATCTGTATATATTTGGAAAACTTAATATAAAAATAATTTATAAATTTAATAATATAATTACTTCTATTTTGTTACCTAGTAACTTCTTTCTATGTTTTATTTGCTTATTATTGATGTCATTTGTATATTTTTTCCCGAGTTTATCAAAACGTCAATTTTTAATTAAAAATTATACACGATTTAATCTTAAAGTTTTTTCATTTTAATTGAATGAGTTCTGAAAGATTTTTTTACTATATTGTTTATTTTTTTATCTAGATTTTTTATCTAAATAATTTCTCTATTTGTTCCAAAATTGGTTATGTGGGTTATTACGATTTGCCAACTATTGAAGATATAATGCAACAAATAACAAATAAAATTACAGCAATTCCTAACAAAATAATCTAGCAAGTAAAATGAAATTTTCGAAGTAGACAAGGGTAGTGTTTAAGAATTTTAAAAAATAAAATGACATACATTTGTGTCGATGTAAAAGTTAATTTAAAATTAAAAATTTAAGACTTTATTTTATTTGAAAACTCGTCAGGTTCTTGTGCCCCACCACAACAAATTGTTCCAGGAATCCAAAACATCATTAGTTTTGTATTTGTGTTTTTAATATTTGGAATCCTTCCTAACTTTCCTATATAATTAATTTCCTATACTTGTTTTCTACTAATTAAATTTACACATGTTTATCCTTAGACCATTATAATATTACATACACAAGAACAAATATACTTACACGTGAGCCATTATAAACTTGTGTTTGCAGTAACACTAGATATACATATAAACGGCCGAGATTTACCCACTATATATGCATGCGTACTTGGACAGTATAACGTAATATTGAACACAATATATCATGCAAACAGTATAAGAATTGTAGGTAAATATAAATGACTAGTTTTGTTTATCTTTATTATACAGAAAAAAAAATATTCACAGTCCATTGTTACAATTTTTTTATTTTACTAAAATCAAAGCATATTTAATAATAGACTTCAATTTATTTTTTTTGTTATTATAGTGTTCGTTGTTTTGTGTATAGTATGTTATCGTGTTGTATTAATAATAGTAATAATTTTAAAAAATCAAAGTTAACACAGATAGAACAAGATTAGAAGAATATGGGTAAACCCATATATAAACCACTTTGACATTTCTCTGAAAGTTGGTAACACTGTATTTTAATAATATTATAATTTATTTGGGTACTAGAAGAAACTTTTCTGAAAATTTGATCAAAATCGAATAAATAATGTAGCCACAATAAATTTTTTAAAAAAATTGTGATTTTTTTCTCGATAAGTTGGCAACACTGTATTTTGTTAAAATTGCATAATTTATTTAGGCACTAGGAGAATCTTTTATGAAAATTTTATTAAAATCGGTTAAATAACATGGCCATAATATATTTTTAAAAATTTTAGTAATTTTTTTCTCGGAAAATTGGCAACAGTGGATATTAATAAAATTATATAATTAAGGGATATTTTTTCTGAAAATTTGATCAAAATCGGATAAATAATGTAGCCAATACGAATTTTTAAAAACTGTCCGATTTTTCATGCATTTTCGACGCAAAACTGAATTTCTTGAAAACATTAAATACCGAAATTATGAATTTTGTTCCTTATTTTATCAACACACTGTATAGGTATATATATATATATATATATATATATATATATATATATATATATATATATATATATATATATATATTCTTCGTTTTATTCTCAAAAACAATAATCAAAGTTGGCAACTGAACATTACATTAAATATTTCTTATAAATGCAAGTAGTAGTTTTATTGAAACAATATATTTAAATAGTATAATTGACCTAGATTCTAACAACTGTTAATAACATCAAATACTTTATAAATACTATTAAAATAAATAAAAACCAATAAAAAACAATGCATATTTATTCCAGAATATTGCATAGTTGGTTTAATTCCATATTTTTCATAAATGCACCATCTATTTTTAACATGTATTTCTTCAAAAGATAGTTGACCTACATCATAACGAAACACTTAACCATTTTTACTACTTTGACTGCAAGGAAAAAGTAGTATAGCGTTTGGTACGGTGTCTGTAACATTTTCAAAAAAAAAAAAAAAATGTATAGAAATCCTTCATATAGCCTCTAGATGACGAATCTGAACTTAGTTTATGTGGGTGTATGGATGTGCGTCGTCAGCTCGCTCGCTCGCTTGGTCCTCAGACAAAATTTTGTGATCGCAACTCCTCCTAGACGGTTCAACCGATTTTAATGAAATTTTCAGGATAAATTTGTCTAGTGCCCAAGATGGTCATGTGGTTTTGGTTTTTTCCAGTGATGCCAACTTTCCGAGAAAAAAATTACTAAAGTTTTTAAAAATTCATTGTGGCTACATTATTTGTCCGATTTTGATCAAATTTCCAGGAAAGATTCCCCTAGTACCCGCATACATTACGTAATTTTAATATAATACAATGTTGCCAACTTTCCGAGAAAAAAAATACTAAAGTTTTTAAAAATTTATTACGGCCATGTTGTTTAACCGATTTTGTTCAAATTTTTACAAAAGATTCTTCTGGTATCCATATAAATTAGATAATTTCAACAAAGTACAGTGTTGCCAACTTTCTGAGAAAAAAATTACTAAAATTTTTAAAAATTTATTGCGGCCATGTTGTTTAACCGATTTTGTTCAAATTTTCACAAAAAAATCTTCTGGTATCCATATAAATTAGATAATTTCAACAAAGTACAGTGTTGCCAACTTTCTGAGAAAAAAATTACTAAAATTTTTAAAAATTTATTACGGCCATGTTGTTTAACCGATTTTGTTCAAATTTTCACAAATGATTATTCTGGTATCCATATAAATTAGATAATTTCAAAAAAGTACAGTGTTGCCAACTTTTTGAGAAAAAAATTACTAAAATTTTTAAAAATTTATTATGGCCACTTAATTTAACCGAATTATGTGATAATGTCAAAGTAGTCTATATATGGGTTTACCCATATACTTTTAATCTTGTTAAATATCCAGTAAGTAACACCCACGAGAAATGATATAATTGCATCTGCCCACAGAAAATGTTTACAAAAAAATCGAAACATTTTACGGTCTGAAATAAACTGACGTAATCTTCACATGACTTTTCACGCATGGATGATATATTATTTTATTAACTAGTAAAAGGGTTGGAAGATTATTTTAAAACTCACTGATGTGAGTAATAACTTTTTATATATTAATTATTAAGAAGAGCATATGCATATTGTATTACTTTATAATATATTAAATACAATTATGTAGTAAGAACTTGCATTTTTTAGTCTGATGTGAATGACATTTTTACAAAAAAATATAATTATAACTAAGTTGATAAATTATGTAAATGCAGTGTTGTAATCGGCCAAAATTGTTAAGTAATAAACTTACATAATTTTAATTGCCTAAAAAGTGTTCAGTAATTAATCAAAAATCACAAACGTGAGTAATGAACAACATTTATACGCAAGGACTGATTTTTCAATTCGCGATTATTTTACAGAACCATTTACTTTTAATTTGGTATTATTAAACCAACCCTTAGAGTCAAAAATGTTTAATAAATGTTTATATCTGAAAATGCTTTCTAACTGAATTCTAATCATTAAAAAATAAATTTTTAAAAACAAAAGAATATTTTGAGTTGATTAGCGCGTCAGCCGCAAAAGCTGAAGGTTCCAGATTCAAACCCCGGCAAGGTCAATGCATTTCTCTTCATTCAAAAATTGACTAATGATTTAATTAGTTCATCAAAATTAATTAATGGCGATTTAAGCAAAAACAAAATACTATAACCTAATATAATACGCGATATGTAATTAAGAATATCTAATATATAAAATTTTGTGTCACAGTTTTAGTGTTTATACTCCTCCGAAACGGCTTGACCGATTTTGATGAAATTTTATATGTATATTCAGTAGGTATGAGAATAGGTTTATAACTAATTTTTATACTCCTAGGTGTTAAGGGTGGCTCACCCTAAAAAAAATTTTTTTTTTTTTTGGACAAATTTTTTTTTGGTTATTTTTTATGGTGTGCCATTAAAAAATACATTTAGTCCTAAATTTTTACCCTCCTACCACCAACCCCTACTTTTTAATAGCATTTTATATTTTTTAACTCCGGTCGATAGCTGATCAATGGGGTTCCGTTTAGCCAAACTCAATAAAATAAAAATAAATAAATAAATAAATAAATAAATAAATAAATAAATTTGTAACTTTGGGAAGTTGTTGAGTACACTCCCGCAAAGGTTTCTAGGGCCCTGGGGGGCCCAGGATAAATATAGAAAAGTGTGAAAGAAATTGATTCCAAATAAATTGAAAATAATAAATTATAATATGAGAAATGTAATTGATTTTTTTTTGTAATACAAAAAAAATTCATAAAAAATTTAATATACACATTAAAATAAAGGCAAGACAACGTTTGCCGGGCCAGCTAGTAAAATATATGTTTTTTAGACAAAATATTCATATCATTATAAATCAGGAGAAACTAGTAATCAAAAATGAACGTTAGTTACTTTCAACAATACATTTTGCCGCATTTGTGTAGGTTTATAATAGATGGCACTCGCAAACGTTCCTACCACACATACCCCCACACACATACTCACAAATCGATGAAAATTGCATTAGAAGAACATTTACTAGGCCAAAGCATTGTCATGTATTATTAGATACCATATACGTGTATACACGACGACGGGTGCTATAATAACTGGGCGATAACTTTGCATTGAATTATTACGGGCAGTTGTAAAATGATAAAATTAGATACCACCTTTCTGACAACGACATCGATGATAAGATTGTAGTTTCAATTCTGCTGCGACACGTTTGGAAGTCATGCATACAGTATGCTGGTTTTCTATTGTCCGTTAAATTGGGTATTTATTTTCCTGAAATAAGTTTTAACTTTTAACTGACAATGAGTTAGTTTTGAATTGTCAGATGCATTTGTTTACAGTAGTATTCTGTTGGATAACTATAGGAAATGATAAATAAAGTTGTAAACCTTTTTAAGGTTCTAAACTTAACAAATAGTTTTTTGTTAAAAAATAGTAAATACATATATCTCAATGAACAATGTCGATTTTGATCGATTCTTCTTCAAGATCGATTCTAATCAATCAAGATCGATCAAAAAGCCTTAGTCCCAACACTGGTTGCTAATTTGCCAACTGATCAATCAATGAAATGGATTAAAGACAGTTGACAATCTAGTTATCTAGTTAAACCATTGACTAAGGCCCAAAATTTCCAAATGTTGGATTAAATTTATCACTGGTACAATTTGAAAATTGACCAATGAAATACTGTCATTTATTTTGAAGATACATTTTTAGCCAATTACAAAATATTTTTTTACTTAACTTAAGAATAAATAAGATTGGGAATACTGACTCTAAGTTAACAATGCTAATTTTAACTGAAGTAATATTCATCCACTTACATGAAATGTATACATATTTTCAAAATTTACGAAATTTATATCTAATACTTGCATACTTTTGAGACTCGTAATTTAGCTTTGAAGCTTGAAATTAGGCTAGAGCTGCTGTAAAATAGTTTTATTTCATTTCCCAAGAAACACTTGCTTTTACAAATATAATATGTTGTTTTTCCTTTTGATCTTATGATGATGTTACAACATCAACGCTGTCTGCAATTGTCTCTTTCAAGTATCTCTTACCTAATAATTCAGCTATAATAAATTCAGTTTCGTTCACTTTTATTATGTTTGAAAGGAAATTTTTGCAATGCAAAATATTAAAACTTTGTACACATAAAAATGTTTCCGTAGCTTTCAATATTGTTTTTTTTTTTTAATTTGAGGATACAAAAATAATTACAAGACTCAACGATATTAAGAGTAGATTGATAAGAGATGTAATAGAAATTTACAGAAAAAAATATAAATATCTGGCACTGATTTAAATAAAATCTGCCTTCCCCTACTTAATATGTTATAAAAATTGTTGTAATTTAATTACTTGTAACTTGTGTCTATGTTTTGTTTGATTATTACATATGTTATTTGTACATATTCTTCTAATAATAATATAGGTTTTTAATATAAAATTAAACAGTATTTTTATTTTAATATAATGAGTTCTAGAAGATTTTTTATTATGCCCTAATTTACATTTTGCAGATTTATATTTAATATAATGTAGAGTCAGTTCAATTAACTTAATCGGCGCTTAATTAGATTGTCAATTGTCTTTTAAGTGCCTCATTGATTGGTAAGTTGACAATTGCTAAAATATGGGAAATTATACTGCAGCACACAGCTATGTATTTTACTTTAATATTATTATAAATTAACTAGTATTTTATTGTAAAAAAAAATCTTTAATGTTTTATATTTTTATAAAATAAAATTATTTTTTAATTGAGAAGAAAAAAAAAACAAAAATATTTAAAATCTCTACAAACAAATTATTTAAAAAAATATCTTTCTATATTCTACTTTGCATCATAATACATAATTAGTCTAACAAAATATTTCTTGAATTCACAAAATTTGCCATATTTTTCTTTAAATGTTTTATATAATATAATTTATTAAATCTGTAAATTGTATATAATTATGTAACAAATTATAGTTTCAATATAACCGAAATATTCTTTAGAGAATCTAAATTATTTACACATTAATCTGTATACCTAGCAGCAATATTGATCTATGAATTTTAGAATATTTTTATGCACAATATTATTTTTATAAATATTGAAATGTTTTCTTAATCGCATTGAACTAATTTAGAATTAACTAATTTAATAAATTTGAAAAAATAGATTAGCCTCGTCAGAATTCTAACCCAGGACTTTCTTCTTTTACGGAAAGCGCTTTACCAACTAAGCCACGAATTATACTAATTATAAATTATTTCACTATGATTAAGGAGACATTTAAATATTTACAAAAACTTTAGTTAAATCGCGGAAGACATTGCTTTAATAATCGACTGTTTGACGTACTCAACGTACATATCTTCATCAAGAAAAATGAAGATATACGTTGAGTACGTCAAAACGTCGATTATTAATAAATATTAATACAAAACTACAACCTAAAGCCGTTATATTTTAATATAATGAGTTCTGAAAGATTTTTTACTATGTTAAAATAGAATTTATTAATTTGTTCTAATAATAAAAATAAGAACGAGATAAATGACTAGCGTAATTTTGATAATAAATGCAAATGTGTTTTGAAAAAGAGGAATGTCATATTTTAAAAATGACTATAGCACAGATCATTTAACTAATTTGATGGTAATTTACGTTCTATATAGCAGTTAATTTGATACCCAAAGTTAGTTTGCTAATGACCTTCAAGTTATGATTTAATATTAACGTCTTTTGAGCCCAACTTTTAATACGTTGGTCATTATATTGCTTCAAGTTTTCCTCTAACTATCATAATATAATCAAAACTTTTGCTGTTTTCTTATTGTTGTATTAGATAAACTTAAAAAAAAAAACTAAACAGAAATTTGTAATGAATGCTTTTTATGTTTCAAATAAAATTATTTATATAAACAATATAATCACGAAAACAACAAAATGCCGTTTTGCAGTTTTTATTTGTTTGTTTTTGACTTATAATAGAAGACACTAGGTACACCTTATACTGTTAGAAAAAATTTAATAATATATTAAGTGAATTTTAAAATATACTAAACAAAATCTTAAGACAGTTAAGTGAAATTTTGTATGTATGAACCATACCATGAATCAAACTGAAGTTGCTAATCCACCACAGTAACATTGAGAAACTTTCTTAAGTTACTTACTTAAGTAATATTAATAATTACTTAATTGAAGTAAAATTTTTGCAATAAAATGTCACTTTCAGTTTAACCAGAAATCCACTCTAACTTTTTTTTTTTATAGAATACCCCATTTATTATTTTATTATTGAATTTAGGTGTAAATTTTACATATGATAACTATTAACTATTTTTGATTTTTTGTTTGAAATTGACAACATCTTTCAGGGTCCATATCGCAAGAATATAATTAAATATTTGCAATTTGTAAGCCGGGTCTTATTAAGAAATCTTTGGGTTACAGTTTCATAAACAAAAATTATTAAAGCTATTTAAAAATGGAAAATATATAAATGCACTTGAATTAAAATAGAATGCACTTGGTTAGTTTGGATACTTTCCACTATAAATTAGACACTTTGCACTTTGTACAATCTAAACTTTAATTTGAATAATTTGCACTATAAATTATAAATTAAACTATAAATTATAAATTATGCGCCACTGTTGCTTAGAGTCTGTTGGCTTAGGGTAAGTTAGATTAGGTTTAGGTTGTGTAGTTATATTATTATTCAATATAAGCACTGGCTTATCTCATAGCATTAAGTTTTTTTAAAGTTAAAATATTTTTTAAAGTTGAATAAATTTACTTATAGTGGAATTATTTTTGTTTTTGTGCAATATATTTGTTATGTTTTTATCAAAGTAAATATGATCTAAATTAAAGTGGATATATTCTAAATTATAGTGCAGTTAATTCCAACCCTTTAAAAATGTGCTTAAAATATTGCTCTAAATTTAAAGTTCCAAAAATATTAAAATCTCATTTTTTCAAATGGAAACCCCTCATTTTTTACTACAAGTACTTTAATGAATAGTGTAAAATAGATAATGTAACTAATTACTTTATTAATGTAACTAATATCTTCTTATTATTTTACTTCATATTTACCATTTTTACATGACGTTTATTACTTTTACTGGATAAAGAAAAACTGTACTGTTAATTTGTTAATTTATTCAATATTCCTGCGATAAATATATTATTTAACAGGAGTAGAACAGAAAATTATTCATTATGGCATGCATATTAAATATCGATAACATATAATACACCTTCTGAATTCATTTACATCTGGGTACTTCACCGTGTTGTGCTCATATTGTGCCTGTGACCTACTAGCAAAAACCATGTCAATCGTTTTCAACTTACAATAACATCACAAAACTGGATCATGTAACCGCAGCGCGGGTTGGAAGTGAGCGAGCTTATAAAATAAAATGTAGGTGAACGTACACAATTCACGTTGACATGCAATACAATACTATAAATACACAGATAATAACTATAGGTATATGCTTTTAAAGAGGCAAAACAAAGGAAGATTAACTATTGCAAATGGAAAACTAAAAACAAATTGTTTATTAAAGTCTATAATCTGCGTAAAATATAGGATTATTATTTTGCATTGTTTATAAGTAATGTTTTAGCTGATAATTAATGTATTGTCATTATTTATAAATCCGGATTTTGTTAGAAATTTATGGTGGAATTCTGAACGATATTGTAGTGTCACAGGATTTTTTTCTATCAAAAATGAAAAATTAAATTTATTAGAAACAGATAAAACATCTTGTAACACTACAGATTTGTAAAGAATTACATTCTTAAATATATATATATATATATATATATATATATATATATATATATATATATATATATATATATATATATATATATACTATTCATATTTGATAAGTGGTAGAAGTAAAAATTTATTTTAAAGCAAAAAGTAAAAGCACTTTTTTATAAACGAAAGAGGTGAGAATATGGGCCAATGAATATTGGGCTATGTTTTGTTTATACAAATATATAATATAATTGTTCTGACAGCGTTGCTCTATTAGTGCTTTATTTGTTAATTAGCATAAACTTTTTTATATATAAAAAAAGTAATTAATGTGACTGTTTGTTAAAGAAAAATAATATTATTGAAAATAAATTTATTGATTAACACAACCTATAATGGACCGGTATTACTAAATCAAATCGAAACTTTAATCGAATGTAAACAGAATAAATTCGACGTCATTACATAAATTTGCGTCATTGATGACGCAAACTTTTTCATATAAAAATCGAGGTCTTTTATAAGATGTCATACTATTATTTAAAGGTTTAAATAAAATCATTTTCATTAACATAGACACGCTTGTAAATATAAATATGTCTTTTTGTAGATTTTGACTAGCATTTTTTTAATTCTACATGAACAATATTTTATTTTGTCTCTTATTATCATTTAAATTATTAATTTTTTTTTAAATAATGATTATTATACATTATCGAACTTTTAATGAAATATGTATATCAAATACAATACAATATTTTTAACTGTACTCTTTGATTGAAAATCCTTTTCAAAAACTCATGCAAACAGTTTTTCAATCTGAAAATAATTAAATAGAATAATCACATCGTAAGTAGCACATTTTCTAAGGTGATCTATCCCAATTTAACTTCTATAAAGTATAAACGAACTTGAGTAATATTTATAGGCGAAATTTCGAGTTCTGGTGAAGATTTCGTTTGGGGGCTAAAGTGACATTTAGTAGAAATGTCAGAATCTCTTAGTCGTGTGGTCCACAACAGGATGCCCTTGAGGCAAGTCCGAACTCCAGGCGAGAACGACGAACGGTGGCACGGTGTATGTATCCACCAGCAGCACGTTACACGAGAGTACACTACACTCTCACCCGTACTGCGAGGTCAGATTCCAGCACTATCGATCAGGTTCACTGGGCTGGGGGTAGATGAGAGACGAAGCGGGGCGGTGCAGGAGGAATCAAGCGCGGGTGGCGTTAACTCTCGCACGACCGTTCTCACTGCTGGAACGTGACGTTCTTTTTATTGGCTCAACACACACACACACACACACACACACTCTTTCTCTCGCACAGCAGGAGAGCGCAGACGAGAGAGAGAGTAGTATTCCTGCCCGCTCTTAAGACGACGCTATTCCTGCTCGGAGTCCGTTTTTATCTTTTCCTTCTGCACTGCTTCTCTTCGCTTTCTTTTCACACATGTGCCCCTGCGTTTCTCTGTGAAACCTGATGGACTATGTATAAACTCTTCAACATTTTTACTATTTTATTTCTAAAGAATGAAACGAACGCGTTACAGTTTTGTGTCCTGAGTCTGATTTGTGAAACTTGGGCATTTTTGCCGACTATATTGTAACGGGGATTTGCCAAAGGAATAAAGTAAATTTATAAAGTTGAAAGTTTCAGCTGTAGGCACTTGGTGAAACATTTTAATAAAAATAAACAATAAAACACTTGGTGTAAGTTTCACTATATTTATTTGACTTAATCGATTTCGGCTTTCTAGGCCCTCATCAGAAGTTTATACAGAATGAAATATTAAGATTATTTGTAGTTCTTATATACTAAAATTACAGACATATTACAATATTATAACGGTACAAGGATACAGACATTTAACAATAATATAACAGTACAAGAAATATTAAAATCGGGTAAAACCTTTTATAAGTACTTCTAATGAATTTGAGTTGAACAAATCTGTTTGGTCATTAAGTACATTTAAACCCATAGCTATTGCTTTTTGGATTTCATATGCTTCTAAGAAGTTCATTTTCGAACCTTTGTTGATTGTATGTAAAATATCCAAGTCTTTGATGTCACAAGTGTGACCTGCCTCTATTAAATGTAGTGCTAAATGAGAATCATGTTTTTTATATTTGTAGGAACGCATATGTTCATAAAATCTAATTCTAAAGGATCTACCTGTTTGGCCAATGTAGACCGCATCACAATTATTGCAATTTATTTTATAAATACCACATTTACTATATTTGTCTTTGAAAGTTAATTTGTTATTAATTAAAATATTTTTAAAATTAAGATTGTTATAGTAGGCGGCTGTAATGTTATTTTCTTTCAATTCATTGCCTATTTTTGTACTGGTGTTACCGATATAACATAATCTGCGATAATTTTTTGTTTCAGGCTGTTCAGGTATTTTATTAAAAATTTTGTTTAAAATAATCTGTTTATTTTTCTTAAATACTAATTTGTCTACTACTTTAGGATCATACCCATTATTGTTAGCAATTTGTTTAATAGTATTTAATTCTAATTGAAAATTTTTTTTTCACAATTTATGTTCACAGACTTCTAACTATACCTCTAAACAAAGAAAATTTTCAATTAGAATTAAATACTATTAAACAAATTGCTAACAATAATGGGTATGATCCTAAAGTAGTAGACAAATTAGTATTTAAGAAAAATAAACAGATTATTTTAAACAAAATTTTTAATAAAATACCTGAACAGCCTGAAACAAAAAATTATCGCAGATTATGTTATATCGGTAACACCAGTACAAAAATAGGCAATGAATTGAAAGAAAATAACATTACAGCCGCCTACTATAACAATCTTAATTTTAAAAATATTTTAATTAATAACAAATTAACTTTCAAAGACAAATATAGTAAATGTGGTATTTATAAAATAAATTGCAATAATTGTGATGCGGTCTACATTGGCCAAACAGGTAGATCCTTTAGAATTAGATTTTATGAACATATGCGTTCCTACAAATATAAAAAACATGATTCTCATTTAGCACTACATTTAATAGAGGCAGGTCACACTTGTGACATCAAAGACTTGGATATTTTACATACAATCAACAAAGGTTCGAAAATGAACTTCTTAGAAGCATATGAAATCCAAAAAGCAATAGCTATGGGTTTAAATGTACTTAATGACCAAACAGATTTGTTCAACTCAAATTCATTAGAAGTACTTATAAAAGGTTTTACCCGATTTTAATATTTCTTGTACTGTTATATTATTGTTAAATGTCTGTATCCTTGTACCGTTATAATATTGTAATATGTCTGTAATTTTAGTATATAAGAACTACAAATAATCTTAATATTTCATTCTGTATAAACTTCTGATGAGGGCCTAGAAAGCCGAAATCGATTAAGTCAAATAAATATAGTGAAACTTACACCAAGTGTTTTATTGTTTATTTTTAAAGTAAATTTATTTGTCACATTATATTTTCCTGCATTTAACGATAAATAAATATTGTTTAAATGGCTCGACACACATCGTATTTTTATTGAAATAGAATTATCACAAAGTATCCGAACTGTAAATAAACTACTCAAAAAACTCGTACCGAAGATGAATACATATAATGTTACAAGAATTATATTTTACTAAGTTTATTATTATTTTGTATACAAAAATAATAGTATTTTATATTACGAAAAGTAGAAAGCGATGATTATTGTGTTGAACCTAGATATTTGTGACAGTGGCAAAGCCAAAGCAAACACAAAAAAAAACTTTCTATTCCGAGTGACATATACGATTTTTTCTTCAAACGTTTCACATGAAACTATACTAAAAATAAATCAAAATACATGCCAAGTAAATTTATCGAATTACTAGCAGTTATAGAATAGTATGTATATGTATATATTATTTATATTTATTATGTGAGTATTAATTTTTCTTTAGTCGAATATAAAATTTCTGACTATCTTAAGCAGTATACATGGCATTTCTTTCACTTAAAATTGTCAATTAACGTAACTTATCTTAAAATACGCTATAAATGTAGTGAGATATATTTAAATTTTGTAAATATGTGAAAAAGTACAGCTTTTAAAATGTTGTAATGCTGAACATTCAGAGCCGTATTTACCTCTTTTGAGGCCCCAGGCGCAATTGAAATATGAGGCCCCCCTGCAGATATTCTTCAACTGAAAAGGAATTGTCAGTGGAAAAAAATTAGTTTTAGTCCTATTATTATTATATGAAAATGTTTTTAATTTGTTTAAATTGTTTATATATTGGTATTAGATCAAAAAAATCAGCAAAATCAAAACAAAATAATGTATAGGTACATAAGAAAAAAGGAAAATACACACATGGCTATAAATATAATAATAATATTAAATAAACTTTTTACGCGCTTTTACCTTAGCAAACGTATCAACAATATCATCATAATTGATGGATTTTTGTAACTCTGTTTCAATAAACAATAAGCTCAAATTACACAATTTTGATATAAACTATTTCTCAAATAATTTTTCACTCGTTTTAAAAACTGAAAACGAACGTTCTCCAGATGCATTCGTCACAGGTTTATAAGTTTGTACATTTCGAGAGGATTCGTAAGATTTTCTTGTTTGGCAAATTTTTAACATTGCATAAATTCTTTGAAAACAAGTAGCAATAGCAACTAGCGGGTAGAGATAAAATAGACCCTTTTGTTACAATAGCCAGATAGCCACCCTACTTAATATGCAAGTTTTTATTATCTTATTGACAATGACAACACCAGTACTTCAACATTAGAAACGTATTGAAATATAAAAAAAAAACTAGAAACTAGAAATTAAAATAATTTTTAAATTGATCACAATGACTGATATCTGATTTAAAATCTGAGGCCCCTTAGCTACGAGGCTCCAGCTTGCGCCTCATGCGCCTGTGCATAAATACGGCTCTGTGAACATTGCTAAGTTGTAAGTTAAATTTAATGTATAAATAATGTACAAAAAATCTGTGTACGCTGTAAAACATATATCTTAAATTTATATAATCTTACATAGGTTTTAACAGGGAAAATAACAATATTTTTTTTAATTTTACTATGATAATTTAGTTAATATTACATTTTTTATGAAAAATTACTTTCATAAAACATGTAAAATTACATAATTTTTTCACAGTGTATAATAATCCTTAAATACTTGTCTTAAAACTTACTTAACTTAACTTACTAAACCTATGATTAATTTATGACGAAAATACAGTATATTAATGTCACGTGATATATTAATACACGAAATTTGAGTATTGGAAAAATAAAACTTTTTATTAACAATGTAATATAAAATCTTTGGACCATATAATATTTGAATGTAACCTATTTTAAAGCTTTAGAAACGAGACTTATTTTACAATTATCTAAACTAGAAGTCTGTAGACCCTACAGTACAAATTATTTGATATCATTAAATAATACAAATATTTATTATCTAATATTAATATATTTACAAGAACTGATATCGGTTGAGTCTGAGTGGTTTGGAACCAACTATAAGTTGTAGATCCACTGTAATTAATCTGTAATTAAATTAAATTGTAATTAATATGTTTAACTTCTCGAGCATATAACCACTATGTTCCACATAGGAATTACGGCGACTGATGGTAATAATAATAAAAATAAACAACAATAAAAAAAATTGTGGTGGTGTAATGGTCTAAGTTACCAAAAGTCAATTAAGGGGGATGGGGGTTAAGAAAAAGTATTGAAACAACGAATTAGTCTAATAAAAAAAATTGATTTATTTTTAGATTCAATTTGCCAAACTACATATTAAATATTTATTGTCAATTTTGTTTCGCAATTTTTCGGACCAGTGTAATATTTTTCGTTCATTAAAATCTTGAGACTTAGTACTTCACAAATAATAAAAAAAAAACAATGCTCTCTATATCATTGATTTTTAACCCTCGAACGGCGACCTAATTTTCAGGTCGCAAGTGATTTTTCGATGAGTCATGACAAATATGACAAATAAGTTTATGTAATAAATTTAATGTTTTCTCGTAAATATGACTAGAGCAAAAATGTTTTAAGTAATAGGGATTTGGTTTATGGTCTTTTTAATCATATTACTAGAAAATCTATATGAAAATATAATATTTATAATTATTTTTCATTACTTGAGTATAAATTTTCAAATACAGTAAATTAAATTTGTATTTAAAAAGTTTATTACATTATTTATGCTCGGTTTCATATACGATTTAACAATCTGTTAAAATTTAACACGTTGTTAAAACCGGTTTTAAATACGTTTTTAACATTGTTATTTTTTAACATCGTTGTTAAAATTTAACATTCCTTTATGAAACCCAGCATTAGTCTCTTAATTTTAACTGCAAAATTGGATTTAAATGCAATTATTAAAATATGATTTTCATATATTAAACTTTATTCTAATGTTGCACAAATTACATAATTTGTTAAAATTGTTTTTTCGGAAACTAAATAATTAATATACCAGTCTAAGATAGAAAACTTAACGTAACAATATCCGAAAACGTTATAATAACGATTAAATTATAATAACGTAATGATATTTAAATAACGTTATAATAAACAATAACGTTTCGTAAAAAGTTATTTTGTATACGAGTTTTCGTTACCTAGTGACTTGTTTCTACGTTCTGTTTTTTTCATGATGGTGATGTACGTAGAGTACGTCAAAACGTTGATTTTTAATTAAAATTTATACATAACTAAATAAATCCTAAAGCTTTTTTTATTTTATTGTATAATTTATTTACTTACTTTAATAACAGACACATCAATAATTTTATAGAAATATCACAACAATCGTCAACAAAATCATAAATAAATAATTTTTTTTGAAAGAAATTTATCAAAAACTATCAAATTCGAAACCTAAAATTACAACTAAAACTAAATTTCATGTCCAATTCTGTGTTATAAAATATCTGCTATATACATAGAAAGATTGTTAATTATAAAAAAATAAAAGATAAGTTCTGTTTTGATCTAAATCTAATGATCATGGAAAAGTAGTTAGTATTTGTTAAGTTATTTTTGTTGTGAATGTATATTAACTATATCGAGTCACACAATAAATAATCTGCATGAGATCGAAATGTGGATAAGTTGGGTGGCTAATTAAAACGGTTACTGCTATTTCTAAAAATATATATGTCGATAATATTCCGAGTTCAAGGGCCCGAAAACTAATAAATTTTCCCTTCAACTAGAGAAAACTAACATTGCTGCTTGCCACTTGCAAAAAAGCAAATAATTGTTGATTCACAAAGCTATATATAGAAACTGAGTTGAATATTATCTTGAACTTTATTTTTTTTTTTTGTTAACTGAAAATACACCCATATCATAGACCCCGGGTTTTTGTTTTCTTTTGGACTATCATAAAAATCTTGCCAAAAATCTTAAAGAACAAAACGAAATAGTATATGGTCAGTTCACCAATAGATAAAAGTGTTTAGTGATATTATTTTATTTAGATTTGGTGATGATTTACTGTTATTTTCTTTACTATTCGCAATTCTAACACTATTAATTGATTGATTTTTTGCACATGTGTGTAGAATAATGTGTTAAAACGGTTTTTTGAAATTCGAACTTTTAGCAAAATTACAGCTGCCAAAAGAATTGTGTCAGAGTAGGTAAAACGTCAGATCGGGCAGCAAAAGTTCAAATTTAAACACATTTTTTTCGAAACCACGTTTTTCAACCTTGTCTCGCCGACATCTTGGAAAAGTTGATGTTTTCACTGAAAAAAAGAACACTTTTTTCAAACACTATGACCTCATTTATAAAATTTTTACCAAAAGTGCTTTTGACGTTTACTTAAAATTATTTATTAAGCACTTAATAATAGTTTATTTAAATTTTATAATACCAAATATAGTAAAAATGATCAAAAATAGTAAAACTATTTATATTTGATCAGAAATAGAAGCAAAAAATTATTTTGAAATTAATGATAAAAACACTTTTTCACGAAAAAGTGAGGTGAGAATACGAGAATATGTGTTTGAAGATTATAATATGACAATATTAATTAGAAACATTAAATTTATCAAAAATAATTGATGATATACAAAATTTTAATATAATATATCTATTAATATAAGAGTAATATAGTAATATAATTTATGTATATTCGAGTTTGTCGTTTGTAATATATTCATTAATTTATTGTCTGCATTAAAATTATGTATATTGCATCAATTTAATAAATAGCATCCAATCATTTTAATTTAATTCGTTTTACGTCTGCAACAGTAACATCTAATAAATTTTAGAGTACTAAAATGGACATTTTTTTTTCCCTAGCATATGAATTCCTAATTATGAAAAAGTATGAAAGTTTGCATATTAGCGACGTATTTTTAATTTAGTAATGCTACGTAGTTGCTTATCATTTACAACGTACAGTATTAGACTAATTAACTGCAAAAAGTTTGCGAAAACATTCGGTACGAGCGTATTTATTAACTGAATTTCTTGTTGTGTTTGAGTTTTTTTTTTTATCATTTTTCATTTGTAATTGCGAAAATGCTGCATGTGTTGTTACATATTTTAATTGGAATATTTTGTAAAATAATAATAATATTTATAATTTACTTTTTCAAAGCAAGAAAATACGTAAATGTCTATGTTCAAAATTCGTGACTGTTTTGATTCTATATATGTTAAAGTTTGTTTTGTTTTTTAAAATTAAAACATATTATCATATTATACATTTATTTGTTCTGCAATATATTTAAAAATTTCAAAAAAAAATTAATTTAGTAACTTTTAATATAAATTAAATTACAAATTTATAAAAATAAATAGAGTTTAGAAAATGTCACAGTTAAAAATAGAACATTTTATAGTTTTATATATAGATTGGTTCTACATTGAGTTGGGTATGGATTATACGTAAATATATTGAATTACATAAAAATTGAAAATGAAATTCTATTTTGATAATTTTTTCTTATAATACGTTTATTCAAAACATTTTATTATTTCTTTGATAAAATGAATTAAAATTACAAAGAAACATTATAATAACTATATTTATATTAGTGATGTGACGAATAATAATTCAGCCGGGTATCCAAATAATGAATATTCGGTCAAATTTGACCAAATACCAAATAGTAAAAACCGAATAATTATATAATGCCGTGTTGCCAAAATTCAGAGAAAATTGATTTAATTTTTCAGTATTTCAGATTTCAATAAAATTTTCAATATTAATTCTTCTGATATATCGTAAACAAATACATAATTTTATTGTGCAGTGTTGCCAATTTTTGGAGTAAAAAATTTAGAATAGATTTTTCTAGTACCAATAACAATTACATAATTTTATTTTTGCACAATATTTCCAAATTAAAAAAATATATTTTAGTTTAGCTACATTTTATACAATTCTAATCAAATATTTAAACAGAATTTCTGAATGCCTGAAAAAAAATTGGTAATTTTGTTATTATGCAGTGTTGCCACTTTACTGGGAAAACTATTCAAAATTTATTTTAGATATACTGTTTATACGATTTAAAACAAATTTTAAGGATAGATTCTTGTGAATGTACAATAATTATAATAATTATTATATAATTATATTTTATTTTTGAACAGTGTTGTCAACTTTTGGAGAAAAATTAATTTATATTTCTTAATAATGACAAAGTGGTCTATATATGGGTTTACACATATGCTTCTAATCTTGTTAAGTTTAAATTTAGTAATTCAATCTTGATCTGCTTCCACATATCTGATCGATTTCAAACTTTGCATACGTAATTCCAATGACAATACAGTATGGATATGCCAAATTCCAGCCTTTTAACTCTAAATAGTTAAGAATTTCTCATTTAATAGTATAGAAAGTTTGGCAGTGTTTATCAGTTGATCAGTTTTGTAATGTTTCCACGGTAGTTGAACTATATAATAGCAATTTTTCAATATTCGTCATATTAAAAACAAATTTCAAAATACATATATTTTGTAAATATGTTTATTTTTAATTTTTAATAATAATGTATTTTATAATACATTTTTTGCTAATAATTAAACTTAAATATTCTAATTTAAGTACAAATTAATTTCGTATAGTGTACATTTTTTTTATGTCAATAACTCGTACAAATTTCATAAATATTTTTTTTAACTGAAGAATTAAGAATAATTATTTCACAAATTACATTATTAATTTTATAAATAATAAATCTGTATTATTTTCTCAAGTTTTATTTAAATAATGTTTAATGAATGAACTATTCTACATGGAACATATTATAAAAAATTGAAAAAACTTACTTAATTTTATTATTGCATCTAACATTACTAATAAAATAAATGAGATTTAAAAAGCAATTTACGTAAATATATTATTATTTAAGTTTTGAAATGTAATCAAAATTGAAAATATCAAGAAATTACAAAGTATTTTATGTAATTTTACATTATATCTTTTTTTTTGTAATCATCATATAATTTCTATTACAATATAAATTTTATAAAATTAAAAATATATTTTCTATTAAGCTTATAAACTATTCCTGCAATTCCCAAAAAAAATACTTATCTAATTACAATCTAATTATCAGAAAAACCTGATCAATGAACGTGTCAAATTCATGTGTTGACGACGGGTGACATGGTAAACTGCTAAAGCTTTTGCAGGAACGCGAGCGCAAAAAAAACACCAGTCGGTCGGTTAGCCTAGTTGGTTCGGCAGGACGAACGGCATTTCTACCCGCCGTTGCAGTTGTATTCTAATATATCGATCAGTTCCGACCGAAGCAAAATGCCGAAACCCGAAGTTCGCCGATTGCCCAGGCGCGGGGAGAAAGCTCTCTCGCAACGGATTTCTCGTCCTGCTGTCTCTCTCCATTCTCCCCCTCCCCCCACTCTTCCAACTCGGCTGACGTCATCCGGCCAACATGGCCGCCGTGGTGGCGGTGTGACGTCACACCGAGACCGGATCGGTTGCACCATTCCGTGTAGACACGTGGCGAACGCTGGCAGAGTTTCTCTTTCTTTCTCTGTCTCTCCTGCCCGGTCCGGAGTCCGGAGTTTCCGTTCAATCGTGCTGGTGTGTTGCCGATGCTTGGCTCCTTGTTGTTGGATAAGATGAACTTTATGTTCCTCTTCTTCTTCTTCTTTCGCTTTTACGCCGAGGAGAATTTATATATGTACGATGTGGTGCTTGCTTTCCTTGGTTTGGTTATGCTATTGAGCCTACAAACCTACAGAATATAACTTCATACAACACTTAACACAGATTTTTTTTCTGTATTTGAAAAACACGGTTTACGCAATCAGAAATAAAATTTTACTTGTTGTGATTGTTTAATGACATGTGGCGTACAAATTTTAAAATTAAAAGGAAAAATAATGACACGTATTCATAGCTTAGGAGCTCTTTTAGCTAAAAGCACTACTTGATGTATATTTTGTTTTTTTTTCTGTTATCGCTATTTTGGATATATTAACGGTATAATGTATATAATGTATACATTTTCCAGCAAATGTATATCTTTATCACACAATTTGGCAAATGTATATTGTGTATACCTTTATTACACATTCACTTCTGAAAATTAGGAAAAAGTACATTGTAGTAACTTTAAACGTATATAGCTAGGTGGCGAATGTGTTGCATTCTCCAAAGCAGTGAAGTTACGATTGTACATTTTCCGGATAATCTAGATAGAGCTTATATTTTATTCTCTATACATTTTCCAGACAATGTACACATTATTCCACTATATATCTATATCGTAACATGTATATATTTCTATTATATCTAACTTTTTGAATCTACACAAAGTTAAACAATTTAAAAAAAATAATAATAGGTAAATAATTTATGATATACTTCAAATATTACTTTTACGAATATCTAAAAGATCTTATTAAAGAGACTATGAATTACGGATCAATATATGAAGTAATCAAATACATATATTATTGTGGATATTCGTACAGCTAGACAAAATTTCTGCTGAAAAATACATCCATTTTTTTAATTAAATGTTTGTTTTTTTTGTAATGTCACATCAAATTATTTTCATTTTTAGAACTAGTATAGCCAAATGTTGGAATAAATTTATACTTGAAATAATTTTATAATTTGGCAATGAAATATTGTCATTTATTCGGAGGATACATTTTTTGCCAATCACAAATAATTTTGTACTTACCTTAGAAATAAATATGAATTATGAATTAATTTATATATTATTTTTTTTTTAATAATAATTTATTTTTTTATTAGATGTCACATTTCGTTTCTAGGTTTGAACAAAATATGCAAATATTACATAATTTATGCTGATCATGTATCATTTATTTTATAGTACAGTTCTGTTGTTTTCTAAATTTATTGTTTTTTTTTCTTTTTTTTATATAAAACTATTTTATATTATAGTTCTGTATTAATATTTATTAATAATAGATGTTTCAACAAACTTCCGTCTTATCAGAAAAAAAAGATAAAGACGGACTTTAAGTTCGTTGAAACGATGATTATTAATAAATATTAATGCAGAACTATATCCTAAAGCCATTTTATTTTTATATAATGAGTTCTGAAAGATTTTTTATTATGTTATTGTTTTTTTGTTTTTTATTACAAATTTATTTTCTATTTATTTATTTTCATGTTTTAACTTTCATAGAACTATTATTTTTATTTTACCAATTATTAGAGTTATTTACAATTTTATAAATTGTACAATATTTGAATAATCGATAGAATGAACGTACTTATATTATAATTTCTTATCCATTATTATAATTATAGTTATCTAATCTATTAGTTTTACTTGTACCTACTATTTTTTTTATTTAAAAAAAAAAATGATCAGCGTATGCACTGCGGCAATTTAAATGTAGGTGAAAAAATGTTTTTTATTTTTATTTTTAACCTTTGTTATAATGTTTTTATTTTTGTAAACAATCCAATTACTTTTATTTTGTGTCAGTCACAACGAATTTGAGTTGTAGTATATGTATATAAATATTATTGTAGAACACAGTAGAAATATTTGTACATTTTTATTGGAAGTGAAAAATAAAATTATGCTAGCTCTGATGAAGGCACTAGTACATGTATAGTGAAAAAATATTGCCCAATTATAAATATGAATTCAATATTATAAAATTATTTTATTTTGTAATTTGATATCTTCGCAAATTCGCTTTTATTGCCATTGACAAATATAGTAGTAATATAAAATTGATGAAATTACAGTTTTACAAATTTTATAAATTTATCATATTTCCTGCAAATAAAAAACGAACAATTTTTAATGTAAAGATAGCTTCAGTGCCTGAAAAATATTTCGAAAATTATTTACTATTAATTAATTAATTACTAATTATATTTACTAATATTATATACAACTATGAAGCAAAATCATTCATATATATTTTTTTTAAATAATTTTTTGTCATCCTGTACCAGTATAAAATAGACAAAATTTGTAAACTAACTAATAGATATTTTATTCGTAATTAAAACAAAAAAAAATTAATTAAAATTATCGTTCGGTCAACAATAAAAAAGGTTTCTTTATTTTGTTATAATAAGGTACTTTTGTATATTTGTACAAAATATAAAAATATAATTCATAAATTTTATGTATTTGAAATATATTTCATTTTAGTACATACAACAATACATATAGTAATTACAATATAGTACTTTTTTGTGATATTGTACAAATATTTTTGTACTATGGTTTTACCTTAAATTCATAGAAAAAATTTTTATCACACAGTTTTTTGTGAAAAACAAAAAAAAACATAAATAAAATTGTATTACATTTATCGAGAAATAAAAGTTCAAGGATAATTATAATATAATTGCCTTCAAGGTCAATCACCGTGTTGTAGTATGTGGTATTCGATTACATTTTATTTATTATTGCTGTTTCTCACAATATAATAATTATATCGATAATAATTTTTACCCTTGTTATTATAACTATATTACTATTCGTAATTTCTGATTAGAAATGAAGCTATAAGTTAGATATATGTAAACATGTAATATATTTTTGTTTGTTTGTTATTTATGTCATTTGTATATTTTTCCGATGATATACGTAGAGTATATCGAAACGTCGATTTTTAAATCAAAGCTATTTCATTTTATTTTTAGTTCTTAATACAAAATTTTGTTATATGTAATGAAAATATTTTTATTAATTTTAAAAACGAACGATAGACGAATAATACTTTTATTATTTTTAATACATTTGTTCGTGTTCTAGTTTTGAAAGGACAAACAAGGAACAGGAATTTAATATCAGTTATTTTTATATTGCAATATCTTTACTATTATGACTGATACGTTGATAAAAATATTTCTATTGTAGCTTGGTTTTTTCTGCGCTAAATTGAAGGTAACATCTGGAGCATAGAAGCAACAAAAACATGTCCTACGTTGAAGGCTTCAAAACTAATAATTGTAGAGTAATAAATAATGTACATTGTAAAAAATCTTTCAGAACTGATTATAAAAATAAAACGGATTCAGGTTGTAGTTCTGTATTAATATTTATTAATAAGCGACATTTCGACGAACTCAATGTACGTCTTTATCAGGAAAAATCATACATATGACATTTACAGTAACTAAACAGAACATAAATATAAGTAACTAGATAATAAATTTGTAAATTTTTTAATTAATGGATGCTAAATTTTATTTAAATCAGTGCTTTCAAAGTGATTAATTTTATCTTTTTCTTTATAAATCTCTATTGCTTCTCTTATCAATCTGCTGTTCTGTGCTGTCTTGCAAATATTTCAGTATCTTTGAAGATACTGTAATAATTGCAAGATCCATCAATACTAACAGTAGATTGATAAAAAAATTAATAGAAATGTATAAAGAAAAAGGTAACATCAATCACTGTGAAGATACTGATTTAAATAAAATTTGGCTTCCTATAATTAAAAATTTACAAATTTATGATCTAGTTACAATTATTTTGTTACTTTCTAACTTATATATAATATATATGTTGTGTTTATTTACTGTAAATGTCATTTGTATTATTTTTCCTGGTGAAGACGTACATTGAGTTTGTCGAAACGTCGATTATTTATAAATATTAATACAGAACTATAACCTAAAGCCGTTACATTTATAACCAGTATTGTGACAGATAAAAATAACATAATCTAGATAAAGATAAAGATTTTTTTATTATCTAGAATCTAGATTCTAGATAGACAAATGTCTATACTTAAAACAATAATCATCGCTTTCTACTCCTCGTAACATAATATACTATTACTGGATATTCATTAATTTTACTGTGACATTATAATTTAACTGAATTCTTATTATTTTAATGCACCTTCATATTTTTACCTAACGTTTATTTTTTTTTTCAAACTTAACGTTTAAAGATAAAACTGTGTAGTTAGTTTATTTTCATTTTAAAATATTACTAAAATTTGATGATAAATTTTCAAAATTAAATATATGTATATTTATCGCATTTTTGCATGAGTCTTATAATTAGTCAAAATGTCGTTAAATGTTGTATACCTAAATGGATATGCTTGAAATCCACATGGCTCTCTGTTTATGTCCATCTGTACAAAATCGTTAATTTAGTATTGTATTACTGGCCACATTTCCTAGCACTTAATGTAATGTTTTTTATTTTATTATTAACTCTCTTTGTTCATAATAAGTAAAATATTATTTACAGATATATTTTATTATTATGTAGTCGTAACAATAGTATATTGTGTTACGAGAAGCGAAAAGCGATCTTTATTTTGTTGAACCCAGATAATTACGGCCGAGGCAGAACCGAGGCCAAGCAATCTGGGAGAAACATAAAAAAAATATTCTGTTCTAAGATGAGACTTTTTTTTTAAGCGTTCCAAACGAAAGTAAATTAAAAAATGAATAAAAATACATGCCAAGTTATATCTTAACGTTTAGGGCCGCCAATGTGCACCACAAATCTATTTCAATTCGTTGATTAAAAAAAAAATGTACAAAAATTTTGTCGGTGTGGACGTCCGATGAGTACATGGATAGGTATGATTGAGAATTTGGATGAAACAAATTTGCTTGTCTAGATATGAATGTTTAACAGAAACTAATTTCTAATTATATTGAGATAGTTTATAACATACTCTTATAGGAACAAGGCATGATTCTGTATGTATGTACTAGATTTTTTTTTGCTAAATTATAAATAGGTATTCAAATTAAATTTTAAAATTAGTATAGTACGTAATTGCTTCGTTACAAAATATACTAGAAATTAAAACACGAAATTAGTCACATTTTTATTTTATGTTATTTCTGGACATTCAGTAGTATAGAAAATAAGAAACTAATATAAACTATTTTACGGTAGAGTACTATTTTTGGCTATGCAATTTTCGGTAATAGATTCATAGTTAAAGTAGTAGTTACGTATTTACATGCATATATTGGCACTATGCCGAATTCAATAAACATTGAAAATAAGTGTTTCTTTTTAGAATTTACTATTGACAATGCAATTTTCACACAGCTATTGTTTATACAATACTGAATAACTTTTTTTTCTTTAAGCATATCAAAATATTGACAATACGTTACTATATTGAATATGTAGAAAGAAGTTATTATGTTACTAGTACAATAATGTGCATTATATATATAGTATATATATATATACAGGGTGTAACAGAATAACTATTCCTAATTTTAACTGGAGTATCCTGGGCTCAGAATATGAAGATTTAATGCAAATCACTGAGATAAAATGTGGCTCCTTACTGAGCTACAGGGTGTTTTATATAAAAATTTAAAAACGATTTTTGCCCAGTACTTTAAAACTATTTGACGTATCCTTATCATACTTGGCAGGAAATTTAGGTACCGTACACCATACTAAATTATGTTAAATAAAAGTTTCTGGCTACTGCCAGTGGCGTACAACAGGGGCAAGTGAGAGGTTGATCCTTCCTAAATTCTACGCCACTGGCGGAATTGTCATTTTAGCACAATTTTTCGATTCTCCAATACTTGCTGTGTAAAAAACATACTCTTCCTTTGTAACGATAAAGTCACTGTTTTTCGAGATATTTAAAGTTAAACATAAGCTGCACCCTTTGGATTTTTTCAAAATTTGTATAAAAAAATCTGAAAAAATTCAGTAAAATAGATAAAAAAATTAGCTACATAATAACTAAGTAACTTTTTCTCTAACTCATTCTGATTTGGCTGTAAAAATTATTGAAATTAAAAAAAATAAAATGCAAAAAATATTAATTTTCAATAATTTTTCCAGCCAAACCAGAATGAGTTAGAGAAAAAGTTATTTAGATATTATGTAACTAATTTTTTTCTCTATTTTACTGAATTTTTTCAGATTTTTTTAAGCAAATTTTGAAAAAATCCAAAGGGTGCAGCTTATGTTTAACTTTAAATATCTCGAAAAACAGTGACTTTATCGTTACAAAGGAAGAGTATGTTTTTTACACAGCAAGTATTGGAGAATCGAAAAATTGTGCTAAAATGACAATTCCGCCAGTGGCGTAGAATTTAGAAAGGATCAACCTCTCACTTGCCCCTGTTGTACGCCACTGGCAGTAGCCAGAAACTTTTATTTAACATAATTTAGTATGGTGTACGGTACCTAAATTTCCTGCCAAGTATGATAAGGATACGTCAAATAGTTTTAAAGTACTGGGCAAAAATTGTTTTTAAATTTTTATATAAAACACCCTGTAGCTCAGTAAGGAGCCACATTTTATCTCAGTGATTTGCATTAAATCTTCATATTCTAAGCCCAAGATACTCCAGTTAAAATTAGGAATAGTTATTCTGTTACACCCTGTATATATATATATATATATATATATATATATATATATATATATATATATATATATATATATATATATACATCACTGATGGCATCAATAAAGAAAACTACAAAATCAAGTGTATTTAATGTTATAACTCCGACAGTCATTTTGAAAATTATCAAGTCAAGTTAAGTTAATTGACAATTGTATTATTTATTTTCGCTTGAATTAAAATTTGATTATTGGAAATGTGTAAAGAAGTGCAAGAAATGAATTGCACACTACTAGATATTGTAGCAAAGTAAGCTAGCCAGGACCCGTCTGTTTACCACAAATGAATAACCTTGACCGCGCGACGCCTACCAGAAAGTTCTATATGTTTACGAATCGGGCCAGCTATGGAATATTCTACAGGCAACCAGAGTTGCTTTCTCGAAAACACGATGGCCATATAAAAACACAGCGAATGCTAAAGTCAAGACAGTTCTTACGCAAACCTTAAGCTTGAAACAAGTTCACTTCGAGTGCAACAGTTATATAAATAGTGAAATAAATATTTAGTGTTAGTTTGATTACTAGTGTTTAAGCTTATAACCATTTAGTTTATAGTTATATTCATACTTTTATATTTTTATATTTACATTCTATATTTAATCGTTTTAAATAATAAATATCTAGTTAATAAGTGCATATTTTGTTTTATTTAATTATCTCGTAAAAAAGACGAACAAAACGCATTACAATTGGTGTCCGGTGTGAAGTACGAGATAATTTTAGAAATAAATAATAACGTAGAATTAAAAACGCGTAAAATATTGTGAAAATGGCTACAAAACAAGTTAGTTTGAATGAGTTGAAAATTCAACAACTGAAACAAGAACTCGAAGAACGTGAATTAAGCGCAACAGGGGCTAAAACCGTGTTACAAGAACGACTTAGAAAAGCCATACAAGATGCTGGTCAGAATCCTGAAACATATCTATTTGAAATACCAGCGGATATAAGCGCACTGATGAGAAAAATGGAAGAAAATTTAACAAAAAATATAACAGAGAAATTTGCAGAAAATTCTAGAAAAACAGAAGAAAATTTAACAGAGAAATTTGAAGAAAATTCTAGAAAAACAGAAGAGAATTCTAGAAAAATGGAAGAAAAAATAACAGAGAAATTAACAGAGAAATTGGAAGAAAATTCTAGAAAAACAGAAGAAAATTTAACAGAGAAATTTGAAGAGAATTCTAGAAAAATGGAAGAAACTTCTAAAAATACAGTAGAACAATTAAAAACAGAAGTAAATCGTAACATAGAAGTTATTAAAAATAATATCTCTGAATTAGAAGATAAAGTTAAAAATAACATCTCTGAATTAGAAGATAAAGTTAAAAATAATATCTCTGAAATGGAAAATAAAATCAGAACCGAAATGGAAAATAAAATCAGAACCGAGATGCAAAACCAGATTGAAGCAATTTCGAGTGCTACATCCGCCAACGGTATTATGATGAAACAAGAAGCTGGTCAACCAAGTCCTGTCCCGAAACTACCAACCTACGATGGGAAATCGTCATGGGAAGAATACTTGACACTGTTCGAGACGACAGCAATAGTCCACGGCTGGTCTGATTCAAGAAAGGCACAAGTATTGAGTTTGTCTCTACGTGAGGATGCACTACGTGTATTACAAAGTGTGCCGTTGAGAGACCGTACGGACTTTAGCCAACTAGTCGAGCAATTAGAGCTACGATACGGACATAAGCATGTAAAAGGGTTGTACCTAACACAGTTAGACAATCGTGTTCAAAAGGCGAACGAAACATTGCAAGAATTCGAAGCCGACATTGTTCGCTTGATACGAATGTCTTATCCAACGGCTCCAGATGACATCTATGAAAACCTGGCAATTAATAAGTTCTTGAATGGAGTTCGCGACCCAGAGCTACAACAAGCCGTTAAGCTAGCCCATCCTCAGACGGTTAACGAGGCATTAACGCAAGCACTCGAATTTGAGGCCATCAAGGCATCAACACGGGGCCACGCTCGAGTTCGTACAGTCAACAGCCATGAGGAGGAGGAACACCAAAATGGCTCGATTGAGCAAATCGTACAACAAGTACTGCAAGCACTGAAAAATCAGAGGAGACAACCTCGCTGTTGGAACTGTGGCGAAATGGGGCATATTAGACGCCGGTGCGGAAAGCCCCAACAGCCACAGGAAAACTAAAACGGGTTGATGGGAAGGGGCAATCTTCAACCCGCCGTACACAAGCCCCACGTAATGCACGAGTGGCCATAATTAAAAACTGTTTAAAGAGCGTGTTCATCGATGGTGTCGTTAATGGCAAGAATGTTCTTCTTCTATTAGACACGGGAGCCACGAAGACCATCGTGAAGACAGGAATGATCAAAACCAAAAACAAGCTGTTACCGACCAACTGGAGACTACGCACAGCAACTGGAGACTTGGCCAATGTGTGCGGCGAGTTGGATGCCCACTTTACCATCGGTGGCACCAGCTTTTTACATCGAGTGCTGGTTGCGGATATAGAAGAAGAAATCATTCTTGGAATGGATGTGATGACAACGCACGGTTTTGAATTAAATCTGAAGCTAGGAATCGTGAAGATTCATGATGAAGAAGTTGTTCTACATCAGCGAGAAGACACGATGGCACAAGCAGTTTTGCTGAACGACATTGAGCTACCACCACGCAGCGAAGTATTTGTGGAAGCAAAACTAGACCGTCTGATCCCGGAAAAACAAATCATTATGTTGGAACCAAGATACGGTGACAAGGGTCCGGATAAAGGAGTGCTGATTGCAAAAACTATAGTTAGAAATACGAAGAGCATTCCAGTACGGCTGATGAATATCAACAATTATTCCGTAACATTACGTAATGGAACGTCGATTGGTTGCTGTTCGTCACCGTCATCTATCGTCCGACAAATTAATAGCTCGGCAACCACGTTAACTAAATTTCCGGAACATCTGAACAAAACGGTCATGAGTGCTTGTCAAGATTTAACAAAGGAAGAACAATACAAAGTTAAAGATCTATTGTGTCGTTACCAAGATATATTCAAAACCGAGGGTGGTCGTACTGGTCGAACCAACATTGTTCATCATCGAATCGACACAGGTGATGCGAGACCCATACGCCAAACTGCGCGAAGACTACCATTGGCGAAACGTGAAGAGGCCGAACAGATCATCCAAGACATGGAAAAGGATGATGTGATAGAAACCTCAAATAGTCCATGGGCGTCGCCAGTGGTTCTGGTGAAAAAGAAGGATGGGTCAACACGATTTTGTGTTGATTATCGCCTGTTGAACAATGTAACAAAGAAAGATAGCTACCCGCTGCCAAGAATAGATGATACCTTGGACACGCTGGCCGGATCAAGAATATTCTCGACTCTGGACCTGAAAAACGGTTACTGGCAAGTTGCCATGGATCAAGGAGATCGTGAGAAAACAGCGTTTAGTGTCGGATCGGGACTGTGGCAGTTCAAAGTAATGCCGTTCGGACTCTGTAATGCTCCGGCAACCTTTGAGAGGCTGATGGAAAATGTCCTGAATGGACTATCCTGGAAAACGTGTCTAGTATATCTAGACGACATAATTGTGATTGGAAAGTCCTTCGAGGATCATGTGAAGAATTTGGAAGAAGTGTTCCAACGGCTGCGACATGCCAATTTAAAGCTGAGTCCCAAGAAATGCTACCTTTTCCAGAAAGAAGTACACTACCTCGGCCACGTTGTTTCCGGAAAAGGAGTAGCTGTTGATCCGGAAAAGACACAAGCTGTCAAAGAATGGCCAGTACCGCTAGATAAACACGAACTCAGAAGTTTCCTTGGTTTGTGTTCCTATTACCGTCGGTATGTTCTAGGATTTGCCAACATAGCTAAACCACTTACACGTCTAACCGAAGATGGTCGTAAATATAATTGGGACGAAGACTGTCAGAATGCATTTGATACCCTGAAACAGGCCTTAGTGGGTGCACCAGTCTTAAGCTACCCTCTTCAGGAAGGCAAATTCATATTGGATACAGATGCGAGCAACGTAGGCATTGGCGGAGTCCTGTCGCAGATTCAGGAAGGACAGGAAAAGGTCATCGGCTATTACAGTAAAGGACTGTCAAAGCCCGAACGCAATTACTGCGTAACTCGGCGAGAATTACTGGCAGTAGTGAAATCCATCGAGCATTTTTACAAATACTTGTACGGCCGCAAATTCCTGCTGAGGACCGATCATGCTGCCCTCAAATGGTTGCTGCGATTCAAGAACCCAGAAGGACAAGTGGCACGATGGATTGAACGATTACAAGAATATGACTTCGACATTGAACATCGCGCTGGTAAAAGTCACTGTAATGCCGATGCCTTGTCAAGAAGACCATGCTTGCCGGATTGTAAAAGTTGCTCCCGAATTGAGGAAAAAGCGACCACTCTCCTTAGGACGACCGCCGTTGATGACGACTGGCAAATAGGGAATATTAGCCACGAACAAGATATGGACACTGATTTAAAGCACTTAAAACGGTGGAAAACGATAGATCAACGGCCAACTTGGGAAGAAGTGGCACCACATAGTCGCACCCTTAAATCGTATTGGTCGCAATGGAACTCGATCGTACTTAGGAATGGGCTCCTAATGAGGACTCTGGAAAATGAAGAGGGATCCCAGGAGAAATTGCAGCTACTGGTTCCGAGAAACAAGGTTTCGGATGTACTACGACAACTCCACGACGGGACCTCTGGCGGGCATTTAGGAGTCAAGAAAACGATCGAGAAAGTGCGGGAACGATTCTATTGGGTCGAATGCCACGAAGATGTGAAAATGTGGTGCAGAAAATGTGTAACATGCGCTACAAGTAATGGCCCGCATAGAAAACGTAAGGCGCCAATGCGACAATATAACGTTGGCAGTCCATTCGAGCGAATAGCCATTGATATAGCTGGTCCTTTCCCGATGAGTGAGCAAGGAAACAAATTTATCCTGGTAGCCATGGACTACTTCAGTAAATGGGTAGAGGCGTATGCACTACCAAACCAAGAAGCTACCACAGTTGCCGAAGTTCTAGTGAAAGAGCTCTTTAGTCGATTCGGCATACCGATGGAATTACATTCCGATCAGGGGCGAAACTTTGAATCCAACATCTTCCAGGAAGTTTGTCGGTTACTAGGAATACGGAAGACCAGAACGACTGCCTTACATCCGCAGTCTGATGGCATGGTAGAAAGGATGAACCGCACAATGGGTAAATACCTATCAAAAGTCGTCTCCGACCATCAAAAAGACTGGGACCAATACATTCATCTGTTTCTATTGGCCTATCGTTCATCCGTGCACGAAACCACTGGACAAACCCCTGCAAAAATTGTTTTTGGACATGAGCTACGCCTGCCTTGTGATTTAAAATTCGGCTGTAAACCTGGAGAGGACCTGGCCGGAGAAGACTATGTCGACAACCTACGAAAGAAGATGGATGAAATACATCAACAGGTTCGTTCCAACATACAGATCGCAAGCGATCGGATGAAGGACGGCTACGACATTAATGCTAATATGGGAGGTTATAAGCCAGGAGACTTAGTCTGGCTCTACAACCCGCAACGTCGTCGGGGACTGTCTCCTAAACTGCAACGCTGGTGGGAAGGGCCGTATCAAATCATAAAAAGGATTAACGATGTCATATACCGGATCCGCAAGACGCCCAATGGAAAACCAAGGGTCATCCACTATAATCGTCTAGCCCCGTTCGCTGGGCAAAACGAGGAAGATCCTAATATCGAAGAAGGCCACGTCCACCAGTTACGGAGCGAAGAGGTGGACTTCGAGCAATTTATGTCCTCTTACGCTGCAGGTCGCAAGGCCCGTCATGGCGTCACCCGAGAAGTTCAACAGGACCTGTTCACCGTACCCGAGGACTATGCACTTGCACATTGCGTCGCTCAGGACCTGCAAATGTCCAGAGGGATTGCTACCGTTTTCCGCAAGAAGTTTGGTGGGATCACCGAGCTACGGGAACAGCTGCCTGCTGTTGGGGCCGCATTACATCTGCAAAGGGAACACCGCAACATCTACTACCTGGTTACAAAGGAACTGTCTCGAGAGAAGCCCAGTTACCAATCAATGTGGAACACACTGCAGACGTTACGCGAGCTACTCCTACGGGACAATATCCTAAAATTGGCGATCCCCAGAGTAGGCTGTGGCCTTGACGGTTTAGATTGGCGAATTATTAGAAATATGCTGGAAACTCTTTTCCAGCATACCGGCATTGACATTCTTGTTTGTAGCTTCAATCCTCTGGAAAACAAGAAAGCCGAAAAGACCGTGGAATGCTACTTTTATCATACCTCCCACTGCGCTCGCGGGACCACGTGTCGATTTCGCCATGGCCCCTCACCAATAATTTATGAGTGTCCCGGGACGGAACACTCTAGGGAGGGGGCAATGTAGCAAAGTAAGCTAGCCAGGACCCGTCTGTTTACCACAAATGAATAACCTTGACCGCGCGACGCCTACCAGAAAGTTCTATATGTTTACGAATCGGGCCAGCTATGGAATATTCTACAGGCAACCAGAGTTGCTTTCTCGAAAACACGATGGCCATATAAAAACACAGCGAATGCTAAAGTCAAGACAGTTCTTACGCAAACCTTAAGCTTGAAACAAGTTCACTTCGAGTGCAACAGTTATATAAATAGTGAAATAAATATTTAGTGTTAGTTTGATTACTAGTGTTTAAGCTTATAACCATTTAGTTTATAGTTATATTCATACTTTTATATTTTTATATTTACATTCTATATTTAATCGTTTTAAATAATAAATATCTAGTTAATAAGTGCATATTTTGTTTTATTTAATTATCTCGTAAAAAAGACGAACAAAACGCATTACAATATATTAGAAACTGTACATTTTTATAAAAAAAAAAGCTGGTCAAGTGTGCAATTTGACATCCTTGACGGCCATATTAAAAATTATTACATCAAGTTAAGCTGATTGACAGTTACATCGTTTATTTTAGCTTAAATTTGAATTTAATTATTGAAAATGTGTGAAGAAGTGCAAGAAATGCAATGTACACCACTAGATTTACCAGAAATTGTATTTCAGAGCAAAGAAACATTAATTCTCACAAACCACGTAACTGATATACATAATACATAAACTTCAATATTATTCTACAACTGTTAGTAAGGTCAAAGTTACTTGGTCTGTCTCAAATATTTAGTCAAAATAAATCAAATCCAAATAATTATCTATGATTTATTTCAAATATTTATTCATAAATTATTAGCAAATTATTACTGTATAAAGTGGTTTTTATTCCAACACGTGCATTTATTCACACGATCAATTAAATTTTACAAATTAATGTAAATTATTTAAACAAATTTAGTTTTTGGAACTCGACAATAACAAAACAAATCTGATTATTTAATGAAACATGATTTCTTCATTAGGCAACACAATAGCTAAAGTTTGTCACATTTTTTTTTCAAAGAATTGCAATCATATTAAAAGCATTTGATGCTATCAGAACTAAATACTGCTGATAATGAAAATTTGATCGTATAATACCGAAATTAAATATAACTGGTGTATTACAAATAATATAGTCACAAATACACAGATGAGCAGAACCGTTTTCAATATATAATCATATAAGGACTGATCCAATAACTCTATAATAATATCGGAGATAGATATTAGTCAAATAGTAAAAAAAATATATATATACCTACATACATGTATATGTATGTGACACAAACTTGCAAAACACCCAAAGCTCCTAAAACTTTACAATAAGCATGAACTCTTCTTTCAATTTCACGAAAAAAGCGATCATCCTTAGACAATAAACTACTCAAATACACAAATTCATCTACCTGCTTTAAAAGTACATCATTAATACAGTATATTCAGTCGTTAAACCACCCTTTTCAACAACATATCAAATTTGAATCAGATTTTACAATTATTTCGCACAGCATACAATTTACAAATAATGTTAATTCTTATAATATGTACTAGTAAAAATTACATATAGTAGAATTAGTGAAATCTTAAAGGTACATCATCAAGTTTTGTCACTAAATGAGTGACGTCACTCACTGGTATATTGACATCAATTTTTGAATTGAATAAAATTGTTTTGCCATCATACTATCTTTCGTACCTAACCTAACCTAATTTCAAAACGTAATAGAAGTAACGCCCAATGTAAATGTATTTTTTGACTTGAAAAAAACACTATTGCCAACAGAGCCAAAATAAATATATTGTATTCAATGAAAAAATTCAATAGTTAGTTCGATTATCATAAGTTCCGTAGTACGTCATCCAAAAACGAAACTAAATCTATAATATCATCTCATAATAAATATTAATTTGCAAACGTCAAGCAAAATTTACAATACAAATACAAATTAATATTTTTTGTTTTGTTTTAATGTAAACGTACAATTTAACAAAAATAATAATTTTTTCCAAGTATAGCAAAATTAAATACAAATTACAAAATATTTATGTATATACTCTATGTCATTGATAAACAAATTTATTACATAAATTTAATTTGATCAGCCTTTTCTTCATGATGTTGAGTTATTGTGTTTTAAAATTTATAACAGTAAATGTTAACTATTTAAATACTATCTTATATAAAATTAGATGCTTTTGTGTTCTTAGGTTTGTCACTAACAATATTCAAACTATATGAAACTATATATATTTAACTTGAATTTTATTAAAATAAAATATTTGAATGTATTTTAGCAAATTAAGTTAATTCCGTGTAGAATAGAAGGAATATATTACAGTTTATTCGAAACTTTCATATTGCAAAGTTTTTCCATAGAAAATGACGTACCTTTAAAGTTTCACCAATTCTCGTACATATATTCTAAATCCGGTTCTGTCAATAATAATAGTGGTCTACATATATATATATATATAATGAAAGTGTGATTTTGTGTGTCGGTCGTTTGAATAGACGTCCATTAGAGCATGGAATTTTCTCGATAAATTTTATAATGGAAAGTACGGCTGAGTGTGTCTCCGTGCCTATACCAAACGTTCTGTCTATCGTGTGTCCGTGTCACATGTTTTGTGTGTGTGTGTGTGTGTGTATGGTGGTGGTCCGTCGCCGCAGCCTCCGGGACCGACGGCGGGCACCGCGGCGCCGTCTGATGACGCACACGGCGCCGGACAGACGCCTCACCAACGGCGACGCTAGTGTCTCTATCCTATATCCTTTCCTATTTTCTATACTATCTTCAAACCCACCGCCACTACTTTGACTCTCCACCTCTAATTTTCATTCACTATATTCGTTCGTCTATTTTTATTTATTTATAACGGCTGTTATTAAAGCGCGTCTTCCTTTTTTCTTTTGCGTTTCTGTTTTTAGCTATCCTAACAGAGGAAATGACAACGACGTAGTTTATTCTCAGATACAATCGTGCCAAATTTTGTAAACAACTATTTATTTGAATGTCTATAAAACCTAACAAGTTCCAGTTATAATTTATCGTCAAAGATAAATGCATGAAAAGTTTTATATTCATATGATTAATGTATTAAGAAAAAGCATTAAAAATATCTATATAAAATTTATACAAATATAAGACTTTAATGACATGATACGTATTATATTTTGAAATATATTAAAACAAAAAAGCTTGAGGCTAAAGTTCTGTTTATTTTTATATTAAAAACTAGCATAATGACTGTGCTTCGCTACGAGACTTATTACTTTAAACCCATTTTAACTTAATTGTACTTTTTGTTCAATTTTTATCGTCTATAGCGTTCGCCTGCGACTCATGCTGCAATTAAAATATATCGTACACAATTTCAAGGATATTTAAAGGATAAATGTTTTTACTCGCTAGATGAATATTTAGCCCAATATTCTAGTATGTACTGAATGTTGTTACTATTTAAAAAAATTTAATTTGCATTGTATTACTATTATTATATTTTTGTTTGTTTTGATATGTCCTATATCATGAATTATGATCTATGGAATAAATGGGTATCCGGACAATTCACCGAAAACAATTCACCGAAAACAATTCACCGAAAACAATTCGTCGAAAACAAATTCACCGAAGTACTAATTCACCGAAAAACAATTTATCGAAAAACAATTTATCGAATAACCAACTGAAATAGAATTAAATTAAATTAAAAATAATATTAGAAAGTGGTTAGGTTAGGAAAGGTTAGGTTAGTAGGTTGGATTAGGTTTTTTTTTTTTTCAGATGAATTGTTTTCGGTGAACGGTTTTCGGTGAATTGTCTGCGACCCGAATAAATGATATTATTATTATTTTATCTAGCGGACAAAATAAGAATTAAAGTTATTTACAACTTTTTCTGTATATAGAGTAAAATTCAAATAAATAATATTTTATGAATTATGTAAAATTAAATTTCCGTTTAAAATTGATATGACATAAATACAAAATTTATAAATAAATATGTGTTAGACTTCTTTCTAGGGAAACAAGCTCGATTTTAAAATCGATTTTAACTAATATCGGTTTTAAGACAACGTAACTGTCATAACAGTAGGACTAAACAAAAAAACTCCAGAAAAAATTACAGTAAATAATTTTGCAATAAAATCCAGTAATTCAAAGAATCTTTTCTCTAAAGATTCGAGTGAATTTTTTTGCAAATAAAATGATTCTTTGTCTTACGTTAAGAGGTGATACTCTGAGATAAATTCTGTGCACTGTTCTGAATTGTAATTTACTTAAGAAACTTTTTTCTCTATTTCTAGCTATTAGCGGAGTATTTCAACTGCCATTTTGTTTTAAATTAAATTGTAAATCTAGTATGCATGGTATATTTCTATTTGATATATTTCATAATTGCATTTTCATGTAAATTAATTAATATTAGTCTATAATAACACAGATAATATAATTATATTATTTTATAAAAATATTTTAAAAAGGTATTTTAAATTATTCTATGTATAATATAATTATACTTACCGTTTGAGTTGTTTATTAAATTTACCTAGTACATGATCAGCTGTTCCAACTTGCAATATCATGTATAATAATTTAATTATTATATTCTAAAACTGGTATTATATTAACTAGACATAACGTAATTTTGCGAACGAACTACTAGTCTCTTGGTAGGAAATGTGCTGTACACATCACTCAAGTTGAACAATGAATTTTATAAAATATCTTAGTCTTATTATAACTAACTAAAAAGTGACCACAATGAAAATTATTCATAATTATTGTAACTTAAAGAAGAAGAAATTATTTTTGTTGTGAAAAAAATCTGTAATAATTTAATATGTAAGTACAGTTTTATATTTTAAGGTTATCTAAAATAAGTTTCTGATACAGACTTGAATAATTATTTATTTACGTAAAAATATATTTAAAATAATAGAGCTTTAAGTTAAAGTTCTCTATTAATATTTATTAATAATATTAAAAATGCATTAAATTTTGATTATGTAGCTTACAAAATTAAATATGAGAAGATATTGATAAATAAGTTAGAAAGAGATAAATTTGAAGTGCAAAATAACGATCTACTCTGATTTGTTATTGATTAATTATTTAGCATTAAATTTCTTTCTCTCTCACTGTTTTATAACTCTAGAATTTTCATTTAACGAACCATTATTTTTAACGAAAATGTTTTATTTGCGAACATACTGTATTATTACAACGGGTGTCCGTAAAATTAAGACTATATTAAATAACTTAAATTAAATAAAATTACTTATTAAATAAAATACAAAACTAGGTAGAGTGGACCAGAAAATAATTTTAATATTACAAAAATATGTTGTCCAGTTTTACTGAAAATAATACTCCTATCAATTTTTGTTTTTTAAATTTCCAATTAATTATTTTTGTTTTTTTATATCTAATTAATAAACTTTTGTTCTTTATATACGTTTTAATACGATTTTAAATTTGCTACTGATAATATAAATTTATTTATTATATATATTATATACATTTAAATAATAATTGAAGGATGCGAAAAAGTTAAAGTTTTGTCTGAGATTTCGTAAAAAATCTCTTTGCTATGTAGAAAGATATCTTATAAATTTCAGAACTTTTAATTTAACAGACTGTTATTGTTAACGGAAATAACACAGAATACACGTAAATTAATGATAGTAATTTTAAACCATATGATTTTTTGCAATAATAAATAAAAAATTCGAATAAATTTGATTTCTTTATTTGCACGTAGTTGATTCATTTTAATTTTTAATTTCTGATAAAGTTATTTACATATTTGATTCATTCATCCATTATCACCTAATATTATGCTTATTTCTAAATTAATTCTAAATCGAAATAATGTTCGGTGTTGCAGGTTGGCCGCAGCGCAAGAAGCGGCGGCTCAGGCGCAGCACCAGACGGGGGCAGGCGGTGCAGCTGATAAGATGGGGGGCCCTAGTGCAACGGGAGGGCAGGGGCCCTCCTCGTTGTTCATACTCTCCGAAGAAAATCCCATCCGCAAATGTACACGCTTCATCATCGAGTGGCCGCCGTTCGAGTACGCGGTGCTATTGACAATCATTGCTAACTGCGTTGTATTGGCACTCGAGGAGCATCTGCCCCAGGGAGATAAGACTAATTTAGCACAAAAATTAGTACGTAACTTTTATACACCTATATTGCTACTGACCAAATCACTAGATTCCATTGTGTTCTTGGTTCTTAGAACAATTTATGAACACTTGCATATTTTATGCCTCATGTTGGCGCTATAGATTTTTTATGATTCTAATCTATGGATAACACATAATTAAACTTAATTTCGTTATTAAAAAATTTCCAGTCAGATTTTTGTTAATTTCGAAGATAAATTAATAATCAAATTACATAGTTAGTTACTGATTCGATTAAAAAAGTTTTATATAATTTATCTTTAAGTTTTGCAGTTATTTAATTTATTAATTCCAATTTTTTTTCGATATACTGATAAATTAATTTTTAAAATTTTTGATCGCATTTAAACTGTAATAATATTTCACAAAAATGCAATTTAGTAAAAATGTCAAACCCATTAATTTAAATTTATAGAATGTCAAAAATAAGAAAAAATTAAACCACAGAGATGAGAAAAAATATTATAAAATATTTTAATACATACATACATACATAAACACGCCATGTACCCAAAAGGATGCTGCACAAATTCTTTCCACTATGCCAAAATTAGTTTCCTCCAAACAAGTAATTTTTGCTTTTTTATTCCTTCCACTTAAAAACTTAATTTAATTATTAAGAAATCTCCCGCCTCTATTAGATTCATCTATATATCTACAATACTTGTTCCAGAACTATGCACTAAAAATAATAAAAAAAATGTCTGACTAATATCATATTTCTGTAGTAATGTATTTTATAAATCTCTATGGCTTATATTTTGTTCCACGAATTCAAGCTCATGAAAAATCTATAATGTGAGCAAAAGGGATTAACTTGTAATAATTCTACGAACCTATTATATTATTTCTCGTAAATTTGATGTTTCACATGTGTGTATATGAACAACAGTTTCTCTTTTCTACAGGAAAAAACAGAGGATTACTTTTTATTAATCTTCTGTGTCGAAGCATCACTGAAGATCTTATCGTTAGGTTTTGTTTTACATAGAGGATCGTACCTTAGAAATATTTGGAACATAATGGATTTCTTTGTTGTGGTAACAGGGTAAGTGTCAATCCTACATACATATATTCTCTTCTTAATCTACTTAATTTAATCAATCATTTTAATCAGACATAGATTTTAATCATTTTTTTCCACATTTCTAGCGATGACCAATGATTAAATAAGAACATTTATAATTTTTTATAATCTTTAATTTAAGATTTTTGGAAAATATTGTAAGAACTGGTTAATTCTCATAAAATAATTATCATTATCTATTTAATATTAATTATTTTGCTTTTTCTCACTTTCAGATTTAAAGGTAACGATCTTTTAAAAAAGTAATTTAAAATTTTTTATTTTAATAACATTCAAAGTTTAAATAAACATTTGAAAAATACAGTAAATTTACTTTCTAAATGTTTTAATTCTGTTATTCATTTTAGATTATTTTATTTAGAGACAAAATTCTTCTATTATGGTGTTTAATTTAGAGTGACTTATATAATAAAAAAAATTATTGACAAAAAATTAAATTACAATTATATTTTTTAGTTGAAAGAATTTAGAAAAAAAAACAGAAACTCATATTTAAAGCTTTATTTAAAATTACTTTTTAACGTTTATAAAATTTTCGTTTCTGTTTTTTCTTTTTACAAAACTGTTTAATATATTTTAAATTAGGGCAAATGTAATTAAAGCTCTTAAAAATAACAATGCATTTTTGAAATATACAATATAAAAAATATAATTTAAATTTATGTAATTTTACATAATTTTGAATAATAAAATAGACAGTATTTTGTAATGATTTTGTAATATTATATTTTGATAGAAATATTATATTTATTTACATTAATTTTTACAGTGTACATCAAATAGTGATTTTAAGTGCTTCTAAAAGGGACTGAATACAGATGCAAATGTTTGAAAACCATGGATGTAATTAAATATATTGGTATTATTACAATATCAACCTTCATTCAAACTGCCCTTTTCGTTTTATTATTGATTAAAGAAGTATATATATATATATATATATATATATATATATATATATATATATATATATATATATATATACTTCTTTAATATATATATATATATACTTCTTTAATCAATGGTTTTACACAGAAACACAATCCAAACGCTTGGCATTAAAACTAAAAATGTGTTGAGTGTTTGAATTAGTCAAATTCTTGTACTTGTGCATAAAACTAACACTAAAACGGTATTCTGAATGAGGCTTAACTCGTAAATTAAATGTATACTAACAATAAATAAATTTCAAATAAATTTAATTATTGTTATATTTATAGTTTATCAACTACGAAGTCAATTTAAGTCCTTAATAATTATTTTGACGTCAAAAATCAACGAATAAATTTTTAATGTTATTTGGACATCAATATTTTATGTTACTTATTTTCAATGCAATTTAATTAATATCGATTATAAAAGGTATCTAATTTATAATTTAATTATTTCTCAAATGAAAACATTAATTATTCGACAAATAATGAATTATTTGCAATTACATTATAAAGCATTCATAGGGTATATATTATTTATTTCATAAAACAAATTTATCAATATTTTAAAAATTCATAATATTAAATTTCAAATATTTATATAATGCTTATAAAATAATTTTGATATTTTTTTTTAATTTGTGTTTCAATAAATATCAAATCACCGAATTTTTATTATCAATTCCGTAAAAAATAAGCATAATTTTCTGATTAGATTAGATTTTTGTTTATTATTCTACAAGATTCCACAAAAATTTAATTTTATTAAAAAGAACATAAAATTCTTAATTTATAGAGAGTAAATGTTCGAATATATTTCCTTAAGAAACAAAACAAAAATAATATATAACGCTTTTAAATCATTGTCAAATGTCTTTAGTAATAATCATTTATATACTAAGTAGACATCTAAAAATAAAGCATTAAATCAGAGCCAATATATTACATTTAACACATTTATTATTTTGGAAGGTTTTGCATTTAGCTGAAATATGCATTAAGATAAAAAATTACATTTTCATTTCAAATCCAAATAGAACAGGAAATTAAAAAAAACACCAACGGAAACAAACACAAACAGAAAAGAACATTGATTGAAAAAAAAAACAAATATTGAGATATCAAAGTAGTATTGTAAGTTTTGATATTGAAAACAATAATGTCAGTATTAAATTCCAATGGGTCGTAATAAGTACACTGTAGAAAATGTAATACAAAATATAATATATAATTTTAATAAATAACAGATTCTTTATCATGAAATAGAATAACCACTTCTTAGTTACTTATTTGAAAATAATAAATTTATTTGAAATTGAAATTATCTAGACTTTAATTATTGGTCATCAATGACAATCAAGAAAAAATATATATTATGCCAGACTCTCCACATTACAAACTAGTGAATCAACAAATTAGTGTCTCATATTTCTGCGAAATATGATTTTTACAGACAATATGACATAAAGTGGAAACATGGGACTTTTTAACATTAACCAACTATACATCTAGATAATATACATATATATACTACATAATACATAGTATTAATACATCTAATTTTAATTTATTATACATATATATGATTCGTTTTGAAAACGATGAGCTCTGTGAAAAGAGTGATATCGTTCGATAACGATTATGATGAACGATTGGTTATATTCTCGTTAGGTCAATGACAATTTTTGCCGAGAGTAACGTTGACGTTGATCTGCGGATGTTGCGCTCATTTCGTGTCTTACGTCCACTGAAACTGGTCTCGCGTATTCCAAGTAAGACTACAAAACGATACAATCTCTATCGTGCCCGACAGTTGTAGAGCTCGTTATTATATTCCTTGTCTCGTATCTTGTTCATAGTCACAGTTCGAACAGCTAGTCCAGTTTTATTATTATTATATATATTTATTATTATTATTATTATTATATAGTACTTGAAGCGGTGTAGCTCATTAGTCTTATAGATACTTATTACTTTTAGAATTTATTATTATTATTATTATTATTATTGTAATAAAGGCAGGTTAATTTTGTACTTATTTATCTTGTTTATACCTTTTAAAACGATACTATACAGACATTTATATATACATTAAAACCAATCATAACTGTTACTGTAGCGCTTCTGCCATAGTTCCGACTACATTCTACAAAAACATTTCTTGTACATATTCAGTGGACATATAGACGGAATGTGGCAGATTTTTAATAAAACGTTCTCGTACGTTTTATTCGTAATCATCATACAGGTTGTCATTTTATGCCATGAGTTGACATTTAATTTATTAGGCCAGTAGGTTTTAATTTCGTTATTTTCTTATTTTATTTTCATTTTTCTAGATTACAGAAAGTTACTATACTCTTTTTTGACAAATGTGTTGCATGCGCACTAGAACACCCCCTTCTGATTTTCTCTTCATCCACATGCGAATGCATCATCCATTTTCGACAAAAATATTAAATTTAATCACCGAACTAAGTTTTATAACCGAAAAATCTAGGTTGGAACTTAATTGGTTTCGAAGAAATTTATTTACGTCAACTGTACAATTATTTTAGAAAAGTTTGTAATTCTCAAATACTTCTTGTCGTATAGATTAGATAAAATTGAAACAAAAAGTATTATTTGAAATCATGATAATTGTATTCACATGTGGAAAGTAGTCTTTTGTAACCAGAATATAATAGTTAAAAAAATAACTTCATATTTATGTTTATGTCATTTGTTATTTAAAAATCAATATATTAAAACATAAAACAATAATTCTTATGTAGATGTTTATATTTTATAGTCTGGTTATGATAAATTTGAGTCAGAAGGCAGTCGATTCTTTTAATATAAAAAAATATAGTGCGCTCTTTTATGTAATTAACTAAGTGTTCTTTTAAATAACATAGTAATTATTTATTTTTTTTACAGACTTCTATTAGACATTCTCATATAAACTTTAATTATATCGAAACAAACATATATATTTATATAGATATATATATATATACCTACCTGACTTTCAATATTATTATTATATAATATAGTAACTAAACATTTGTAGTGTACAGTGGGTGTATTTTTGTATAGCGTAGAACTAGAATGTAGAGGCTAGTGTTTTGCAGGTTCCTGACGATGGTCCCTCAGAACTACTTTGATATGGACCTGCGCACATTGAGAGCTATTCGAGTGTTAAGACCTCTCAAGCTAGTCTCTGGCATTCCTAGTAAGTAGCGGTTAGATATTAGTTAGCCAGTAGATTTAATAGTTAGACACTCTTTCGTATTTGTAGTATCTACAGATTTTTTCTATATAAATATTCTTACTCTTTATTAATTAAACCTATCCTTGCTTCAAATTAGCCAAATAAAAACCTAAATCCGTTTTTCAACTGACTTGTAGAGTAAGGATTCGTGGCTCAATTTTGTAGTTTGTTTGATATTATATATATATATTCAGAGCATAACTCAGTTTTTTATATAATTATAATGTAGTAATGTGATTGCTTTTTATGGTGTATTTATTTTTCTATATTTTTTAATATTTCCCTATTAGTAGTCTAATGTTTGTTAATCTGTTTCTGTGGGTGTATGAGAGTGAGTGTTATTTAATACAAAGATTTGCGAAAGAAATGCGAAAGAGTCTAATACTGAGTATTGTATGTATATAGGCTTGCAGGTTGTATTGAAGTCTATCATCAAAGCAATGGCACCTTTACTGCAAATAGGATTATTGGTCTTATTTGCTATTGTCATCTTTGCTATTATTGGCTTGGAATTTTACTCGGGGGCATTGCATAGGACATGTTACAACATAGAAGATATAGGTAAGTACATCTACAACATTCTATTGTTCTCTTATTTCTAAAACAATAACTAACTAAGCCAAAATCAAGCGAAGTAAAATGATTCTAATTTTATATTCAATAGTCCAATAGAAAAATATATAATAAAATACACTTATCAAGAATTAGAAAGACTTTTCTCTTACTATTTTTTTTCCTTTACCTTATATCAAAACTAATAAATGCATTTTGAATATACTTATTCACATGATAATACATACATACACAATCATGTCATGTACCCAAGAGTCTGGCGCAAATCTTTCTACTATCCCGAAATTATTTTTTTCCAAATATTCCAAACAAGACAAGAAACTTTAGTTTTATCCACATTTATTATATCTCTCATACATGCTCTTCTTTCCCTACTACTTAGAAATTTTTGCTCACGTGAAACACTCTCAATCATACCACTCCATCTATTCATCTAATAGACCCAAATCCTTACAAGTAGCTTTAACTCTTCTTTCAATCTCACGATCAAGACATCCGTTCTTGAACAACATACTACCCAAATACACAAATCTATCTAGCTGCTCTAAATATACACCATCAACAGATACATTATCTTCACTCGTCAAATCATCCTTCTCAAAAATTATTACTCCTGCTAAATAATAAATATTATTAACACCCATTATTCCCAAATGGAGATCAAGTAATTATTGTTATATAAACATTATTTAAATAGTTAAATTCTAAAAAAAATTGTTTTTAATATGACCTTTTATATTTCTGCATGTTTATAGACTACAAGTTTGCTGTATATTTCATTATATTTTCTTGTTATTAATATATAATATTGTTATTAATATATAATATAAAAATATTAAATATTTATGGTTTACACAATAAAATTATTTGTATACTTGCTACGTAAGTCTATAATTCAATTAGTTGAAAATTCATATAAAAGTTTAGTTTTTTATTAACAATAATTGTTAATAATTATTATTAATTTATTCATACAACAAAATCATAAAGTATTTGAAAGAATAACTAATAATTTACTGTTTTACGTGACTCAACTGCCTTTAATTATTATTATACATATTATTATTCACATTGAAAATTTCGTGAACATATATAGAAAAACATTTAAAACAAACATTTCAATAAAAAAAAAGTAATAAAATATATGAAATTTACGTTTTTATTTGTAGATGCTAATAAATTTTAACATATGTCGTTATTTTTATGTTTAAAGCTCAATTTTTTTCTAACATAACCAAGTTTAATATCTGCATTTTATTAGAAATAGTAATAATTACCAAAAAATACCAATTAGTTTTAAAATATTCATAATAAGCAGAAATAGAAAAACTGATAAAATAGCAAAAAAAATCAATTGTGGAATGTATTTTATTAAAACTATTTAAATATGTAAAATATATTGAATAAAAATTAAATCTTTGTATATACATTTTTAAATTCACAATTAAAGTAGTTTGGTTATTTCATAGTTTGTAAAATAACTTGCATTTCTTAAATTTGAAACATCGTACCACAGTTTTATATATATATATATATATATATATATATATACCTATGTATATAGATTATTCCAAAATGCATATACAAACTTTAAGTACTTATAACTTCAATAATATAAATGCAAATAGAATTTTGTAATGGCAGTTTCAACAATCTCAGCTGTTCAAAATATTTACCACTAACAGCTAGAATCCTTTTAGCAATGTTCAAAAGCATTTTAACATGCATATATACTGAATTATTATTAACTCAATATATTAATTTACAAAAAAACATCAATTCTTTTATGGGTCTAACATCTATGTAATTATAAGATGATTATTTTGTTCATTTCATTGAACTAAGATACATCGGTAATAAATATATTATCTGTCTTTAATCTAGCAAAATAATAAATTTTGACATTAAAACATATGTGAGAAATACAACATTAATATGTATAAATCGTGTGAAAATTTATAATGTCGTAACGTAGGAGTTATGAAATAGAAAATTATATAATTAAAATTATATACATTGACATTTTTATAATATAGAATTATACTATATTACTTTTATTGATTAAAAACCAATAAAAATTAAAAATTATATACATACATATATTATTATTTTAAATATGCTAATCACAGCAAGTTCAAACTTTTTTATTCTCCAGTCGTAAAGTCTTAATAATATTTTTTTAAAGTAAATGTTTATATAAAAATATTTAACTAGAATTTAAATTATTGTAAATTTATGTTTAGAATTTCAATATTTCTAAGATTGTAAAATACGTTTTTATTTTAGTAAGCTAATCTTTACAAACTTAATTTTTGATTTTAGTTAAGTAGCTTTACAGCTTGATTGTTATTAATAAATGATTGATAACAATTTTAGTATATCATATAATTTGACGTATTTATTTTATAGTCAAATCCGTTAAGACTGTATAACACGAGAAAGTTTTACTGTTGCTAGACTTTATTTTTTCCCCGAGTTTTGTTTCGAAGGGCAAAATATAATGTGATAGTCGGCTTGATTCACTAACAAAGTTGCTAAATTTTAGCAACGTTGCTAACAACATTAGCCAATCATATTAAAATGATAACTGTTATATTTGTTTCTATTGGTTATAGTTGTTAGCAACGTTGCTAAAACTTAGCAACTTCGTTAGAGAATTAGGCCAATAATTGGCATAGTGAATCTTTAAGAGATGACGTAAATTTCGTACATTTTACGTTTTTTAGTAACATGCACAATTAATAGCAAAGTCGATTTGTTTCCTCTGTGTTTTTTGTCTTTAATTTTCTTGTGTTTTTACTAAGACTTTGTTGCCAATAATATTTTAATTGGAACCCTATTGTTTGAGCTATTGTATTTTTCGATTAAGAACGAGATTTTGATTTTGCTATAGAATCCAGGCACTTAACGCCACAGAAACAATCATATGATATTCATTTGAGAATTATGTAATCTATATAGATGTAAAATTCTTTTATTTATTTTTCTCTCAAAGATTTGAACACATATCCAAATCAAAGTTACATTTAGTATTACAAATAATAAAACCAAAGGCTTAGATAGAATAATAGAAATTTGATGAAAATCGAATGTTAATTTGTCGAATAAAATAATTACTAGCTAATTTGGTGTACTTGTGTGCGATTTCAGATGAAATAATAAAGGAAGGCGATCAAGCAACACCATGCAACACAGACAATGAAACAATAGCTCCATCCGGAAGTTACGTTTGTGGTTATGGTAATTCAACTTGCCTCGAACATTGGGAGGGCCCCAATATGGGAATCACATCGTTTGACAATATCGGCTTTGCCATGTTAACTGTATTCCAATGCATAACAATGGAAGGCTGGACGGCCATTTTATATTGGGTACATTCAAAAATTTTCTAATTTTTTTCTTACAGAAATACACTATTATTATTTACAATTGTTTTCTTCAAGCGTATCAAAATATTCAGATTATACTAGAGAATTCCGTATGTGAATCAGAGCTGAGAAAGTACTGGCAAAAAAGTACTTAAGTATTAAGTACTAAGTACTAGATAGTAAGTGCTTGAAGTTCAAGTACAAGTACTTGTATTTTGTCAAATATTTAAGTATTAAATACAAGTACATAAAAAAGTACCTTTTCAATATTTTAATTTAATTTATTCTCTTAATCTCATACTCTGAAAGTATTAAATAATGGTCCTTAAATTTGCAATTTAAATTAGTATACAATATATATTTTATATATATATATATAAATATATATATATATATATATATATATATATATATATATATATATATATATATTGTATTAACAGTTATAGTTTGCAAAAGTTTTTTTTTTATTAAATTAACAAATATTACATACTTAAGTACTTGAGCATTTTTTATAATATTTTAGTACAAATTTTAAGTATTAACAGCCAGTTACGTAATAAAGTCGACATTAAGTTTTCAAAAAGGCTTTGTTTTATTGACAAAAACAAACAATTTTCCCAATAGAAGTGTAAAATAGAATAGTTTTTGATGACGAATAAAAAGTTCAATCAGGTAGCAATAGTTATTTTTTTTTATAAAAAATTATCATATAAATATTTTAGAAAATTAACAATTACACAATTAAATAAGCAGTTTTAAATTATTTAGATAATCTAAACACAAATGAAATTATGTACTGTACTATTATTAGTATAATTTTAGAAATACAATATCATCTAATGAGCAATAGTAGGGAAGATGTGATTGATATTATATCTATCTCTAGTTTCTGTTTCTAGTTTGCAATATCAAAACATTTTATATTAAAACAATAAATATGTTTCGTTTGGTAATATTTAGTAGTTTAAATGTAATTGTCAATGCCCTGAGATAGGCAATATAGCAAATATAAATGAAAAGAAACAAATACTAATTATTTTTTGTTTGTTTCAGACAAATGATGCACTGGGCAGCTGCTTTAATTGGGTTTATTTTGTGCCGCTTATTGTTCTTGGATCTTTCTTCATGCTCAATCTAGTTCTTGGTGTTCTCAGCGGGTAAGACGCGCACAAATTAATTAATAATATTGTTTCATTCTATTATTTATCTATTTTGTTTTATTCTCTTTTTTTTTCTCTCATTACTTTTATTTAGTGAATTTTCAAATGAACGTGGTCGAGTTGAACGGCGTGCAAATTTTCATAAAATGCGTAACAAACAACTGTTTTGTGATCAATTTAGTGCATATCTAGATTGGATAACTCATTCAGGTGATTCATCTGGATATTTATAAAGATATTTTTATAAGTATTTAACATTATTTAATATAGAAAAATAATTCTTAGCTAGAATATGCTAAAGTTTTTATTAACATTTGTAATTTTTGCAGTTTTTTTGTGTGTAGGTACTATATACTAAAGTATTTGCTTTACATACTATTTTCCGGTATTACTAACTGTATTATTGTCTCACAGAAAAAAAAATGTGAAAATTCTTGTTTGTAATATTCGTTTAATAAAAACAATTTTTAATCGGAATTTATACGACTAATATTGACTTTTAACTTTAAATATACTATATTATATGATAAAAAAAATAAAAAAACAATTAAAAAAATTATGCATTCAAAAGTTACCAAGTTTCACCTGTAATAAAAAATGCTTTTAATACAGATGATACTTCCAATTTTTAGTATATATATTTTTTATTATATATATATATATATATATATATATATATATATATATATATATATCTTTGAAATTAATTTATTAATTGATTTCTGTTCTGAAATGAGTAATACTAGATTATTTAATTAATTTTATCACTAATCAGAAACAAAAGTTTTTTTGTTTATAATAGTATAAAAATTAGTTACAATATTCATAAGCAACTTGAAAGTTGATATAAAGTATATTCTCATGTTTTACGTACATCATTGGATTCTACATAAAATCTATAGATCTATAGTTTTTTGAAACTAATAATGCACCATTACAATCGACTATTGGAGAAAATTTTATCTAATATAACCGAATACGTATTTTTTATGATTCTCGAGATTTTTATACATACCTGGAATTATATTCACAATTTATAATAAATTCATAGCATTAATAGATATTTTTTCACAAATTTTGTGAAATTTTAACAATTGTCTTTCGACAAAAAATAAGAACAAACCTTAAAAGTAGCATTATCTAAAACTGTTAGATATTATTTATTAATACGTTTTTATGCTATGGTAAGACTAATAATATTATAAGTAACAATTAACACTGCTAGTCAAAATATTGTAATTTATACAAATTGATGTATTATAAGTATAAATGCTAAATTTTAATTAGGTAAATGCTTGTAATTGTGTAGAGAATTTGCCAAGGAAAGAGAAAAAGTAGAAAATCGACAAGTATTTCTCAAATTGCGAAGACAAGCGCAGCTAGAGCGCGAACTCAATGGCTATGTAGCTTGGATTTGCAAAGCAGGTATTTATTATTTTAGAACTAAATATTTATTTTGAAAAAATTCGCATATTTCATATAATAAATATTGAAAAATTTTTAGTCTGAACCCAGAATATTGATTTATATTATAAATTTTACTTGATAAATCGTTAATTAATTTATTTTGTAAATAAATTTGTCCATCTTTGAATTGATAGACAAATTGACTATTTCAAAAAAATGTATAATTTCTAATTGTGCCATATTTATAACTGTACCGATACAACCATAATTTTTTTAAAAAATTTCTTAAAAACTTATTTATTGCCTCACTTTTACTTTATTAAACACTTCTTTAATAATTCGTACAGAGGAAGTAATTCTTGCCGAAGAAAGAACAACGGAAGAGGAAAAAATGCACATAATAGAAGCACGACGACGGGCAGCAAAAAAGAAGAAATTAAAAAAGCTGGGCAAAAGTAAAAGCACAGATACAGAAGAGGAGGAACAAGAAGACGAAATGGGAGATGATGGTGAGTTGATTTCTGCATTCTAAAAACAAATTTTTCAGCATTAAGTTTTTTTCTACTAACTCTCAGTAGCGTGTTGTTATATATATATATATATATATATATTAGAATACTTACTCACTTGGAAAGAATGAGATTTTCTTTTTCACTCTTGGAAAAGATCTCTGTCTCTCTCATCATTCTAGGTTCATATACGTTTTTTAATACTTCTCCTGGCATCTGGTTGCAAATTAATCACAAATCTGTAACTATTATAAAATACTTGGCTTCAGTGACTGATTATTATTAAGGCTATTTTACTCAACATTTAGGAAAATATACTCCTTTATCTTGTAAATTAAGTACGAGTACCTAAGTCGTTACCAAATGTGTTTTAATATAATCAGATCCATAGTTTAATTTTAAAACTTAGCCTTATTCATGTATTGATAAAAAGTTCTGTTAAATAACGAATCATATGAATGAACGAATGTTTAATGAACGTTTGATTAAAAAGAGTTATTTGAATGATTTTGATGGTATGCGTTTGCGTGGACGTCCGATGAGTAGTTGGAGTGGTATGATTGAGAGGGTGGCTTGCGTGAGCGAAAGTTTCCAAGTAGTAGGAATAAAAAAGCATGTATAAGAAGAGTTATGAATGTGGATGAAGCGAAAGTTGCGTGTGCTGGATAGGAATGTTTGGAGGCGACTGATTTCGGGATGATGAAAAGAATTTGTGCCACACCTTTTTGGGTACATGGCGTGATTGTGTATGTATGTATGTATGTAAAATTAATATAAATTGTAAAATAGCCTTGTTAGTCAAATGAAATTACAATATTAATTTAATTAATTTATAGTACAAAATAAATATAAAACTCATATCACTATTATTTGCATTAAAAATTGTTTGTATAAAACATGAAGCTTAGTTATTATTTTGAAATTAAAATGGAATAATAATACAACCAGATGTCAAATATCTTTTAACTATATCTTTTGTATTGATACCAGTTATTGTACACTGTTAGTTAGTGTATTTTTAAATCTAAATTATTGAGAGAAAATATCGCATGTATATTTTTATTCCTCTTGTATTTCTCTAAAAAATCTTATTTATAATATCAAATTATTTCGATAGTGATTTGTTACCGTAAAATTTTTACCGCAGGTGAAAATTCCGTTTTGTAAATCGGGTTGTTTGTTTTTAAGACCAAACAAAATGTTATTTATCAAAAATTTCCACTGATACCTTATTTTAATCCACAGTATTTCTTACAGTGCCTAAGAAAAAACTAAAAGGTATGCGGCAACATCAGGAAAAAAATGTGTAAAATCAAAATCGATTATTTTCTTTTATTTATTTTTTTTTTCATTTTCAATTTTTGATTTGGTTTTGTTTGTTTTTCTTTATTAATTTTAGTTAGTCTCTCGTAGTACTTCTGTTTTTGAAACAGTCTAGTAGCTCGCTACCAGCGAACTAATGCAATGCGTCTTGTAGTTGTATTGGTTCGATAATAATTACTCTATTATTTAACACTCACACATTTATTTACGATGTACACACATACATTTTGCACATCTGCACAACAAAGCTGTTCCGATAACAAACTGCACAAACATGAATTTTAGATTAATGTTTAAATAAATCTATCTCTTATTTCATTGCTGAAATGCGTATAATGAAAACAAATTGAATTTTTAATATATTGATAAATATTTTGTAAAATTATTAAACATTTATTGTCGCTTTTTGGTTAAAATTTAAAATAGTTATGTAAAATAGATATGTTTTATTTTACTGAATCCGTGGGTCAAAAAAAATTAAGAAACACTGATGTGAAGTATATACAATGGAAAAATTAATAACTAATTTGGTACGTAAAAAAATAAATTTTTATTTAATCTAACATTAAAACTAATTTGAACATTAGTATAAGTTAATATAAGTATATCAAGTTCTACAAAAAGTTACAAATGATTACTTAATTATATTAACAAAGAATTGTTAATCTTTAAGAAACTATAACTGATATTGAATGTAAATGTAATAATTAATATTTTAAACAATAAATTTTTAACATTATTGTAATTCACAAAAATGTTATTAAAATGTATTAAATTAGTCATCATTGTGAAGCAATAATTTGTAATTAGTATGAAATTATTTTATCGTAAATTTGAACTCAATTTGTTATTTAAATTTAATTGGATGATACTTAATGTCATTGATTTTTTTTTAATTGTGTTGATTATACATTAAACAATTTGCTAATATTGTAGTAATTAATTAATGCTTTAAATTATCTTTAATAACATACAGTATTTACAATTATACAACATTTTATTTCTAGAAAAAATAGCATAAAATGATTTATGTAATTTCACAATTACATCATATGCTTTTTTTATGTTGAAAACTAGACTCTTTTGACTTTAAAACACAAAATTTATCGAAATAGAAAAAATATTTTTCATTAAGATACTAAAATATTGGCTCGTATTTGGAGTACTTTTAGATAAGTGCGTATATTTTAAAGTATTTATTAAAAAATATATTTTAGAACTGTTTTTAGCATTTCTTATATATTAAAATTTTAAATATAAAGAAAAGTATTTAATTTATAAAAACAATTTATTGAAATTAATAATATAGAAATTTTGACTGCTTTGAAACAAAAGTGCTCTAAAATGGACTAAAATGGCCAATGACTCTTGAATTTATTAACAATATAAAAAATAATAACAACAATTATAGTATTGTTTTTTTTTGCTTAAATCGCCATCATTTTATTTTGATGAACTAATGAAATCATTAGTTAATTTTCCTTCATTTAAAAATTAACTAATGATTTAATTAGTTTAATTTAAGTAAAAAACAAAAATACTATAACCTAATACAATGTGCCATATGTAATTGAACATTTTTACAAATAATATAATTTTTAAGTTCACATAGATATACCATCACATCTTAGACACTCATACACAAAAATCAAAATTGTTGTCCCATCAGTACAACACAAGACCCAAAGCTTTGGCTGTATTTATTTCATAGTGTAAAATTACTAAAATACTACTTCTCTGATTTCTGTCATGTCTTGTATTAGATCTTCATTATGAATCTGTTATATTCTTAAATATAATATAAATATTATCTAGTAATATAGTGATTTAACTACAACCTAGTCATGATAGCGTGTAATACTCAGATTGCTAAATAACTCTCTATTTAGATACGTAATAGAGTAAATACTTCATTATTTAATAGGTGGTAGTGCTGGTAGAAATTGGGTTAGAATTCTTTGTAGAAATACTTATATATAGACACGATGCTTGTAGATGGAAACTGTACAGAATATTATTTTGTTTATCACATTTTTTATTTCAAATTACAACAATATATAAGTGGACAAGCTTGTTTTAAATGTAAATAATCTTCTAGAATAACAAACAAGTTTATCTACTTTGATAGGTTATTTTGTAAAAAAATCAGGACCTAATTTACACCTAGGCAAAACAGCCAATTATCTAAGGCTCCCTAAAATTAATTACTAAAAAAATTACATTATTTATTATATTATCAAACATTACCAGCGATAGTTAATTGAATTATCGCTACTAATTTTATTTTGTAGATGTCACGATAATTTTGTTTTATATATAAGCAATTTGCGACCAGGTTATTTGCAATATTTGATAGCTAAATAAAATTTGAACGAAATTTATACGTACAAACAAAAAAAAATTGAATCTGCAGAAAATTTATTTGGTGTAAATTTTTACACCAAGCGTTTTGTTTATTAAAACTGTTTAGTTTTACTGCGAAATTTTAATAACAAAACGTGTAAAAATTACATCCAATAAATTATATATATATATATATATATAGGTTTAAATTTTGGTGTATAAGTATTTTAATTTACATAATAAAAAATCTTTCAGAACACATTACATTACAATAAAAAAGCTTCAGGATCAAGTTCTATATATATAGTTATTTTGTTACCCAGTAGCTTGTTTCTATGTTTTGTTTGTTTATTATTTATGTCATTTGTTTTTTTTTTATTAATGATGATATTATATATATATATATATATATATAGAGTATATTGAAACGTCGATTTTTAAATAAAATATATGCAGAACTTAATCCTAAAGCTTTTTGATTATATTTTATTATTATTTTGTTGTTATTTTCATTAATAAATTATATTTTAAATAAACACCATTATTTATTCGTATTACGAGTATTACTAATATCAAAAAAAGTACGTTCAACATATCATAGATTTCAGTCAGCTATGAGTTGTTGAAAATAATCTATTTGCAAGTTTGCTTATTTGATTAAAATTTACTATTTTAATTGGATATTTTAACAAACATACAAATTAAAATATCTCTCAGAACTCATTATAGTATAAATAGTTTTAGGTTGAAGTTCTATTTTATTTCATATTAAAACTAGACGTGTAGTATATCAAAACGTCAAATTTTAGTATAAAATAAAAAAAGGAACCTAAAGCATTTTTATTTTTGAAAAATATTAATTTTAATTTATGCATTTTGTGTACATTTTGTATAAAAAATATGTTTGCCTAGGGCCGCCTGCAACTGTGTAAGGTCAGGACTATAGTTAAAATTGAAAGAAAAATATGAAAGATAATGTGATGAACAGAAGACCAAATGATTGTATTATGCAATCTTCGATTAAGTTATTGTGCACAATCAACATGTTAGCAGTAGAATTCCTTGTAGGTTTCTCCCGAGCATCGTATCTGAAATCTCGGGTAAAGAACAAGGGTGCTTGCGTTGGTTTCTGGCGAGCGGAGAAACGATTTCGCTTCTGGATCCGGCACACGGTCAAAACGCAATGGTTCTACTGGTTTGTCATCGTTCTCGTCTTCTTCAACACGGTATGCGTTGCAGTTGAACATTACAAGCAACCACGTTGGCTCACCGATTTTCTTTGTAAGTTTATTTCCAAAAATTATTAATTACGTTTGCTTTCAGATCGTAAATCTACAATATTATTTAAAATTACAAGGCAGTCAATGGCAGTGTAATTCTTTTTCATTTATTGGGATTCACAAGTCGATACAATTTTGTTGTAACTTTATAAGATCGTAGACTTCATGTAATTCATGTAATATTTTCATTAATTTTGATTTAAATCTAATTGATATATTATAAGATATGTTTGAAGTAGAGTAATTAAAATTACAATTCAACAACAAGTTAAATTTTATTAAATATATTATACAATTGAAATCAAATATATTTGATAGGATAAAGTAAATTGGTTAACTTTACATATATATTTATATATATTTAAAAGTCCTTTCAACTAAAATATTAATATTAATATTAATAACGTTTTTAGCTTTATTTTAATTTAGAAATAACAGAAAAACTAATAACATTGATTAATAGAAAACAATAAAAACATAATTTGAATTACAATATTTTATATAAAAAGTACTCTATATAAAAAATTTACAGAAATTTATTTAAAATACTAAGTTTAAAGTTATCGTTATATATAATATATATATATCCGCAGGAATATTGAATAATCCGATTTTTTTTGCAAAATTACTAGTAAGTATTTTGAAAAATTTTCTTTTTTTTTTTCTTAAATTGTTTTGCTGTAAACATAAAAATACTAAATATATTTTTTTAAATTCCGCCTGAAATTTTCAAAAAATACTAGAAATAAATTTTTTCCGAAAGCTTGCACTTTGAATTGAGTTGTTTTTATTTTTGACTGAAAATCCCACGAAACTAATAATATATATATATATATATATATATATATATATATATATATATATATATATTTCAAAATCAACCATTGTTTATAGCAAAAAATTTACTTTATTATTAAAATTGCTACTTAGTAGCTTAAAAAATATATTTAAATATTGATTATAACTATATAATTCAAAATTTTGTAATCTTTATTTGGTAATTGCAGCTAAGGAATAGATTAAATCTTTTTTATCTTTATAATCTTTATAATTATTGTTGTTGTTGTTTTTTTTTAACAGATTGCGCGGAATTTGTGTTCCTCGGCCTGTTCATGATGGAGATGTTCATCAAAATGTACGCACTGGGACCTAGAATCTATTTCGAATCATCGTTCAATCGTTTCGATTGTGTGGTCATATCCGGCTCAATTTTCGAAGTCATCTGGTCGGAGGTGAAGGGTGGTTCATTCGGTCTGTCCGTGCTGCGTGCGTTACGTTTACTGCGAATATTTAAAGTCACCAAATATTGGTCATCGCTTAGAAACTTAGTCATCTCGTTACTCAATTCAATGAGATCCATCATCTCTCTTCTGTTTCTTCTCTTCTTGTTCATTCTCATATTTGCGTTACTGGGGATGCAACTGTTTGGCGGGCAGTTTAATTTTTCGGAAGGCACACCACCAACAAACTTCAACACCTTTCCAATTGCTTTACTTACAGTCTTTCAGGTATTTATTTTTTGTTATGTCACATATATTATAAACATTTCTCACTAGATTAACTAGAATTAATTTACTATATAGTGATAATTTTCCTAATTTTATTCAATTTAACAAGGTTATTATATTTATTGTTAATTAACTAGTTTATTTAATAAATATAAATACAAATTATATATTTCTGAATAGCTTAAAAACTATTTTTTCTAATTATATAATATAAATTGTCAACTTGTGCCGTAATTTTTCTTTGTATTAAAATTATAATTTCAAAAATATGAATATTTAATTAGCAGTTTGCATTTCCTAATTATATTTCTGTTCGTATATTTTTGTATTGAAATATTAATTTTATATAGATATTGACTGGTGAAGATTGGAATGAAGTAATGTACCAAGGTATCGAGTCGCAGGGTGGTCACAAAGGTGGTGGAATGATTTACTCATTATATTTCATTGTACTTATGTTGTTCGGAAATTACACTTTACTTAACGTATTCTTGGCTATCGCCGTCGATAACTTAGCCAATGCTCAGGTAACTGATTTATCTATTGCACTAATTACATTCTTAAACGGATAATATTTAACATAAATATATTATTAATGTTTCAGGAATTAACAGCAGCAGAAGAAGAACAAGTGGAAGAAAATAAAGAAAAACAAATGCAAGAACTAGAAAAAGAAATGGAAGCATTGCAAATGGAAGGTTCGCCGCCACGAGTAGAAGTATGTCCTCCCAGTCCTGTAAGAGGTACTAAAAAGAAAAAAGATGAGAAGAAAGTTGATGAGGAAGAAGAAATAACGGGACCGAAACCAATGTTGCCATATTCAAGCATGTTTATTCTTTCTCCGACCAATCCGTAAATAATTAACTTGTTTTATTTATTAAATTCTGGTTGTAATTTAAAAATTACTATTTACAGAATTCGAAGGGGAGCTCATTGGGTTGTAAATCTTCGTTATTTTGATTTCTTTATAATGATAGTTATTACATTAAGTTCAATAGCATTAGCTTGTGAAGATCCAGTGGAAGAAGAATCATTAAAGAACACAATATTAAATAAATTTGATTATGCTTTCACAGGAGTCTTTACAGTAGAAATGATACTAAAGGTATAATTTTATAAAAATAATCGATTTTATCAAATTCTAATTTTACTTGTTTCGTTTATAGATTTTAGATTTAGGAATTATACTGCATCCTGGGTCCTATCTCCGTGAGTTCTGGAACATTATGGATGCGGTAGTCGTTATATGCGCAATTGTTTCCATGGGTTTTGACATATCGTAAGTCAACAATTTTATTTTAATTTTTTTATATTTATATGTCGTTAAATAATTAAATAAATAATGATTTTGTGTTTTCCAGTGGAAGCCCTGCAGGACAAAATCTTTCAACCATCAAATCGCTTCGTGTACTGCGAGTACTTAGACCTTTAAAAACAATTAAACGTGTTCCCAAATTAAAAGCAGTGTTTGACTGTGTTGTGAACTCTTTAAAAAATGTTATAAACATTCTTATAGTGTACATACTTTTTCAATTTATATTTGCCGTAATAGCTGTGCAGTTATTTAACGGAAAATTTTTCTATTGCACCGATCGAAGTAAATATGAAGAAAAAGACTGCCAGTAAGTGATTTATTATTTATTTACCTAGTATAGAACAAGCACACTACATTCCTAATAAATATAATTTACACTTAATTTTATTTCAATACTTAATAACATTGTGTAAATTAAATTTTATACCGATTTGTATTTCTCGAGTATTTCATGAGATATTGTTTAATCATGACTTAAAAAAATTGCATTAATGTTTTATTTTTAAATCAAATCACACAGAGAAATATCAAATAAAATTTATTTTTAATATTTTTGTTACATAATTAATTTATAGAAATAATAGAAATCAATTATTAATTTTGAATTAATACGTAAATTTAAATTTTTTTTTTTTTTTTTTTTTTTTTTTTTTTTTCGGGTTTTGTTGGTTTTCGGTGCTTTGGCGATCAACCAGCCAATAATTTTATAAGCTTATTTTAATGTTTTATACGATATTCTACGCTGTTTTCTTATATATCGCCAATATTTATTCGTACGTTATATTAAATTATCATTTACCGAATCCTACAAAAATTGTTTTCAAATATCATTCCTAATAAAAATTTGAAAACAGTAGATAAATAAATGTGTAACTCATTCATTGGATATATTTTTAAAAATATGTTTGTTATATAGCGGGCAATATTTTGTATTTGATGGCGACAGCGAATTACCAACGGTGGAGCTTCGCAAATGGGAATCACAACAATTTCATTACGATAATGTAATGATGGCCATGTTGACATTGTTTGCTGTGCAAACTGGAGAGGGCTGGCCACAGTGCGTATATCTTTAGTTTTCTTCTATAATTCTTATACTAAACAATAATTAATCAATATTTTTGGTGGTTCGCATTTATATTCAAATCAAATTTGCTCTTAATTTTACAGAGTGTTACAAAATTCTATGGCTGCCACATATGAAGATCGGGGTCCCATTCAAAACTTTCGAATAGAAATGTCCATTTTTTACATAGTTTATTTCGTAGTATTTCCATTCTTCTTTGTAAATATTTTCGTTGCGTTGATTATTATTACATTTCAAGAGCAAGGCGAAGCTGAACTTCAAGATGGAGAAATAGATAAAAATCAGGTAATTGTTTATAAACTTTTATTATTTTAATCACACACACACAGTTAGCAGAGATGTAATTAGCGCAAACGCACTAAACAAATGAATTGTGTATTTTTTTAGAAATCTTGTATAGATTTTACAATTCAAGCTCGGCCTTTAGAAAGGTATATGCCGAACAAACGAAACAGTGTCAAATATAAAATTTGGAGGATAGTCGTGTCGACACCTTTTGAATACTTTATCATGATGCTTATCGTCTTCAATACATTACTTTTAATGATGAAGGTGAGTGATTTCAACCCATTTCAAAATCCTATCCACCCCCCTCGTAAACAACTCCAATAGTACGTAAAAATAATTCTCTCCAACAGACAATCAACTATAATTAACCAAATTGCTTCCAAATTTATTCATTAAGGAGAGGAATATATTTACTATAAAATACGAAGCGTGTTATTCAAGTAATACTTTTTTTTTCTAAAATGGTAATACAAAAATAAAACTGCAATGTGATGAAAGCTACCTACTGTGCAAATTTATATTCGCCCACTTTGTAATTTTACAACAAAGTTTTGTAAGACAATTTTATTATCACCTCTTGGAAAATAATTGTTTTTTACTTTGATTGTCCAATATTGGAAATAATAACAAATGACAAAAAATAAAGTATCCGTACGAAAATTTTCAATTAAAAATTCGATGATTCGAAAAAAATGTTCTTTTAGATGCAAACAAAAATTATTTGCATATTGTTTCTATTATTTCAATTTTTTTAAAGTGTTGCTTATAAAAATGCATTTAGAGAAATTATTATATTATATAATCATATATATTTAAGTTTAATTGAGTTAAAAATTGCAAATTACAAAATAAACATTTAACTTTTGGAGAGTTTTGCAATTTTGTTTCTATAGTATTGCCAGTTTTTTAGAGAGAAACATAATCTCATTACTTTATTAACACACGTCGTTCTTTATTTTTATTGTTAGTGTAAAGAAATATTGCTATAATATAGAGATTATTTTCGAAATTATTTTTGTTTTCTGTCTTATGAGATGTGAAAAAATATCAGAAATAATTTATACTAAATAAGTAGAGCAGCCATTTCTAGCGATTTGTCATTTCAATAATCGATTATTTTCTTTCAGAATGAATCATTTACATTTTTTATACAAATAGATACTGCACTTGTACTTGTTTTGTAAACTAGTAATACAAGCAAACATTTTAACATTGAACACTGCATGACTCTTATGAATAGGTCATTGCTTTCAGCTCAAAACACAATTAATATAGTTTTTTTTTTATATAATATACGGCTCATTCAATAAGCAGTTTGTGGTTAAATGTCGCAGATAAAAGTTGAACAAATTTTATATTTGTTTAATTTTAATTTGTGATATATGTCCGGAGAATGCCTTGATAGAATCAGCCGTATAGATGAGTACGTTATTTGAATTTGGAACAAAAAGTCCTTCATTAAATAGTGTGAACGTGGAATTGTTGCGTGATATTTATATGTTACGTATTAGTCTGGCAAGATGACGAGTACAAATTTTTGTTCTGTCCGCTTTATATCTACTCGTATATATGTATGTACAAATATTGTACCTATTACTTGAAATATTCAATGTCTGCATAAGTGTCATCCTGTATCACAAAATCAATTTTAAATTATAACAATTATAGATAGCAACTGATAACGGTTTCTAAATTATTGTTACTTCCATTCATACAAAACTAAAGTTGGGCAATAGGAACAGTTGTTATAAAATATATTATAAAAAGAAAGATACTGCTTTTGTAAGACCTTGAACATGACTTAAAAATCATTGTCAGTTGCTATCTGCAGTCGCTATAATCTAGAGTTGATTCTAATGATGATTCAATTATTCAGTTTGATTACAATCATTTTTAATTTTTCCTTTGATTACTTATATTACTACAACTATCCTCATTGTATATAATCACAACTTGAGTGTCTCATATATCAAATATCTGGATATTTAATGAAGGCTTAAAGCTTTTGGATAGTTTAAGCAACACGCCAAAGTATTATATATATTTTATATATTATATATATATATATATATATATATTATAAACAATGACATTAAATGTAGCATGCGTGTCTGTGTATGTGTGAACATATCTGAATAATTATAAGCTCTGTGCTACCATAAACCAGATCAGTGGCTGCACATATTATGTTTGTGAATGTTAAACTGGAATCCTGGTTTGTTGTTCAAAATAACAATTATTGATACATTTGAGTACGTACTTGTGTCCTGGTTAGTGTATCCCTCATACCTTGTCTCGCCCAATTTGTTCTGTTTTTATATATATATACTTAAACTGGATTTATATATGTTATAATTGTAAATTGCGTCAACACTGAGTACCCCGTGTTAACCATTTTATATATATACATACATAATTTACAAAAAAAAATGGCGCGTTGCGTGGGACATTCTCTCTCTCTCTCTCTCAATCTTTGTCTATCTCCAAAACTAAATCAGAAATGTATAGTAAGAGTCAAATTTAGAAGTTTGTTTTGAAGTGTTACTGCACTGCCAGTCAGTTGAATGTGTGTGTGGTGTGTGTTGACAGTATTACAAGCAAAGCGACCTGTACAAGTCGGTCCTTAAGTACCTCAACTGGGGCTTCACTGGGATGTTCACATTCGAGTGTTTCTTGAAGATTATTGCATTTGGCGTTCGGGTAAGCTGTGTAGGACCATTTTTGAAATTTACCTAATTAACTTTATACTCATACAAACTCAAGCATTATATATGGATATATATGGTACTACTTATACTTATATAATGCCCATCCATCAAACTTAATCAACTTATTTTCATACTATTGGTATCTTGATTACGAGAGAAACTTAGCGAAAATGTATATTTCAATACGCCTATGATATACATTTTTGTTGCCTGGGGCAGTATTTTCTTAACTCAAGATGCCAATAGCAAAACGAAATGATTTTACTTTGCATAAAATGTGAACTACAGATTGTGCTAATACACAGTACTTTTTCTACAACCACAGTTTTAAAAATTATTAAGGCTGATCAGTAAAAGCAAAAATTCAAGACAAAGCGATTTAGAATATATGTGCTCTATTGGTTGAGAAAAATTAAAAGTGGCAACTGCGCAAGTGTAATGTGTTGTAAGATATTGAATGAGGGTACAAACTTTGCGAAAAATGTAATAGTTTTAGTGGTCGTAGAAAAGTATTTATTAAAAATTTGCTGTTGATTAAGAGTGATTTTTAAAAGACTACAATCAATGTTTTTTCTGTTCATTTCAAATAAAAAATAGTAAGAGAAATATCTGTTTGTAAATATTAACTGAAAATGTTCTAAATGTATATTTGTTTTTATTTAATACGTGATGTATGTAAAAGTGACATGACGTTTTTAATTAATGAAAATTATAAGTATTTTAGCATCAGCTGCTTAATAATAAGAAAATCTTTAATAACAAAAAAAAACAATATGAACTAAACAAAAGAATAACAATACATCATATTTGAATAACAACTGCATAAAACCTATATAATTTTTTTGTATATAATAATTAATTTTCAGATATCCTTACAAATATACTAATTTAAACTCAAATTATTTTAACCGAATTTATCCACTATTTCCTAATTCATTCCATGTGGTACCAAACTCCCGCACAGCACTGCACAGTAGATGCACTTCGATTTATGCAGAGTATGTCTCAATAAAAACACAAACTGTAAAAATCTTATTGATAGCATTATTTTGCATGTTAATAACGATTTATCAATATGTTGGTATCAAATATATATTGGCATGTGCATGAAACAATTCTTTGATTATTTGTATGTTTGTCCCCACTTACATAACTTTACAAACTAAACAACAAACTGTAACACATTTTGGAGCGCTACAGTTTTTTTTATACATGAAACCATTCCACACTTTTTTTCTATTTATCGTTAACTTACCTCATAAGGATACCCGTATTGTAACAGCTGCTTTTAATTTTATTATCACTATTTATCATCTTATATGTTACGTAATTTATGTTTATTGGTTTTTTCTGGATTAATAATGAGATTTAGTCTGAACTTTTCTTACAACTGGAAAGAGACTAGATTAATGTAGTTAATAATATCTTGTTTTGAAATAATAAATTATCTAAGTATAGATACATATTATATATACTCGTATCGTATCGTACTATTATTTGCATATAATCGTATATAATACTTATAATGAGTTAGTGAATCGCTTGGAAATTGGAAGCTCTTTCTTCGTAGGCAGGTGGTGGGTTATAGAGACAAAGGTAGGCATTATTTTTAGTTTGTAGTATTGGCTACATTTGCCAGTTGTCTTGTAGTACCACGACGCTCCACCATTGCTCGCTGACATCCTGGCCATCATGAACATTGTGTTCACATTTTTGTTCCTGCTTGAGACTGTGTTGAAGCTCATCGCCTTTGGGGTCAAGGTAACTCTACCTCTCAATATGACGTAGTTCTATGTTAAACATATACCACATTTCATTCATTCATTCATTCATTCCATTTATAACAGAGCAATCAGTTCATCCAATTCTACTAACCACCGTCATTTTGATCAATCCATATTCATGTTCCGTAATGTTTCGTCTTCTTTCGTGTATCAATTTTGTACTCTTTATTCTTAATATTAACGTCGCTTGTTTACTTGTCAGAAAGAAGTTAATATCATCTCTGAATTGAATTGTCTAACACTGTTTTTTCTGAAAGTAGATCTATCCGAACAATTAATTCAAATATTGTAAAAGATCACCTTCTACTTTCGAGATGAGATTACTAAATTCACCTGCCGTCACAGTAGTTAGTGTTTAGAGTAGAAATTTTTAGTGCTAAAGCTGTAACTGTTTCCCATATAGACATAGAAACTAGTTACTAAATTGCTTTAGTAACAAGATCATTATGCATGACTTACTTTAAAAAAAAAAATCCATTCCTTTGTCCGTTTTCAGCACAAAATATACGATATCTGAAAATTGTAATAGCTTACTAATTTTACCTTGTACTAGATCATTGAAATTATTTTTCAAATAAAATAGTTTCAACGATTTCTCGAGTTTTATCTTCTAAAACTTATAAACTTTGTATGTATGTTCCACAGAATTTTTTCAAAGACCCATGGAATACTTTCGACTTTGTAACAGTCATTGGCAGTATCGTGGATGCGATAGTCATTGAATTTGGTGTAAGTATACTATTTGAAAAAGATATTTGTACATAAGGATTTCGACATTCCCCCACATTTATTGTTTTAAACAAAAACTACACAGGACAAACATTGACATTAAATATCTCAGAAGGCTTTTATCATATATAAAAAAAACACATGCAGGTTTTGTTTTTTTTTTACAATCATTCCAGTTTATTTGCGCGTATAATTAGAATTTAGTTTTTATACCATTTATTTTATTTTAAATTAATTGTATTAATTTTTTACAATTATGATAAAAAGGAGAGACAACAAAAAGAAGAAGGGAAGGTAAGCCGTAACTTTTTGGAAACCCCACAATAGAAAAATGAAAACAAGAAGCATATTATTTGTTTTAATTTTGTTCAGTTTTTCTTTTCTTTTTTTCTTTTTACCGTCGAATGTTTTAGATGCCTTATCAAATAGGACAGCATGTGTTATGTATTGTAACAATATTTTTGTAGTTTATTAATTTAGTTACTAAAGTATTTCATAAAGAGAATACATTACTGTTTTGATCAGTTTCTTATACTAAATAAAGAAAAGATATAAATTATTACCAAATATAAATAACGAAGTATTAAATAATTTTATTTTTTTTTCTATTATATATCTTTTTTATATAGATTCTGTGCATGAAAATTAAATTAATGATATATGAAATAATGAATTTGAAATGTCCAGAATGCTCGTACAAAATTTGTAATTCAGTATTCAATGAATTGTATATTGAAATTGATATTTATCTTTTAAAAAAATGTGTGCATTTAAAATAATTCTGATTACGACATGCTGATATACTAGTTAATGCTAGTCTAGTAATTGTTAGGTAGTTAATATTTATTTATTTAATTTGTTAATTAATTATTTAAAAATTTGGTTATTACTTACTTTATATTTTGCTTATTAAGAATATTATGTTTTTATCATAGAATTATTACATTATGAATCCTCAGTCATCAATGTTTAGTAATGTTAATGATAGTAGATGTGTAGTATAAAATACGTCAATTTGATCAAAATAAATTTAGCGTATGCATAATTTTGATATATATATAAATGTATGCTGTACTGACATGATATATCTTTACGTTAATTGTACATAATTCTCATGCATACAGCTAAATGTAAATGTAATTAAAAAGTTGTTAGACTTAGAATTGAAAATAGACTGCTAGAAAATTTTGTATCTGTCATTTATATTCTATATCATTATATTAATATTATAATAAAATACAATTATAATTACATTAAAGTTGGCTTTTGGAAAATGTGGTAGATATTAAAATGATGGATTTATTTTGCAGGACAATTTTATCAACGTTGGCTTCCTTCGTCTTTTTCGAGCAGCTCGCCTTATTAAACTTCTACGTCAGGGATACACAATACGAATATTATTGTGGACCTTTGTACAAAGTTTTAAAGCATTGCCTTATGTTTGTCTTCTTATTGCAATGCTGTTCTTTATTTATGCTATTATTGGGATGCAGGTTCGTATTTAATTATTATCATTTCTTTTTCTTTGTTTCTTTTTTAACTTAAATTTATCTTAAAGAAAATAGATACTTGACGAAAAGTACTTTTAACACTGAGATTGAAGTGATAATATGTGTTAAATATACTTTAAATTACTTTAAATATACTTTAATATACTTAATGCATAATGCACTGAACAAACTATTTATTTTAACACGGACTTTTTAGTAAATTATACATAATAGATTCGTTAAACAGGAATGATAAAATAATTTAATTTTTTCAGGTGTTTGGAAATATTGCACTTGTGCCAGAAACATCTATCACGCGTCACAATAATTTTCGAGATTTTATCCAAGGCCTTATGTTACTATTTAGGTAATTTGTATATTTTTCTTATTGATTGAATAATGTTATATATAATATAATAAATCTTATGTAGGTGTGCCACGGGTGAAGCATGGCCTAGTATTATGTTATCTTGTATAAAAGGTCAACCTTGCGATCCTCGTGCACAAAAAGAACATAACAGTTGTGGTTCCAATTTAGCATACGGATATTTTGTATCGTTTATATTTTTTTGTTCGTTTCTCGTAAGTACAGCATATTAACCACTTAATTCTATATTGCATATTGTTCTCTGTTTTGAGTTTCTCGCTTTTATAATATTTTATAATTCATGCGCTTTATGATTTTTTTTTTTTTAATCAAATAATTTTATATTTATAATCACTAACGTGAAGAACATTAGCATGCATCTAATATTAAACGAAAGCTATCTAATATTTTAATTAACTTTAAAATAAATTAATTATTGTAAAACCTCTGTATTTTTTCAGTTTTTTGTTAAGGGTTTATTAGAAATTTTATTTTTGATTTGAATTTTACTACACCACTAATGCGATGTGTTACCAGTAATATACAATAAGTTTATTTTGGATGTCACAATTTTGCTACATACGTATGAAATATGTTCAAACGCTAGATAGCTTTTGTATAACATCAAATGATCGATATGACGTTCAAAGTTCGTGTGACGTATTGCATAATTCTCTAAATTTCTAGGAAAAATTTCAAATTTCGAGACAATAACAGAAGCACACTTTTTAATCGAGAATTATTCACAGTATCTCATTTTTTATTAACCTTGTCTTTTTGTTTTGTTTTTAAAGATGCATGCAAATAATTCTACAATAATTTATATATTTTCCAGATGTTAAATTTATTCGTAGCAGTCATTATGGATAATTTCGATTATTTAACCAGGGATTCTTCAATCTTAGGTGCACATCATTTAGATGAATTTGTCAGAATATGGGCAGAATACGATCCCAATGCTACGTAAGTTCTATTATTATAAATTTAAATGATTGTTCTAAATTAATTTTGTTTGTTTGTGTTGCACAGTGGCAAAATACATTATTCAGAAATGTATGATATGCTAAAAAATATGGATCCGCCATTGGGATTTGGCAACAAATGTCCAAATCGACTTGCATATAAGAAACTTATACGAATGAATATGCCAGTAGATAACGATGGACGTGTTAGTTTTACAACGACTCTTTTTGCACTTATTCGTGAAAATCTCAGTATTAAAATGCGACCTGGTAGGTTTTTCTTTTTAATAATATTCTCTTAAAAATTAATAAGTATTACAGTGGTTTTTTTCATATAAAAGAAGCTAAAAATTTAACTAAATCTTCCTCTATAGCACAAGAAATGGACCAAGCAGACGACGAACTTCGCGAAACAATAAAAAATATATGGCCGTTACAGGCTAAAAATATGATATACCTTTTAATTCCTCGACACGATGAACTCAATAACGGTAAAATGACAGTGGGAAAAATTTACGGAGGACTTTTAATATTAGAAAGCTGGCGATCCACGCGTTTCGGACAAATCGAACCCAGCGGACTGCCAGTAAGTACAAATCTATTACAACAACTTTTCTTTTAATTTTGATCATAATCCCCATTAAATAAAACGATAAACAACAACAAAATCATTGGTTAGGTACAGCAGAAAATTATTATTATTCGTACTTCCATTTTCTCTTGATGTTATTATTATTATTATTATTATTATTATTATTTTGTGAAACAAAAACAATTAAAGTGAATTAACTTGCGATCTATAAATTGATGGTGCTACTAGTTAGTCGTAGTATGTTACCCCCAGCTCAGAAAATGTTTATCGGTGTTATGTTGATGTTGTTTATTTATTTGTGTGACGAAAAAAACAAACTCGGATGATATAGCACACGTTTTTTTTGCACATTTGATTTTGTTAAATGCTGGAAATAAAAAAAAACTAAGTTGTACTTATTATCCGATGTTTAATTTGGCCTACCTGACTAGTTCAATAGACTCGCGAGTCAGGTTTTGAAATGCACATTAATGTAGAAAAAGTGTTAGTGCAACTGGACCGTTTACAGTTTTTTGCCATATTCAGGGGTCTTATTTCAGTCAAAACTATTAAAATTTACATTATCAATATAACATAGTCCCTTTACTTTCAATTAGAGATGTAAAATTAATGTAATATGAAAAAGTCATTAACTGACAGTAATGTAACCATTATTAAATTTATAGTATATTTCAAAATGAAACCATTTGTTTTTGATACAGTCAAAAGTTTTTTAGGTTTGGGTCACCAGTTTACCATAACAATAAATTATGTCAAATATGGTACAATAGTAAAAAAAGATTATGGTAATATGTAACGTATATTTTGAATTATTTATAATTTTCAAGAGCTTTTTTTTTTTTAATGTACAATTAGAATTATCGAATGTAATGAAAATATATTAATATACATACTGCTCTTGTCTAAAAATGCTTTTAGAAGAAGCTATAAATACGAAAATGTAATTTATAACATAGTAAAGACTCATATTAAAATGTGTAATTCAATTGTAAAATAATTATACATCGCAGATTTTATTATATTATTAAAAAACAAAATAACCATGCTGTTTTGATTTCATTTTGGAATATAATATATACAAATTTACATCTAAAAATTTTAAGTTTTATCATCAGAATTGTCTGATTCAGATTGTTTTAATTTATTTGATTTTTATATAAAAATTTTGTTTTAATTTGTTTATAAAATTGTAAAATGATTATGAAATCAATCATTGCTAATTAATAATTACATTGTCGCTTTACCAAAGTTACATCTCTACTTTTAATTTACTTAATTCCATAATACTTTTGCAACCTAATAAAAATTCAAATAAACTCTGTAATCAGACAGATTCACATAAAGTTTCTCAAAATTATGTAAGGCTAGGACCCCTGCATATTATGAGTTCATATAATCAATCATCAGTCACTTTAATATTGGTTAATCAGTGTTTTGTTCTGATTGCCTTTAAGCTATAGATAGTCTCCCTATGATATACATCATATGTATATTTGTTTACAGGGTTTTGGAAATAGCCCTACAGCAAACCACGCGGTAGTATATAAATTCTCCCTTGTTCTTTTTTTACATATATTCTTATTGTTACGTATGGTTCTTTATTAAAGAGTTTTCCACATAGATTTTTTACTGTAATGCGCAATAATTTTTAGAATTTTTAATATTATTGTCACGATTTGAACTTATTTACAATAATTACATCTCATTCATAGTAAGGTCCTGTAGTGCAAGTGGACAGTAGCTAGAGCTAGTCTTTCAAGTAGATTAGCCGTTTAGCTGGTTCCTCTTGTTACTGTGTCTACGTCTCATTTTTGTCCCCCCCTGTATCTGTCTTTTTTGTAGAATTTTTTCTCTAGATAAATTTCTATAGATGTTTTAAAATTATCACATCTAGATTATAATCCATGCAACTAACGGTGATTGCGATGTGATATTTTAAAACTTCCAATAAATACAGCTCTTTACATTTTTCTGCAAAGTCTATTCTGTAATTCTTCTATTTGAAAACATATCAATAATCAATCAATCAATAAATTTACAGAATGAACTGTGCTATTTTTGTGATGTCTGTAATTTTTTACTAGCTAATATTTGCACTCTTGAATCTTTTAAGGATTATTATATTTTAATATGCATGAAGTTTGATTACTTTCTTTATTGTGTCGTCTTTGGAATGTTAATTTTATATATCTAGTTGTATGATGAAAAAGTTTTTTATCTAGGATTTTCTGCATGTGCATTCGGAATGCTCTTTCTCTCTCTGTAACTTGTGTCGTTCTAAGCTTTCAAAAATTTAAAAAAAAAAAAAAACAGGTTCTATTAGTTATTTAATTTAACAACACTTGGACACAAGTGAGCATACATTTAACAAGTAAACGCAAATTAGTTAAGCAGAATAATTTACTAATTTAAATTAGGACAAGAAATAATATTTGAAATTAGAATTTTTAGATAGTGTCTAGTGATGAAACAATAGGTTCCAGGATGATATGTTTTTTTTTTACCCAATAATAATTAACCTTAATTATTTTTTTTGTGTATTTATTTCTACTTGTATATTTGTATGTTTGTATTTGATTAGAGAATATGAAACTTGTAACATTTGTTGAATGGCAGAAAGCGTCATTTTTTAACTGCCTGTTGGACATGGCTGGTCAATGGGGTACGGGGGGCAGTCGAGCGGGATCCCTCAGCCTTGAGGGAATGCCTCTTATGGCCAATGCAACCACTGAACATGATCCCACAGAAGAAAGTTCTCTTGCCACACTTGCTAGACGAAACACTGTTCGCAATCGGTCGCTAAGGTAAACCGCATTACACACACAACTGTACAGATAATCTAACTCAAAATCCTATCCGAATTTCATGTAATTATCTATTTACAGGTGAAATATATTTATTTGTAACCTTCTGTTTATACTACAGATTTTTTAGAAATCTACACTTATGAAATATCTCAAAAAAATGTGTAATCTACATAAATATGAATATATTACTCCATGTTATAAATTTAGACTAACATTTTCTTATTATTACATAAATCTAGATACAAGAAAATCCATGTGTTTACAGAATGTTATATTTTAATACACAATACATTATATTTCTTATACTTCAATTTACACAAAATATGTAAATGTTCAAAGTACATTTTATATTCTTCTATACATTAATAATCACTTGTAATAGGCAACTACATAAAGAATACTAATATATTTGTCTCACTTTTCACAGATTTAAAATGTAAATGGAATAATCTTTTCTAAATAATAATTTTGCCTCAAAAAATTATAATTCATGTTCATAACAGTTGAGTATAAATTAATAAAACTTAATATAAAATTTTCATATTTTAATTAGTGAATTTTAAGTCCATTGAAATAATAATTTTCATTTCTAAAAAAATCAACTTGCTTACAATAAATTATTTTTGTATTGATTTTGTAATCAGTCTATTCCATTTATTATTACGTTTATATTATTTAATAAAAACAAGTGAAATTGAGACAAAATAATATATTAAAACACATGACTGAAATAATATTCAATAATTAACACCTTTTTCATTTTGTTCTAGGAATAAAAAGGTGAAAAACCGGCATGTATTGGTAACTTTATCAATGTGTTGTTCAAAGTTCAATATTATTATTAATATATATATATCCCCTTAAAATTTCTATAGGTCCTAAAGTAGATAGTAACCAGAAAAAATGAATATGAAAACATAGATTAGTCTCAAAATTGGTGATGTGAAAAAAATTAATCATTTGTCTTTTTATAAAATTCAAATGAAATTAAACACAGAAGAATATTTTCAGATGATAATATTTGCCTTCTTGGATACACTTTTTTTATATACTACATAAAAAATAACATTAGGAAACCAAGTAAAATTTATTTGACAAACCCTTTTTCAAATTGTAATTAAAGGCGTTTTGTCCAATGTTTTTCAATAAAATTTAACATATACAGTTTCATTACAAAATTATAAAGTTATTTTATTTTCGAGTGTAACGAAAAATGTTTTATCGACAGTTAACAAGACAAATAGACAAATTTTCTTGTTTAAAAATTCACTTTGAATAAAAATATTTTTTTTTTTTTTTTTGTCAAACTGTTTTATTATATTTCATTCAGCAAATGTTTCACATCACTAGACTTCATGTTCCTAGTAATCCAATACAGAGATTTATATGTTTTAAGATAATGGTTTTTACAAAAATTTACATGCAAATTAAATTAATAGATGTGTTTATTAGATTTCAGGCAGATTATACAATAGCGTTTCTAAAACAACAATTAAAAATTAGCGACAGGTTAATTTAGAGGTGAAATTAGAAAATGTGACGCAAGAAAATTTTTAATTTTTTTGTTTTTAGCTCAAATAAAATTTGTCAATAACCTGTTAACATAGTTTGTTATTTAACTTTTGAATTAGTTTTTTTTTGTACTTATATGTGTATTGCACGTAAATTGCATGCTCTTAATAAAAAAAAGTCTCTTCTTGCATGAAACTACTATATGGACTTTAATTAGTTGATCTTCTGATTGTATGACCATGGTATGAATGAGATTTATTCAGTCAGAAGGAGATGATATGCTGCCGCCTTTATTAGAGGGTGGGCAACTGAACGTTGTTTGTGCTGAATGTTGTAATTGATTATTAGATTATGGAACTGCAAGATGTAATGGCTGCTTCTCGTCACCCGTCCGAAGACAGTATCGTTGATCAGCAGCATTTACATCCGGCAACGTATAATAATTCGCATAGAAGATCACCTAGTCTCAGGTAATTCTCATCAGTTAGAAAATATTTATGCATCATTTCTGAGACGTTTGATACAAAAAAAATAAGCAGTCAGTATATGTACAATCTGCGATTGTCAACAATTAACAAATCCAAAAAAGAATTTATTTAACATTAAACTAAAAATAATATTTCTCATTTAATATACGTCAGATGTGGACTACTAGCGATTTAATATCGATAGATTATGCAATTTTCTGATATGAATACTATTTTTATACTGTTAATGCTTAACTTGTGAAAAACCATTTTATAAAAGTAAAAATCAAGATTTTGAACAAGACATAAGTTATATTATTATTATTATTATTATTATTATTATATTATATTATTTTCCAATAGTCTACAACAATAATTCACAGACATAGATCCTCCATGACTTATAAGTGACTTATTGTGTGACTTTTTAAAATTAATGTAGAATTAATAATAATCATTTAAACAAAACAATTAAATTTATTTAAAGAAAAATAAATTAGATTTGTCACATTTAGAATTTAATGTTTTCAGTTTATTTCTTTTTAAATTATATCATATTATTAAGTATTTCAAATCTGAAAGTATTTGAAATCTGTTTTAATTAATACTGGTTTTAGTACTGTTATAAGACCAGGACTAAACAATTATTTATTGGTGTATTTGTAATAAAAAATATAAATTATTATTTAAGAAAACAGTATATTTGAAATATGTGTGTGTGTGAATGTTAGACGGGGCAATTCTCCATCACTACAACGCAGTCCGTCGCCACGAAGACGTCATCCGCATTTGCACCACGACATCGGTTTCTCCGATACTGTTTCGAATGTAGTAGAAATAGTCAAACACGATCATCATCGTGGTCATTCGCAGAGACATCGTATACGTGGTCAGTATGCTTTTCATCAATTTTTTTGGTCTGTTTGCTAAGTGCTACTATAGTGTGCATATATATTATGATGATGATGCTGCAGGTTCATGGTCGGCATCAACAAGCCCGGCTCGTTCGCCCTCGCCGACACATAATATGCACACGTCCCGATCGGGTGGCAATACGGGCCACGGCAGTCATAGCCACCACGGGCACGACGGCCATTATAGCACGAACCGATCGCACCGAGGCTACGGAACTACCAGTTTATGTCAACGGTCACGTTCACCAAGTCCTACGCCGCACTCGCATTCGTATACACACACCCATTCGCATACGCATTCACATGCTGCACCCACGATAAGTGGTGGTAAGTCCAGTTTTTTGTTTTTGTTTACAAATATTACGTTATTATTAACTAATTTCTTTGGAATTCTAGGAGGCTCATTCGGTAATTCAATACTAGATTATTATTTTATTTATTTATTTTTTGGAATTTATATCGCTCTCTCTATTAAACCCGAGACCGGACTGATCAGATTAATTGACGCCCTGAGATCAAAAACGAACGAAATATTTATTATGAGGAAAAACGAATAAAAAAAAGCTAAAAAGAAAAATGCGACAATAAAAGTTCCGAGTAAAAATAGGATAAACGTCTAATTCGTTTTTACTCTGAACTTTTTTGTGTCTTTCTATAGTTGTAGTTGTAATGTCATTGCAACTTGTAGTTTGTTGTAGTAGAGAGATAGGGACAAAAATCTAAGTTCCGGGTAAAAACGAAATAAATGCCTAATTCGTTTTTGCCTGGACCTTTTTGGTTGTTGCATTCTTGCGCGGAACTTTAGGTGTTTCATTTTTACTCAAATATTACTACTAGAATCAGTTTTGCCCTCATAAAAATTTTAACTTCTTCTTGCTCAACAAGGTTTTTTTTACATCGATTTTGTTCTGGGCGCGTCAATTATGAACTGAACAAAGTTATTGAAAAATGTTAGTTTCTGTGCGATGTAATTTTTTTTATAAAAATTATATTAGTAAAATTCCAATCTATTAAGAATGATGGATAGAAGGAACCGAACACTTTGAACGATAAATTTTGGACACCTACTCGCGTACAAGTTACCAATAAAACACACACGATCGTTCATGCGATTCAACCTACAGTATTGTATTGTGTATGTCACATGCACTTCACCATTGTAAACTAGCTCTGTTAGCAAGTTGGTTCACATGAAGATGCACATATTTTTCCCAATAAAACCCTTGACAGTTGGCGTGAAAAGTGTTGCTGTTTACAGTGTACCAAGTCACGGTGCTCGGTTCCTTCTAATTAAACAAACAGCTTTGTAAAACAGTATTGCCAAAGGTTTTCATAATCCTTACATAAATGTGATTGTGGTTGTGTATGTTACAGCTGGTGCCGTTGTCGGTCTAAATCAGCCGATGCATCAGTCGTCGGCGGTGGCAGCGAGCGTACAACACAGCTACCCGGTGCTGGGTGGACGCAGAGGCCAAGGCCGCCGACTGCCACCAACACCCTGCAAGCCGTCCACCTTACAACTTCGACCCGCCACCATCAACTTTCCCAAGCTGAATGCGTCACCGACTCACATCCAGTCGCATTCGGCGCACAACACACCCCACAATATGCCCCACGCTGCCGGCATGGGCTTCCATCGTGAGCGGGCCGGGGCCGTGTCCGTGGCCGCAGTCGAATCGACGATGGCGCACGACGTACTGTCACCGCCCTCGCAACACGTGCCACCGCCGCACGGTCCAAATGTAGCCAACGTAGCGCCGATGAGCTTCGAACAGGCCATGGCAATGGGTCGTGGCGGTCGAATGCTGCCCAGTCCCGTGCCCAACGGCTACAAGCCGAAGCCCACCAACCGATCCCGTCATTCCGATTCGGACGACGATGACTGGTGCTAACATACGGGGAACATTGGCGTTGTTTCCGTATCCGTTTCATTTTAACACCCCCCACCCTCCACACACACACCCAGTACCTTCTTCTCGCCCCCCAACCCCCCTTCGTCTCGTCTCGTGCATCGCAAACAAAATCGCAAAATCGTTGTTCGTTCGTTCGTTTCGCCTTCAAGGAATTGAACTTACCTACTATCTATTTATTATAAAAAACAAAAAAGAACAAAACCTATTTAAGAATTAATACCAGTGAACTATATATATTATTATACATACTTATAGAAATATTGCTAACAAATAGTCTTCTGAACTGAACAGTACATTCAATGATATATAGACATTTTCAAATAACACATATGAACATGATGGACAAGTACCTATAAATTGATCATTGCATTGTGTATATCGGTGACCATTTTAAAACGCAACTTTAAATAAAAGTTTCAAATGCCCAAGTATAACGCAATTTCAAACAATACTGCCATTAAGAATCAGTTTGACATTGTTTCTTCGTTTATCGCTCAGTCATCATTTGAAAGCAAGCAACCATCCCGGAAACAGCAAAAGGAGACCGGAAGCGAGCAGGGCGCATTTCTCGTATCATATGTCATAGTGATCCACGTACATAATATGTATTTATAAAAAAAAAGTATATAAAATATGTACATAATATACATAGGTATATATATACATATAAATTGTGTGAGATGCGCTGCGCTGCTGAATATGTACATAGCTCTCATTTTTAAACATAATTATGATTACGTAGTTGTTTTATTTAGGACAGTTTATGAATCATCACTGAACCATCCTAAACTTAAATAAATTATAATTCTTCCCTAAAGTGCTTTAAAATTACAACATTTTACGAAAAAAAAGCCAATTTTATCAATCAGTAACTTGAATTTTGTTACTTTTATGTCCAGTTATGCGTTGACTTGCTCTTTGTAATCGTACTTAGCAAAACAAAATGAATTATGATGCAAACACATTTTTTCTGTGATATAATAAAAAAATTTAAAAAAAAATAAAAAAGAAACTGTGCTACGTGAAAGAGTGTGCCACAACCGTGAGTGATTCGTTGCTGCCACTCACCTTTTGTGCGGCTCGTGTCGTCAGTACCCCCATCAAGTAAAGTACTCTTGAACTGAACCGCAACCATCACAGCAACAAGCGCTCAACGCTAAGCACTCCAACGCCAATTGCAACCTACCAACAGTTCATTCCCTTTTTGCAATCTCCGAAACAACGATAACAAAAAGAAAGAAAGAAAACAATAATTTTTCTGCTACATCTCTACTTCTTCTTGCGTCAACTGATAAACCGAACTCACCCCCGCTCCCGCGCCCTCCAGATCGATGATTGGTGTAAAACTGACGTCGCGCAGCGTTGGCGCAAAAAGTCGCCGTTTTTCAAGAGACACCCGACGTATGTAGATAGATTTAAATAAAATAAAAAGTACAGATCGCCTCCTCACTTGTTATGATATAAAAATACATAAAATACTTGTGCTATACATAATGTATTTAAACTCTTTCGATTACATTTGTTATTATAAATAATTCTTTTAGCGTGAAATGGTTCTATTTTTAAGGACGACAGCACCTTTCTACTGAGAGAATGGCACTTTCTTAAAAATGAAATCTGTAAAACTAGTTAACTGTTCATTGAACAAAGATGCCTTATAAATCTTGATCAGGAGTTTTCGTGCTAGCGCGGCTCCTGTGACTAACAATTATTTAGTGAAAAAAAAAATACATAACATATAACGTTCGCAGTTCACCAAAACAGATATAACACCCCATTCAGTCCCCCCTGCCCTGCCCATCCGTTCTTTCAATGTAAAACGAAACTAACCAAAACCAATTATTACCTAAACATCAGTTTTCTTTTTATAATATACATTAAATATTAAAGTAATCAGTTATTATATTGATTATTATCTACTATACATAAATGAATAACATAAATTTAACATACTTTTTATATAATGTCAGTACGTTATTGAATAATGCTAATGTTTTTTGCGAACAAAAAAATCTATTAGTTGATTTGGAACGTCGTTGCGTCTAACGCACGACGCTAATTAAATTGTTCATTAAAACGTTATTTAACCAAAAAATAAATGAATTCATAAGATCGGTAGTGTACAAAAATATAAACTACATTTTAATGACATACTGGCAATCATTTTCTTACGGAATTGTGGTTATCAAATAACAGCATCAGTAATGTCAAGTAATGGCATCGTAAATAAAAGTAAAACTTAATTATATTTATTATTTAATATTTAAGTATTAAGTCTACGGCAAACAGAAGAAATCTGTCACTTTATGTACAGTTTTTAGTTCTGCTGTACTTTGAAAAAATTCCATTTTGAAATGTCTCGATATAATATATTGTATATGAATAAAATTCTGCCAATTGAACAAAAATGCGGGTTAAATACTTTCACTTTACTATATTATAATACATAGCTTTAAATACGTATTATTACTGATTGATTGTGTGGCTGGAAAATGATAATGAAATGATTGTGTGTGTGTGTGTGCGCGCGTGCATATGTATAAAGTCTGTGGAATAATTGAAAGTGAAACTTTGGCATTATTTACCACAGTGTATTATTTCATAATATGATTATGTTGGCCACGCGTGTTATCTAGATCTATAATTGTATTGAAATTGAACGATAAAAAAACAAAAAAAAAAATCCATTACAAATACAAAAATAAGGACGTGTTCGTTGGCACATAAGTTGATGTGGAAAGCTGGGAATTCCAGGGATCAACTGTGTTCTAAACAAAAACAAAAACTTAGATTTAACATTTGATTCAATTCAATTCGATTCGATGATTCATTGTTAGCTATTAAATACGATACGATTATAGTCACAGGCATTTTTTGCATATTTTGCACCTACTGACAATTCCCTCTGATACATCGACCCATGTGCACCATCGGTGTAGGTATATCCGTGGTTATACCTTTTGTAAATGCATCTAGTGTGCAAAGGGTGCATTTTTTTGCGACCCTTTTTTATCTCTTATATAGTTTAATCGAGCATAGAGTTTCGTATATGAGAAACATTGGCGATGCTACCTTGCCTCGCTTCCCAATGAGCGTCCCTAGCATCGTCAATATTTTTCCCAAATGGAATAAGCACTGAATACATTTTTGTCTGTTTTGTATGATGTGTTCTTACATTTCATGTAATTACCAAATAGATTAGTGTTTAATGAAGTTACCATTGCTTAATAATCATTTTTTAAATGAAAAACCATATTAAATTAATATGTAATAAACTGTTTTCTATTTTCCCCTCAAAATATTATATAATGCTGCAAATTTAATATTATTTACATTTACTTATTTTCAGATATACGTGATTTTACCACACATACACGTATGTATTATAAAGTTATCTTACGAGGTAAGTATAGCTTATAATACTACTGAAAATAAATAATATCCGAGTATAATAAATAAATAACAGGAAGTAATTTTTAAATAAAAACAACATTTGTACGAGAATATTTATTCATAAAATAGTAACAAAAAAAAAAAGTTTCCAATGAAACATCAAATTCTTTGAAATGGCAAAAATTTTAAACAACTTGTATCATATAATAATATTACAATTACTTCGTATTTTACAGAAGACAGTCAGATTACAAAATAATAATAATATACAATAATTTTATTATATTATTACATTTACAAAAATCAAAAATAATAATTCTTAACAGGGAATTGATTATATTTCATTGTAAATAAAATTGAGTTAAAGGTTACAAGAAGTTTATTATTGAAAATGATAAATTATTTTGTACACATGTAATAAAACCTGTGTGGAGATGGTATGGTATGTTTACATTTTTCATTAATTTTTCTTTATCTAAATAAAGATAATTTCCGACCTCTTGGTACCTTGCCTTCATTATCTAATAATGCGCCTTGTATATACTGTAAATTTGGTAACTTATGTAAATCGCCGCGTGCCGCAACACAAGGCTGAGAACTTAATAGTTTTCGAGCAATTTCCACTATATCATCTTTGGTTATTTTCTCTGAAATAAATATTACATACATTTTGAAATAGTCAAATATAAAATATATAGATTTATAACATTTATACCTATTTCATCGATAAAATATTGTGGTCGTTTCCGATGGCCTGTAGCTAGTACTTGTCGTGCTATGTCTTCAAAAACAACCGGTCTTGATTCTAAATTCATTAATAACATCGACTGTAATTGAGTTTTTGCCCTCTGAAAAATTTATAAATATTTATTATTAAATAACAAACTTAATTATATATTTAATATGAATTCCATTATCTACTTCAGGAGTGTCCAAACTTTTTGCCGCAAGGGCCAGATTGGGATTTAAATCCAATTGCGGCGGGCTACGCGAATATGCCAATTAAAAAATCTCATTATGACTAAAGCTCGATTTACATTATACTAGATTCGGCTAGAAACTTTGACTAGTTTACATACTAGATTTAAAACTAAATCGTCTTTAAAGTAGTTAAAACTTTTCATTTAAGGCGCATGTTCAAACTTTTTAGTTACTAGTTAGGTTTGCCAACATCCAAAATGTTCGTAGTGTTTATATAAAAGTTTGTTATTGTGTGAAAGTAAGAGGTTAAGTACAAAATAAATTTTCATAGACGTAAACAAGAAAAACTAGTTAAAATTTCTAAGATTTTGAAGCTTTCTGAGTTACTTAGTTACGCATTTACACTTTGCACAGAGTTGGTAGCACTGAAATTACCGCTAGTGCGCAGATCTAGTATAGAAACTTGGATGAAAAATTGGTCCGAACCTAGTTTGAAAATCAACTTTTAGACGATTCTAGTTTGAAAACTTGGCTGGATTTTTTCTGATTTACATTATCCAAGTTTTGACAAGTGCCGTCTAGTTTGTAAACTAGTCAAAGTTTCTAGCCGAATCTAGTATAATGTAAATCAAGCTTAAGAGAGAGTTGAATTTTAATTTTTATTGTTACTTAATTACAGATACACCAATACTCCACAGAATTCGAAAACTCTCGCGGGCCGGATAAAATCACCTGCCGGGTCTGGTCTGGACACCTCTGATCTACATCTACAAATAAATGATAGAAAAAAAAACCTTTAGTTATTTCCGATACGCACCCTTAATTCCTGTTCGGAAACTGATCCAGCCATAGCAACCAGTTCTCTAACAATAACCTCAACCATTTCGCGTACATGTGTGGGGGGTGCGCTAGCGTGAATGCAGAAGAGTCCCGAATCGGAATAGGCGTGATTGTAAGCCGTCGCACTGTACATCCAATGATACCGATTCAGTACGTTCGTATACAATCTGGTGTACATTCCTTTGCCGGGACCGCCCGCACTAAACGAACCACCACCACCCATCATCATATTGAGCACGCACATTGCGATAAAATCTTTATCCTGATGTGAACATCCCTCCAAACCGATCATAACATGCGAAAGAACTGGCAGACCGGCCGATGCAAATTGCGGGATGTCGCATTCTTCCTAAATTTGATCAGCAAACAAAAATAAAAATTTAATATTTTTACTTTAATAATTAATTTTAGGATGAGGCTATTTATACATATGGTATGTATACGCAATTGGCTATTTACACATACTAAAAAAAAAAAAAAAACTTAAACCAACCAACCAAACCAATTGCGTAAAAATACTGTATGTATAAATAGCCAATTGCGTATACACACCGTATGTATAAATAGCCACTTTCTTAATTAATAATAAATACTAAATATAATTTTCGAATTACCTGAACCATGCCACCTGTATATTGTGCAATACTATGATCGACCGTAATACGTTTATTTTCATTGATAAGTGAAACGTCCGTTTCCCATATGGGCTTCAGATCGACAAAATATTTCTGGGTGTATTCTAAGAGTTGTTGGTGATCGACACCAACACCAGCTACCACCATACGTTTTGGTGTATAATGTTGACTTAAATATGTAAATAAAGTTCTTCGATCGATTACATTCAAATTGTTTTCGGGACATAATTTTGGAAGTCCTAATGTATTATCTCTGTACGCTGCCTACAAAATTAAAATCCCTCCCATTTAGTTACACTCATATCGAAAAAGGATAGAATTAGAGTGACCATCTCTCCGGTTTCCGGGTTATTTATTGTAATCTCCGGATTAAACTAGATTTAGATGCAGTCATATAGTTTTAAGTAAAAAAAATAAATAAGACATTATTATGATCAGTGTCAAATTAAAATATTATTTAGTTTAATATATTTATATTTATATATATTTATATTTACCGCGTGAATCATATCAGTGAGCAGAGTTTCCTGTTCTGGTCGCATAGCTAATGATTCCAATTCAAATCCGATTGTTTGACGAGCAATATCAAGTTCTTCTGTTGTAATTTGTGGACGCAGAACAACTTCGCCCAAAAGTTTTATAACGTCTTCCAAACCTTTTGCATATGCTGAGGCTGCATAAATGAAGGTATCCCTAGATGCTTGACTATCACAGATACCGCCATGTTTTTCTAAATTAATTAGCATTTCATCTTTTTCCGGATAGTTTATTGTTGACTGCAAATATATTAGACCATTCAATAAATAAATAAATTTAATATGTAACACATTGAAAATAAAATAGCAAAAAACCAAAGTTGATATGTTAAGATCCGTAAACAAATTCCAAACAAGATGGTTATTTTATGAATATTTGTTAAAATAATATACATACATTAAATGCAAGTTTTTCTAGAAAATGTGAAACTCCGCTTGGATATGCGACTTCATACCGTGAACCGGAATCAATGACAACTAGAAAAATACACTTTAAATAATTCGATTTATTAATTAGATTGAATAATATTACCTCCTACTGTACAAAATTCGCCAAAACGATTTTCCGACGCGACTGTTATACCGTTTGGTAAAGTTGTAATTTGTGTTGATTGATGTTCGTCTTTTATTGAAGCGTAAACAGGTATTGGAAGACCTGTAACGGGCTCATTCATTGGCGGCATTGTAGTTACTTTAGTTTGTTTCGATATAGGTGATAAAGGTTTATTAGTCACCTTCGACAAAGTTCTTTGCACATTCCAAATACTGAAAAAAATTCAACCGTGTATTAGGTTATATTACACAACACAACGAAGTATCCATTACATACCCTTTGTTTCCACTGAATACATTTCTCGTTAATAGATTTGTATAACGTAATGCCATTTTTGTATTTTAAGTTTTATAATAAATGTAAAAATTGCAACAATGAAATTTTAAATAGATAAAATCATATTCACTGTCATTTACCATTTGACTGTCACTTGTAGTGACATCTAGCATGTAGGATAGGTATTATATGGTTGGAAACACGTGTTTTTTTTTTAAAGATTTATTTATATCATTTGACTTTTAACTAAAATGGTATTATACTAATGAATACATATTATAAATATATTTCACTTTTAATTTTGTTTCCAGCCAAACATCAAGAATATTAAGAAAGAGATAACCAAATGTAAACATCCTAATAGCCGTAAAACGATTGCTTTAACCAAACAAATACATAAGTAAATTTATTTCATAATAACTAATAGTATTTATATTATAAAATATTTATTTTTTTACAGAGAGAAAGCCCGCAAAAAAACGAAACTTGGACAATATGTGAAACAAAACTTAATTGCTGAGAAGGTTATGTGGTTTCGTGATAATTTATCATCTGACGTTTCCGTATACAGTGTCAGCCAAACCGATGAGCTTATTAAAAAGTAAGTAAATGTTTTCAATTTTAATTGATAATTTCGCTTAATACAGAAATTTGTTTCAGATATTTATCGAGATTTGATGACGAATTAGAACAAATTTCTATAAAACATTCTATAGGCGGTAGGAAAAACCGACAACATGCTAGTAGAGAAGATATAATAAATTTGACAAAGAAAAGAGAATTTGAAGAATATAATACGTGTGGATTAGGTATTTAAAAAATAATTAAAACAATATCTATAAAAATTACTTGCCAACATTTTACAGAAATTCCCGATATATTAAATGATATAAATTTGGAGGTTATAAGAAAATGGAACGGAGAATTAAGATTTCTACAAAACATAAAAATGCGAAGAATAAGTAAAAAATACGTTGAAAGTACTATGTCTAAAAATAATAGTAGTATAAATAAAAATAAACAAAATAATGCACCTTTATCAACAAATAAAAATCAGAAAAATGTGTTACAAATAAATGAAATCGAAACTAGTACAAATAAAATGGAAATTGATTAATAATTTTATTTGTATATTATTTATATTGAAATAAAATTTGTTTATAATTTGTAATATGAATAAATGAACTAATAAATAACTATTAATACTATTAGCGACTTTTATTAACTTACCAATATAATTTTAAATAGTAAAGAAAATGGATTATGATACGTTTACATGCAGTATGCGTAAAACTTCAATAATTATTGATTAATTATTTCTAGCTTTTCCAAAAACATTACCGAACTATAATTCATATTGCACACAATACACCTTCGACTTTCGGAGTAGCTGAAATGGAAAACGATTGAAGAATCACAAGGATTTTATTCGTATCCCGGTTAAGGAACATGTCCCCGAAGCAGAACGTGCCCTTTCCCGGGCTTATTTTTTGTAATAAATATATTTTTCTATTTTTTAATAAAGTCCTTAAACAAATAACTGTGTATATTTTTGATTTTCCCCCAGTTCCTCAAATATTGAAATAAAAACAGCGCGTTCATTAAATTCAAGTAAATCTTTCAAAATTGTCAAAATTCTTGTCAAATTTGTTTAATATTTTTTAAAAAATTGTTAGAAAACCAAATTTGTTATTAAATAAATCATTTATAGATTAATTTTCATCCTAAATGAAACACAAAAAATGCACTAACCTTGCTGGAAAAGCTTATAGGCAACCAGTTTAACAGTGATACATTTTTGATGCATTACATTTTGAACTTTATTCAACAATAAGTAAAAATACATTTCACCAAAATAGATTTGACTTAATTAATAAGGGGGCGTCCTAGGGGGTTGATTTTTGGATATGTTGTAGTACGTACCTGGTTTATCTAAGGTTGGTGGGGGGGTGGCAAAATTTTGTTATTTTTGCGAAATTCCCAGCCGTTTTCGAGATATTTGCGATTAAAGATTTTAACTAATTTTAAGGGATGAAATTGGGAAAAACATAAATACAAAACAGCATCTATTTTTAACGAACTTTATTCAACAATAACAAAAAATACATTTCACCAAAATTTCAATTTCAATATTTTCATCAGTTTTGTTGGAGGGCTTGACTTAATTAATAAGGGGGTGTCCTAGAGGGTTGATTTTGCCATATGTTGTAGTACGTACCTGGTTTATCCAATGGTTTGTAAGGGGGTGGCAAAATTTTGTTATTTTTGCGAAATTCCCAGCCGTTTTCGAGATATTTGCGATTAAAGATTTTAACTAATTTTAAAGGATGAAATTGGGAAAAACATAAATACAACACAGCATCTGTTTTTAACGAACTTTATTCAACAAACAACAAATGTATTAATGTATCAAAATGTATTAATGTATCAAAATGTATTAATGTATCAAAATGTATCAATGTATCAAAATTATCACTTGCTTATGGGCAACCAGTTTAACATCAGTGCATTGCGGAAATGTATAAGCTAAGGGGTATTAACGAAATTGTATCAGGAAAGCGTAAAATGCAAGATTTGTATCAGGAAAGCGTAAAATGCAAGATTTGTATCAAGAAAGCGAGAAATGAAACATTTTAACAAAATTGGATCAAGAAAACAAGAAAAAAATTGAGTTTTTTTTCTTTATTTTTATCACAGTTTTGGGGGTTGGCTTAATTAATAAGGGGGTGTCCTAGGGGGTTGATTTTTGGATATGTTGTAGTACGTACCTGGTTTATCCAGGTGTTTATGGGGGGAGGTGGCAAAATTTTGTTATTTTTGCGAAATTCCCAGCCGTTTTCGAGATATTTGCGATTAAAGATTTTAACTAATTTTAAGGGATGAAATTGGGAAAAACATAAATACAAAACAGCATCTATTTTTAACGAACTTTATTCAACAATAAAAAAAAATACATTTCACCAAAATTTCAATTTCAATATTTTCATCAGTTTTGTTGGAGGGCTTGACTTAATTAATAAGGGGGTGTCCTAGGGGGTTGATTTTTGGATATGTTGTAGTACGTACCTGGTTTATCCAATCATTTGTAAGGGGGTGGCAAGATTTTGTTATTTTTGCGAAATTCCCAGCCGTTTTCGAGATATTTGCGATTAAAGATTTTAACTAATTTTAAAGGATGAAATTGGGAAAAACATAAATACAACACAGCATCTGTTTTTAACGAACTTTATTCAACAAACAACAAATGTATTAATGTATCAAAATGTATTAATGTATCAAAATGTATTAATGTATCAAAGTGTATCAATGTATCAAAATTATCACTTGCTTATTGGCAACCAGTTTAACATCAGTGCATTGTGGAAATGTATAAGCTAAGGGGTATTAACGAAATTGTATCAGGAAAGCGTAAAATGCAAGATTTGTATCAGGAAAGCGTAAAATGCAAGATTTGTATCAAGAAAGCGAGAAATGAAACATTTTAACAAAATTGGATCAAGAAAACAAGAAAAAAATTGAGTTTTTTTTCTATATTTTTATCACAGTTTTGGGGGTTGGCTTAATTAATAAGGGGGTGTCGTAGGAGGTTGATTTTTGGATATGTTGTAGTACGTACCTGGTTTATCTAAGACTTTGTAAGGGGACGGCAAATTTTGTTATTTTTGCGAAATTCCCAGCCGTTTCCGAGATTTTTGCGATTAAAGATTTTTTTTGCAAACGGGGTTGGGATTAAAATATGTTAAGCAACACAGTTTTCGCTTAATTAATAAGGGGAGCCCCAGGGGTTGATTTTTGGATATGTTGTAGTACGACCATAACTAACCGGTACCAGTAAAATGCGGAAAATTTTGTATTTTTGCGAAATTCCCAGCCGAGATATTCGCGAATAAAGTTTTTTTTGCAAACATTAATAATTAATAGCCGAGGACTCGTACGGGGTTGGGGGTTGAAAATGTTATAGCAACACAAGTGTTGCCGATAAAAATCAAACATATCCTATATTTTAAAAGTACACAGTAACTACGTTTTAATAAAATATACAAAAAACAATTCACAGCAATTTTTTTATTCATTCTATATAACAGATTAACATAATTTTAACACATAGTTGTATTTAGTATGTAATAAATTAGTAGTTATTTAATTCACATTTAAGTAAACATTAAATTATATATAAGTAATTATACTATAAAAAAATATTAAAATATATAGTCAGAGAAAATCTTGATAAAGTCATGGCAATAAATCTGTATATATTTACATGTCAAAATATAATATCTTTCTTGATAGTAGCACAAATTTTTACACGCAAAACTTGAAAATTAATAAGTAAAAAATTTTCTCTCACTATACATCAAATTTACTATTATCAGAATATCAGTATCACAGTATTGAACTATGATGAAAAACATACACATACAAAAACAGAACGCACAAAAACTTCAATTGTAATTTTATTTAACGTGGAAGAACAATAAATAGCAGTTACTTCATAGTAAAAATATTTCTTTTTTTCAAATGTATATAAAATTTTTTTTTAGTAATTGCCAATGTGATTATCGTCAATCATTTAATCAATACTTTTAATATTACTCCCTGATTGGTGTATAAATATTCGGCACAATAGACAACAATTGAAAATATGTTTAAAGTAGTAATTTTCGCTCGGACAATTTTCAAATATTGGCACATATTGGATAAAAAGTAATTATTCTCTTCATAGCTTCATTGGACACACTCATTTATAATCATAAAATAGAAAAAAAAAGACATATTCAATATAAGATATTTAAACAAATATCTTTTTTTTTAAATTTTATAATATTATATAATGAATTTCCGATGAAACAATGAATCCGTCAGATAGGTTTAGTGAAACGTCTAAACAAAGAACAAAATATTTTAAAAATAACGTTCAACATGTAGACATAATAAATCAAATCTTTTAATTTATGTTACAATTAGATTTAATAGTTTGATTATCTGATTTATAAAGTCAAAATGTGAAAATGACAATAGTTATAAATTAATATATTATACAATAACATATAGTATGTATGTGTTTACGAGTCCTTGGTTTTTTTGGAATTAAAAAACATCCTTATTTATATATTTACAAAAGTATTCGATTTTTCAAACTCGTAGAAATAAATACAAATAATTTAGTTTTAATATTGATAAATAATAATCAAAACAAATATTTTATATTATCTAAGTTTGTACTATATGTTAAGAGTTATAATAAATTTAAAACAAACAAAACTTTAATTGATTACACATCAATCATAAATTAAAAAAAAAATAAACAAAATCCGTTACTATTACTAAATCTAATTGTAGCACAAAATATAAAATAAATTTTATATCATTTTCTATTTCTATTTTGATTAAACAATATTTTAGAATACTAAAATATTTATCCAGCAAACTTTTTTCACACATTTCTTATAAAATATTTAATACTTTCAAATTTTAACATCTTAATTTGTTTGTAATAATGATTTAATTCTATTGATTTTACATTTCGAAAATTATTAATAAATATTTAACAAATTTTTGAATTGGAATTAAGTAATTAGAGAAGTGTGAATGAAATTTTACATAAATAAATATTTTTTAAACATTCTGTCTATATTTAATAAATAAATGTAAACTGTGTTGTCTAATAGCCATGGAATTATATTGATTTGGCACAAAATAATTAGAAAATTCTTATACCGATGTCACAGTAATATGTACAGCAGTCATTAGTGATTTTACGTAGATATAATAATTAATTTAAAAAGTTCATACGTATGTATATATTACAGTAGAATGGCACTGCGGTAGTACCGTAAAATTAAAATTAATTTAAATCATTTATTATGTACAAAACTAATACATTATTAACATGAACAATGCTTAATATTTCATTAATGTCCAATTTTACATTAATAAAATAAAATTAATATGTAATATATTGATTATTTATTAATATTAAGTAAATTAGATTAAACAGCCGTTTGTTATTTTTTTAACGTATCATCGTACGTATTTATTAATAAAATTATTAAAAAAAAAAATGAATTAAAATTAGTAGAAAGTTATAAAAATTAGAGTCCGTATAACTGGACATTAAATTTGTTCATATTTCTAATATTTAATTAAGCCATTCGGAAACATTCTAAGTACTTGATTATGTTAATTTATACATTCGAAGAAAATTTTAACAGAATAATTTCAAATTCTATAAATTATTGCAAAATAAAAATGTACAAAATCAATTTTATTTATGTTGCAAATAAAATTAAATTAGAAAGCTAATGTGTTCCAATTTCTTACACTAACCGTAATGATTATTTTATTCTGTTAATTATTTTCCAAGATGTACAAAAATTGCACCCGTAAAAATCGTCATTATTTGGAATGTTTAACGCAATATAAAAAGCACTTTAAAATTTCCGGAAATGTTAATAAAACAATAATGACAAATCATGTTAATTTAATAACAATAAATAAATTATCATTATCAATTATTTCAAATTTCAAATTTCAAATTATTATCAAAATTTCCTTTAATTAGAAACATATAAAATATTTGTTTTTGCTAATAGTAAACAATTTGACTATGATAAGAACTTATGTCATCTTGAATTTTTTATTTTCCAAAAGACATTGGTTTTAACTCTTCTAATACTATGTATATTAAGTTATTTCCGGAAATATTTTTTTAAACCACTTTTTATAGGTAATCTAGACCACAGCACAAGACCAACAGCATGTGTAAAATCAGTGGAAACTTATTCGTCGGAAAATAGGAACTCGCTCTCAGAAAGCAAAACCTCTAAATCGGACTGGACGGTATGAATGTTTGAATCAATATCATCAACAACGGTAGCGGTGGTATTAGCAGCGGCAGCAGCAGACGGGATACTGGCGGCGAGTTTTACGGGAATGGGTGGTGCAGGTACCGTAGGAGGTGGCGGTACTGTCGTGCTCGAAGTAGCAACGGCAGCAGCCTCATTCTTACTAGGATCTTTCGTCGCATTTGTATTATGATTAGTCCTCTGTTTTTTCGTTTTTGTATCGGCGCGCGATTTTCGTTCACGGATTAAAACACCTGTCCGTGTTGCACGTTTCGATGCATCGCCGGACTTTTCGGCAACGGCACTGCTCTTGTCCGGTTTACGTAGTTTTAAACTAAACTTAAACGGCGGCTTATAGACGACGTGCAATCGTATTTTATCCTTATCGCCGCCGGTTAGATTGCCTACACTAAGCGCTTTGGACTTATCTGGACGAGTTCGCAGCGTTGGACGAATTTTGTGGGGACTTCGGCTGGTACGGGTGGTAAGTCCGGCGGGCGTGGACTTTGATTTTGGCAATACGGAAGACTGTTGCGAACGCAACAGCCAGCTTTGGACTTTGCCAACTGGATCCGTTTCAGCTGTTAGAAGAACACCGCTAACATCGGTGGTGGTGTTCAACAGATTGTTCTTAGTACCTTCTTGCGTTTTCGAATAGTCAATGATTTCCTTTTTCTTCTTTTTCTTCTTGTTGGCAGCGGAATGTTTCGGTGATTTTTTCACTTTGCTCGGTGGCACTTCGATAACGGTATCATTTGATTTCGTGTGTGCTTCTTCAGCGCCAACTGGTGCCGAAACGCGTTTCTTTTTCTTTGGTGAACGCTTCGCACGTTTCAACGGACTGTCATTGTTATTGATAGAGACTTTTTCACCACGTTTCTTTGAACGGAGTTTAGTGTGTTCGCGGACCTTACGTTTTAAGGGTAATTTGGAGCGGACAGCAGGATGTACAGTAACTTGATTGGCGCCTTCGCCCCCTTCGGGTGGTAAACGTACAGTTTCCGTTGTTGAACTGTGCATTATTGTTACCGTTTTCAGTTTCATATGCGGACGTTTGCCCAAAAGTTTCGTGCTCAGAACCTGTAAAAATCAATTCATTATTATAGTTTTCTCTTAAAACATTTCATTTAGATATCTGTAAATATAGCAAATATTAACATTAAAAGTTGATACATATTACATTAATAAGTAATAAAAACTACATAATTTTATTTCAATAGTATGTAATCTGCTATAATTATATATATATATATATATATATATATATATATATATATATATATATATATATATAGTACTACTAACCATAAGCAGGTAAAACTACAGCAAAAGCTAATTTTTAGTTAAGTAAAACTTCCAACTAATGATATAAATATTTTAATTAAAAGTTTTATTGAAATCTTTTAATTTATATATTATTTATACTTGTACTTTAATTATTACTGTAAAATAAATATAGTTAATTCTTCATTGTATGTCAAAAACAATATGATAATAAAATTAATAAATAAAACTAAAAATTGACTATTGTAAATTTAATTACTACAGTTAATAATTTACTACAAGTATTGAAAACTTTAATTTAATATTGTAGCATATAAAATATTCACAGTAGCAATTAACACATATGTCTGGACGCTTGTTAATCAATATTTCATTAAAAGTTCATATATAAAACTTTCAAATAATTTTTTTAGTACATATAATGTAATATACCACTCAAATTACAGAATAAACTTTCATTAAAATGATAATTATTATGACAAAACAATTAAAAATATTGTTTTTTGATATTTTAAATATTTGAAATGTTTGTTTATTTATTATTAGTGTCTCATTGTCATTTAAAATTAAATATTTTGTATTCAGCATTTTGTATACTCAATAATAATTACAATCTAAATTTAGCACTAAATAACTTAACATCAGATTGAATAAATAAAAAAAGGGTAGTCATGATTAAACAAAATTATTTTAGTAACTATAAATTCCAAATTTTAATGTAAATTTTCATAATCTAGCAATAAATATCAACTTAGAGCTCTTCTATTTTATTTTACTAATATTAAATATCAACTTACATAAATATATTCTTTACGTTAGCACGAAATACAAAAACTGACAAATCTTTAAACTTACATTTTTGTCGTTTACGATGAAACTTAAACTATAAACAATACAATTATCATCTCCAAAAGTCACACTTCGAAAATACTTACAATCAGCGTAAAGACTCCAATGACAATCAAAGCAACGGCGTACCAATGATCCATAACCCACTTCTTAAAACTGGCAATACTCTCTTCGGACAACAACAGCTTCCTCAGCGTTGCCAACGGCCCGGAAGGATCAACTTCGCGACACTTTTGAAACACGTCGCAGTAGCCATTGTAGTCGTTACATGGTGTGCCAGGTTTCGAGAACATATCGGGTATATCGTACGGTGAATCGTTCCATTCAAACGATGAGGTGCAGGGATTATTTTCGCCCGGTAACTTGCAACACAGTTCACACGCTTTCGTCTTAGAATCTTTCGGACCGGGTATGCATTGGCATGATTCCAGACCGTACGCTAAACAGATCGAGCCGGTGCATTCCTGCCAGAAGAAATTTTGCAAAATCAACAATATGGTTTCGGTGAAATATGAGTATGATTAGTTTTATAATATATCGTTGTTGAAATAGTGTGGAATAAACTGCATTGATATTCTATTTATTCATGATTATCTTGTGATAGAAATTATTTATAATTAACAACCTATATTTTTAAATAAAAAGATAATAAAAATTCCAATCTTTTATCACAAATATTTAAAACTGATTTTAAATAATTGCATTGCAATGGAAAGTAAAAATGAAACAAGAAAGATGCAAAAAAAACACAACCATTTCATTTTGAGAAACAATGCAATAAAAACAACAAATGGTAGCAGATAAGTATTAGTTATAAATGTAACGTAAAAGAGGGTAAAACGGGCTAAAACTTACCCCCATAAAGCATACAAATTCCTCATTGCAAATAGTTTTATTCGCTTTGTTTACGGAGGGTGGACATTGTGGTCCACGGCCGTTACAGAAACTTGCGTCCCGGCATCCATTATCATCACGACATTTGTCGCCAAATTTCAGTCGACATTCCGTCGTACAGCACGGTCCCTAAACAAATCGAAATAATACCGGCTGCTCACATCAAATTACTACATTCATATTTTACAAAACATATAACAATGCCAAAAATATGATTGTATGTATTATGTTAAAAATATTGTATTTAATTTTAAATATGTTTGTAAAATATATAGATACAGTGTGTAAAATGATGAGGTTTCCTATAGGGAAAAAAATTTTAATATGAGATTTAGGAGAAAAACTTATTCTTTATAAAAAATTTTGCTTGTATCGAAACCCCTTATAGTCAAAAAAAATCCAGTAATCACTTAAGATAAGATCAAAAACTTAATATTATGTCGAGTTGTTGATTTTAAATATGACTAAGTCCGAATGTTACATCAGTATCATGTGAAAAATGTCAAAAATATTTGTCATACAAGAGACTTACTTTTTAATTATTATTATTATTATTAATATACTAAAATATAATATAAACAAGTAAGTCATGGGTAACACGATACTAATGTAACATTCAGACTTAGTCATATTTAAACTCAACAACTCGACATAATATCAAGTTTTTGATCTTATCTTAAGTGATTACTGGATTTTTCTTTGACTATAAGGAGTTTTGATAGAAGCAAAATTTTTTTTTTATAAATAATAAGTTTTTCTCCTAAAACTCATATTAAAATTTTTTCCCTATAGGAAACCTCATCACTTTACACACTGTATATATATATATATATATATATATATATATATATATATATATATAAATATTGTTTTTGAAATTACAGTCCTTTGATAAAGCGAATAAAATGTTAATTGGCAATTTTTCGCGATCGTAGATATTTGTAGTTAACCCAATAGTTATTATCATTTGATTGATCCAGTGATTCTTAATGATAATGTACTACAAATACCAAAATATAAATAAAATCCAAAATAATCATTAACCGAACGACAAATCTCAAAATAAATGGTACAATTTTATCCAATCTTATCCTTTTATTCCTTGCTGTTATCCAAATCTATATAGGAAAATAACAATACCAATATTTAACCAACAAAACAATGCAATTAAATAATCCAATATACGATTATAAGAATCGGAGCAAAAATCCTTCTTAACGCATCCAATTTGTTTTTCCGGTAATTTAATGTAAATCGGAATCGATCGAAAAGCGTTTGTGACTTCAATAGAACGGAAAGAGGTTCCGATATTGATTGCGATTGGATAGTGATAACAGTGATCGCGCATCAGTCTTGGAGTTAAGCGACGGCAAAGCGACCGTGGTCGCCACGATTTCTGGTTTCTCAGATAAATAGTTTCGTTCTCGTAAGAAGAAAACCGATCCGTTCAACTATAACGAATCGATAAAATCTAAAGAGGACATTCGGTAATTTCTTCTTCAACTATCCGGATGAATATTGTCTGTGTCGTTGTTGCTTTTTCGTTTTACCGGTTTTGGTGGAACGGATGAACGTAATCGATAAAAGGTGAAGAATAATGAATAGATGCATGAGATTGTTTAAGAATTTATGAGATAATTAAAGAATTTCAGTAAGCTAGGACATTATTAATTAAAATAATGAAATATTTAATTACAAAAATTTATCATTTTAAAGAAAATTATATTTAAGTTTTTAAGTTCAAAATCATCTTTTAAAAGAAAATGGTTATAATATTAAAAAAGAATTTTTGTATGAAAGAATGAACAAGTTCATTCAATTTAGCAATTAAAAATAATATAATATACTTGCAAAAAACATTAATTTGGATATAAATTTCATTTACGATTCTTGCAGAATAAAATTTAAATATTTGCTTTTAACAAAATTTTAATAAAGTCTTATTTAGAAGATTGCGAAAGATTATTTTCAAATAAATATTATATAAACGCAAATGGTCAAATTGTAGAAAATAATTAATTACTTTTAATTACATTTTTAAAATGCTTCTCAAATATATTTTGAAATCTGACTATATTAAAAATTCCAATTAAAAACAAAAAAAAAATTGAAATTTTAAGTATCCTTCAAAAATAAAACGATGTTTATTCAAGTTAAAATGCATCAACATTATACTATTAATATAGTTGACTTGCAGTGATAAATAATAATTGAAAAGAAAGAAACAGTAAATAATGATGGACAATGAAATAGAGAATAAAGTATAGTACCTGGGAAGGACTACAAACACTATTTGGTGTAAGCCTGCAGGGTGTTTCGTCTGCGGGCGGATATCTTCTTTGCGGGAAACAGCATTCGTCTCGGCAATCCTCTTCCCAGCCGCAGTCGCATTCCTCACCCTCTTCGACCACACCATTACCGCATAGTGCCACTTGTGGTTCTGCACGAAAATAAACACTTTAGCATATACGTGTATACCTTACCTTCTCTTCGTTTCTAATGATCAAAACTAAATGCGGACTATTTCACTTTTGAAACTTTATATAATCATAATAGTTTTATAGTTTAAGTATAAAATCTTTTTAATTATATGATTGTTTTAGAAATGCTTATAAACTACTAACTACTTAATTAATAACTAAATTTTGAACTAAGATTTGGTAAAACAGATAATAATAAAGTTTGTAAAGAGATGACTACATATATATATATATATATATATATATATATATATATATATATATAAAGATTACAATGTAAAGTAGGCTTCAGACGCTGATTAGGATTTTAGTCTTTTCAATAATTTGCTAACTTTAAAAATACATATTTAGTTTTATTATTTTAATTAAATTTTGTAGTTTTTAGAGTTTACGCCAAATTTATTACATACAGACATACACAATCACACTATACACCCATTGGATGTGGCACAAACCCCTTAAATTTATGCTGAAATTAGTTTTCGCCAAACATTCCTATCTAGACAAGCAACTTTCGCTTCATTCATATTCATCTGACTACTTGGAAACATTCGCTGATAAAAAACTCTCTCAATTATACCGCTCCACCTATTGATCGATTATCGATATTAAAGTAAATTAAAATTTTAAATGGCTTTTTTTACATAATAATGTAATTTTCTGTATTGAAATGTAAGAGTTTTAAAAATGTTTCATTTTTGTTGTGACAATAGAAACTATCTAATTAAGTATCCGATGTAATTGCAAACATGTACGTAACACAACATTCTAAAACCACAAACTTGACAAAACCAACTAACAGAACAGAACCGAACAGAACCGAACCTAACCTAACCTAACCTAACTCAAGCCAGTCTACGTAACCTGTTAACAACAACCAATTATTCCAACAATCACAGAGACTTTGTCTAAGTTTTACTTTAAGCTAAAACAATTTCAAACAATGTTGCTTTTGTTTTCCACTTTCTGTCAATCTTGTATTAGATTAATACAATGTTTAGTTTATTATTAAGGCTTAGTCAAACAATTTTGGTGGAGGTGCCATGTAAAACTTGAAAATTATTATTTATTTCTGAAGAAATTTGTTTGTATTCTTAAATGCGCTTTTTAATTATGTTTGAAAAATAAAAATGTAGTTTTTGAGAAAAATATTTAAAATTAGAAAATAAATGACGCTTATTATTAAGCCTTATTCAAACCATTTTGGTGGAGGTTCTTGTAAAACTTAAAAATTATTATTTATTTCTGAAGAAATTTGACTATATTCTTAATAATGCGCTTTTTATTTATGTTTGATAATAAAAATGTAGTTTTTGAAAAAAATATTAAAAATTTGTTAAAATAAATAAAGGTGAACATAAAGTTCAAATAAAGATTTTTGTATCAGTTTTATCAAACTAAATAATGTAGTATTTATAGGTTTTTTTTTTAATACTAACAGTTTAAAATTAAAAATTTTTCGTTTTTATTTTAGCAATTTTCTTTTCTTAGAAATTTTTTTCCATAAAATATATGATAAAAGTTTTTCGGCTGGTTCATACCTGTGAAACAGCCTTTAGGTGATCGTGCTTTGAAGTTTAGGACAGGATTGATGCTTTTCAAACTACATGGTGAGAAGTGGTTGTTGTTTTTCTTATCGCCGGAAGTTGCTCTCGCGAACATTATGAAGTTTCCGTCTTCCCCGCCAGGTGTACAGATTTCTGGGTCATGCTGTTCATACACAAAAGAAAAAAAACACAACCAAAAACTTTTATTGTATTACTATCACTTACGTTTAAGTACACTTACTCTAAGATAGAGGGAGAGTACTAAAAACAAATGTTGTCTTGAAATTGAAATTTTATTTGATATACGAGATTTAAAAAAAATAATTATTGGGAAAATCTTTTGGTACAATTTATATAAGTAAAATTTTTTATTTGTGACTCTTCATTAAATTATAGTCAAAAACCTTTTTAATTAAAAGAATATACAGTGTGTAAAGTGATGAGGTTTCCTATAGGGAAAAAAATTTTAATATGAGTTTTACAAGAAAAACTTATTCTTTATAAAAAAATTTGCTTCTATCAAAACCCCTTATAGTCAAAGAAAAATCCAATAATCACTTAAGATAAGATCAAATACTTGATATTATGTCGAGTTGTTGATTTTAAATATGACTACGTCCGAATGCCTGTTTTATAAAGTTGACTATATAACTTTAGTCTTTCAGTACTACTCTATAAATAAAAATATCTATATCACATCAAAAATCGAGTAAGAAAAAACTAAACCTCCCACATCAAAATTCAAAACCGTATATGACTTTGGTGAGTTGAGACAGGGGAGTTGAGCGTGCGTGGGTGGTCGTGTTCACATTACATATATTGAGTTGAAAGTTCAGTATCAGTTGCTTATTAGATTTGTAATATTAGTCGTTAGTCGTTGTGCTATACTAGCATATACATATATGAAACCTTACCGGCGATCCAAAGTTGTGGCCGATCTCGTGGGCGAGCGTCACGTGGGACACTGCCGGCGGCACGTGTTTACCGTAGTTCAGTAGCGTCACAATGCCGGTGTTTAGCGATTTCATACTGCCTCTGTAGTGCTGAAATATTCAGAGAAAGAGTCATTAGCCAAAATAAGATCATTAGAAAATATATAAAATATATTTTGCTATTTTGCAGCCCGACAAAATCGGGATAATATATGATAAAATTAGCATTGTTAACGACAGGAAAATATAAGATAAAAAAATTTCGCAGTCTATTAGGGTATTTGATAAAATATAAAAATATTTGACCTATGAAAAAACATATGATCTATCGAATAGTACCTATGAAAATAATAGTTTACCTATGTATTAAATAATTAATCTATGGTTTTAATTTTTGACCTATAGAATTAATTATTGATCTATAGAAATATTTATCGACCTATGAAAATAATTATCGACCTATGGAAATAATCAAATACCTATTGATATAATTATCGATCTATAAAATTTGATCTATAAAATTAAGAAAGTGGCTATTTATACATACGGTATGTATACGCAATTAGCTATTTATACATACAGTATTTTGACGTAATTGGCTATTTAAAGTAGGTTAGGTTAGAAGATTGGTTTAGGTTTTTTTTTTTTACTATAGATCATTTTTTTAATTATTAATAGGTAAATGATTGATTTTTCTATAGGTAAAACTATAAAATTTCATAAGTAATATTTGAATTATTAATAGATCATAAAATTAGCATCCTTTGATAAATAAAACTCAACTGAAATATTATCCAAGCTTTAATATCAATTTAAAAGTAAACATATTTCTGATCTATAAAATTGAGTTTTATGTAATATAATAGAAATACATTTTTTTTAAATAAAAATAATTATAGTAAGTAATAAATTATAGTAGTATATTATTTGGTTTGGAAACACAGTGTTTTCTGAAAAAAATTGGAGTGAAAAATTATTACTAATTTTCATTCAAATATATATATTTTTTCCAAACTGAACAGAAAAAGTTTCAAAATAGTTGTATTATAACTACTATATTATTTATTTTTATATAAATAAAAATGCATTTCTATTACAGGGTTGTTTTTTCAGATTTCAAAATTTCCTGACTTTTCCAAGTTTTCCAGCGCTATTATTACCTATTTTCCAGATCAGTTTTGAAGCGATTAAAATTACATGGAAACGATGTTTGAAACATTTCAGGTTTAAAGTTATTCATTAAGTTACAATTCACAAATAAAAAAAAAAAAAATATTAAATTGGTTTCTTAAAATAACAACACATTTAATCACATTATATAACTTTATTTGTAATAATCAATTTAAATATTTTTATTTATTATGTATATCTTAGATATACATAATAAATTAAAATATTTATTATGTAAATAATAAAATATTGGTGAGAAAACAGCAAATATTTTTCTAGGTTTTCACAGGTTTTTAATAAAATTTCCTGACTTTTCCAGGTTTTCCTTAGATGCACAACAAACCTGTATTATAAAACCCCAATATTACAAATGAAAAGTATGTATACTCTTAAATTAATAGTGGAAACGTTAGTAGTAATATTTTTTCAGTGCAGCAAAAAACAATTCATATATTACGAGTACAAACACCAAATCAATATCTGAGCTATACAGAAACCGAAATTAAGCCATTGATGTAAACATCTTACGTATAAGTTCAAGTATGTGTAAACCACATTTATGTGATCAGATGATTACTAATTCATTGACAAATACATACGATTCAAAGTGCGATACAAGTGTATTATTGTGTATACCGTGTAAGTACTTGCGCTATTTCTATACATCCGTATGCTACAATTTCAATTCGTCTTACAATCTCCCGATTCTAGGAAGTAAACGAACGAACGCACGAACGTGTTTTTCATGTAATATATGTTACTTGGCTATACGGGGAGATTGAATAGAAATACGTAAATTACATGTCACTTCATTGTATTGCATGTACCAATAGAATATTCGGTTGTTTGTTCTAAATAAGATAGATGTTAGACTATAGGATTTATGTGTTCACTGTTTATCTTTTCTTTCTTTCAAATAAGATGTTTTTATTATACGGAGTATTAAAAATAAGAAAGTGGCTATTTATACATACGGTATGTATACGCAATTGGCTATATATACATACAGTATTTTACGTAATTGGCTATTTAGGATAGGTTAGGTTAGTAGGTTGGTTTAGGTTTTTTTTTTAGTATGTATAAATAGCCAATTGCGTATACATACCGTATGTATAAATAGCCTCATCCTAAAAAAATAGGTTAACCTTTAAGTATGGACGTGATTTTAGTTTATCACTAAAGAGAATTTATCACTTAGATGTGAGATCTCAGAAACCGCTGTATATATTGATATGTAATTCAGAAAATAATAAAGTTCTTGATATCCGAGGTATAGTATATAAATATCTGGGAATAAATAAAAAAAAATGTAATTAACTTTTATTATTATCAATTTTTTATACGAAAAATTAATATTACGACGGATTTTCAACTAAAAAAAAAAAAAAAAATTAAATCTGTTACACTTAAAGGTTAAATATTTTATCTACAAGTAAATTTAACAAATAAGTAAATTTACTCTGTTGGTTTATAAATAAACTAAAATAAACAACTATTGACAGAAATAATTGTATTTATGAGAATAGAAAAATTCGTATAATTACTACTGTAGTCATGGTAACTAAAAACAAAACTTTCTTGATATAAAAATATGCCACCTATATGCAGAATTACATCATAAAAATATGAAAAATTATAAAAAAAATATTTAGCCGTATCGAAAAATGTTACAAATAAAACTTGTTAGTTATAACTTGTTTAGAAACATTTGTTAAATAATTTATACATAAGATTCCTTCCTTAAAATCCTAATTCTAAGTTCGCAAAGCAACTGTTTCATAGATAGCGTATTGTTTTTGTTTTAGATATATGTTTTTGAAATTTTTAATTCGAATATTATATAAAAAATATTTTCATAAAAATATACATTACATTTTGCTTTTAAAATTTACTCGTTTGGAGTGAAAAACATTTTGCTGGTGTTGTAAACATAATAATTATTTATTATGTTTCCTATGTAAATCTTTACAGCAAACAAAACAAAGTTAAATAAATAGAATTTTCGGTCAAATTACTTTTCTTATTTGTTCAGTTTCTCTTTGTAAATTTATATAAAACTTTACCTTTGCTTATACGAAAAAATACTTTTAGTCGTTCAATCAAAATGTGTAAATATTATATGTATAATTATTTTGAAAAATAAATAATTACATACTTGGTTGTGCTTTCCTATTTATATCTAAAATGTTATAAAATTTTCCAGAAATAAACTAGGTATAAAAAAATCATAATAGTACTTATAATTTTTACTAACGATAAGACATACTTATAAGTTTGTACTTATTATGGACAACAAAACAAAAATTTTCTTATAATTAAAAATTTGTTATTGACTATTTTTATAGAAAAAATTGTCTTAGAAGTAGACTTCTCGCGCACAGTATTTTTTTAACAAGTAAATAAATTAATGAAAAAACTTACTCCATTTTTCTCACAAACACCTCCCGCATTCTTCAAGTCACCAGTCCACGCCAAGCCCAGTGTTCCCATCTCGAAATCACGATATGTAAACATGTAGGCCAGACAAAATGCATCATAATCTTCCTCTGCAACAAATAAACAAATTACGGAAATTACTCAATAATATTCAACGTAGTACTAACAAAACTAATTAGATTCAATACTACTCTATGTATATAGTATATGTATAAATTGTATAAGAAATTTTTCTACATGGTTCGCTGATTAAAAATGTAATTAAGTTTTTCGTCTTTTAGACGAGAGAAAAAAAAAGTAGAAATATTAACTAAAGAAGAAGATTATAACGAAAAAACGTAGCAGAAATGTATCTCGGAAAAATTTAATATGAACTTGTTAATTAGCTTTTTAAACAGCAATCTAAAAAAAAATTCAAAAGCGAAAGAAATTTGTATCTACCACAATATTTTTAATAATATTATTTTTAAATTCTTTAATAAAAGGCCCTACACACTAGCGTACATGTACGGTTTTTGATTTTAAAAACAAGTGTGTAGACCTTATAATCGTGGTTATAAGGTCTGTACAATTGAATGTGTGTCGGTTTGCTCGCGTACATCTACGCTAGTGCGTACAGTAAATATTTTCTTAAAAAATAGCCTTTTGTTTATTATTGAAAGCATAAAAATATGTATTTGTCAATTTGTCAAAGTAGACTTGTATTTTTAACGAACATTTGTTGATTATAATTGTATTTGCACCTACGTATTTTATTTCCCTCAAACATTTTCAGCTCAATTTTTTTTATTCTTATCAAAAAGTGCATTTTGTTTTTAATGGTTGCAGGTTTACCTAACATGGTTAGTAAAATACGAATTTTTAAATGATAAAGTATGTAACAATTTATTTATATTAAATATAAATAATGCAATTACACATGTTTTATTAAAATTTCCCGTATGAAAACTATCCGACGCGGCAGTAACTCGATACATATTGTTTGGCAAGCGTATATATTGATTTTGAATGTCAAAAATATCTTTGAAAAAAGTATGAGCTATAATTTTTAGCTTCTTATCAATACATTTAATTAATCATCGATCAAAGTCGTCAAAAATACACAATTTTAAGTACAATTAACCTCATCTCATTCGTGAAACCACAAAATGTCAAACGCATCTAAATCCTCAATATCTCAATAAAAGATTACTTCCGGTTCCGTTCGTCTATCACATCCGGGAAATACTAATGGAAACATTTTAAATAATAATAATAAATTTTCAGCCCTCTAAAAAGTCGCTTATAAAATCCCGTTCGTGCATCAATGTTGACAATTTAATCGAATCTAATTCATCGACCGTCATTCGACGAATAAAACGGAAACAGAGAAGATGTAAAGGCTCATTCACAGCTCTGGTTTCAGTTTTATCTTTACATAGAAATACACAAGAAACCGTACAGTACTACTATATAGTGTACTACGGAGGCGAGGAAAATACATGTAAACGCAAAAAAAAAAAATTGTTTAGTATATAAATTTACAGACGTCATAGGAAAATTTTACATTATATACATATAAAATATATTTTCCAAGTTTTCCAAAACTTGGAAAACTTTGACAAAATGTCCCCGCTACTCAATGAATCAAACACGTATTCTTACCAAGAGAAGAAAAGTGAATATATTTAATAATTTACAAACATTAAACAATGTAATTAAAATAGTAAATTTGTCGTATTTATATGTTTTTTAATTTGTTTGTATAAAAAAATTTGTTAACTGTCGAATGTATCAAGTTCAAAAAAATGAACACAAAAAAACATTAAAAACTAAAATGATTTCTGAAACATTAAAAGCTGAAGCTGGCTTCAGTATGAAGTCGACAGTACTTAAAATAAAAAATATATTGGAAATAAATGAAGTCAAACCTTATAGCTTGATGATTATTATTTCATAAAGTTCCTCATAAGCCGCTGTGTACATTTTAAAGAAAAAAATCGGAAACGAAACAAAGATTACTAATAAATTTGTGTACTATGGTTTTTATGTAAAATAGTAATTTTGTTTTACAGTGTACGTAAAACTGCGTAAAGCCTGTGTATTCGTATGTAAAATTAAAGCCATCATGCGCACTGGTGCAGTGAGAATGCTCCCTATATTAGAGATACGCTTGTGTAAAAGTGAGTAAACCTATCGATAGGTAAAACTATGTAAAATTAAAACCCGAGCTGTGAATGAGCCCTTAATAACGGACGCGCGTCTAAAAGACGCTACTAATGCCAGGCTAAAGACGCCTAATGTCTTTACGCAAAGGCGAGACGCATTTCGATATTATTGTTCCGGGGTTTGAGAGTTAAATCCATGATTTATATCGGTAACTTTGTATTCATCGTTGTGCAGTGTTGCCAAGTTCTGCGTATAAGTTGTTCCAGATACCCCCCTCTTGCCCCATATGTACCGCCCATGGATGCGGAAAGTATAACCGTCACGTGGCTGGAGTTCAAAAGTTCCCGTGGGACGAATAACTATTGTATTTGTTTAAATTACGACAGCGTGTGGCTTTGGATACATATAGGAATAATTTTAATTTGAAATGTGGCAACACTGGGTACAATTGCCGGCAACTAACTTTTGTGGGTTGAATAGTAACAATTTTATATAATATTTAAACTGCTAATTGAGACTTATGATAAAATAAATTAATGAATATTAGTTTTTTTTTTTGTATTGAAATTTGAAATTTCAAAATTGATAAATTTTATTTTTTCCTATTTAAAGGGGTATTTTCTAATAAATGATCACATATATTAAATAAACACTAAAAAGAAACCATTTTATTTTCTCTATATTTCTTTGACATATATTTACGTAAAACTTAATAGAATTTTTCCTACAGAAATATATTTATTCTTGGGCAAAACATATTTATTTATTTAGTTCTTGTCGTTAGTTTTTCCTAAAAGAAACATACTCTTATTTTAAAACGTATACGACAGTTTCAAAAATAAAATAAATAGAAAATTTGACAGGATAACTTTCTTTAAAAACATATAGAAGTTTAGATATAAAACGAGACAGTAAATTAAGAATTTAACTTTCGGAAAGTTAAATTAAGTAAAGTTTTCCATAATTTTTGTTATTTATTTTTCAATTAGCAAAAGTTAAATATAAAAAACATAATAAACTTATATTTCAAACAGAAATTTACTCAAAGTATTCGGAGATTAAATATTAGTTGAACTAATAATAAGTTCAAAGTATTAATTTTTTGTAACTTAAAAAAATATTTTTATATTATGTGTATTAGGGTGGTCCACAAAAAAAAATCAGTTTTTTACGCAAATAATACGAATTCTAGGTTTGTAATCCATTTGTATTCGAAATGAATATATTTTATTTTGGGCTAAGAATAAAAACCTCGAATGAAATTTCAAACACAATTTCATGTCACTAAAGCTTAGTTTTAAAACGAAACTATGTAAGTTTTTCCCTTGTCCGATTCGAAAAGACGAAAGTCTCTGAAACTTGAGGCAAGATCGCAATCTTTTCTTCGCGAAATGGAACAACTTGAAGAATTTCTGTCATCTTCTTTAGAGACTTGAGAAGCAGTGCAAGAAAAAACGAACTACACTAAAATGTGAACTATGTTTATGGTGGATAAGTATTTTTATTTTTCCTTATTTTCTAGAATTTAATATAACTGAATTTACGTAATACATTTTATAAAGAAATCTTGCTGTGTAGTTAACAATGCATATAGCTACTACTTTCTTACTGAATTAAATGGTTATAGCTATGTACGAAAAATTCTCAAAAATTTGTATAATGTTCCATTTTTTAAAAATAAAATTATATATCCTACTGTAAATAATACGTCATTAAATAAAAAAAATATTGAAATTTTAAAAATATATAACTATATTTTTTATATACACTCTAAAAAAATAACATGTTATAGTAAAAATACACTCCAAAAAAAAATATATAATTTTACCAACAAACCATGAGAAACTATGATTGCGTAGTATTTCTAGATATAATTACTCAACTGCTGTAATTTTAACATAATTGTTTAAAAATAAATAAAATCAGAACTATTATAAATGTTACGTAATATGATATTGTCAACGAAACAAAAAAGTATGTAGGTATGTATGTAACGTTACAGTTTTTTTAGTAAAGTTTCTTTTAGTAAAATTACAGAACTTTAGTTTTGCTGTTAGGAATTATTCATAAATAGCAAAAATTTGTTTAGTTCTGTGATATTATTGTTGGTATAATAACATAAAAGATATATTTTGAAATGAATAAATTACACTTAAAATAATATTATTAAATTAATATTATTACACAAAATATGTACTAAGTTTCAATACGTAATTTTATATTAAGTATGTGATATTATTTCCAGAAAGTAAGCAATTTTACATACTTATTAGGTCATTTTTACTTATTTTATGTGATAATTATGAAAATTACAGAATTTTAAGGTATAAATACGGAATATTTATAGTAAAATAAACTTACAGATTTTTTATAGTAACATTTTACTATTTTTCTGTAATTTCGCTACATTTTTTTACAGTGTAAGCAAATATAAATTGTCAATTTTTTTTTATACACAAGCAATTAAGAATCATAATGTCACAACAATCGATTTCATCTGTCGTACAAGCTTTTGCGATTAATCCATTATTTTTTTACCAACACACAATATGAATATACATGCCAAAAATAAATAAAAATTAAAACCCGATTGTAATAAATAAAAATGAAAGACAACGCCAAACAAATTGCATATTATATCACACAATGTAATCTCATTTTCACTTATATATCGTAAAAGGTAACATATATGGGGGGAAGTATTTATCGTTGAAAATTGGATAACACCGAACCGGTACTTAATTGAGTTAAAATCGTTTTAAAAATGAACTGAAAAATATCAGCAACACACAATGAATAAAAAAAAACCTGGTCGAGTTGTTCGCTGCTAAAAAAAAAACAATCAATAATTCTTTGATGGTCACCGGACTGTGTATCAATCTGTATTAAAGTGTTTAAACTGACACTCGCGTATACAGAGTGTTTGGTAGGATGCGTTAATTACAGAAGGTATTAGGAGGGGGTAATTGGAGCATATACACAAAGTGTCATGGTTTTTCAGTGATTTTTTTCTTTGCGAATAATCCACATGAATTTGCTGCATGTAACTTGTTTCTATGTTCTGTATATTTATTGTATATGTTTTTTGCATTATTTTTTCGAATGATGATGTACGTAAAGTATGTCGAAATGTAAATTTTTAAATAAAATTAATATCAAATTAAATTCTAAAGCCTTTTTATTTTACTAAAATTTTAGATCTTCAAAAATAAAGACTCAACAATCTGCAGAGCAACTGTTGACATCTAAGGCTCCTCCGCCAATTTGCGCTCTAAACGACCTATATTTTGGATTTTTTTTACGGAACTGGTGAGAGTTAGAGATCTGATTTTTTTTTGTCAAAATATTTATTAACTTTTCATCTATAAACACAATTTTTGGCAAAAATATAAAATCAAAATGGCGGCCAATATGGTCGTTTTTCGGAGGCACCTCTGGAAAACTGCGAAAATTCCACAGGTCGCAAAATGTCACCTGGAAACATAATGAACACATGTAAATGAAGCTTTTAGTCTAAAGAATGGAACCGACCAACAAAATCGAAAAAAAAAATCAAAAAATGACAAAATGGCGGACGTTTGAAAAAAAAGGTGTTTTTTCGGAAGATTTTTTGACTTTGGCACGCTGTAAAAAATTTTTAAAATGAAAATTTTACCAGGTCATAGGTCGATTCTATGAAGACATTAATTTCCTTTTTGGCAAACAAAAAACGAAGTCAATTGGTCGAACGGTTCAAACGCTAGTTTTCGCAGTTTTGAAAAATATTTTTCGAGAAAAATACGTTTGAAGTTTGCGCAATGGGTTTTCCTGTATAATTTAAATCATTCGGCCAAAATTGTTCAACCAGTAGTACATATCTAGGTTTTTGGGGTCGCTGAATATGAATCAGATTTAAAAAATTCAATATGGCGGATCCAATATAACAGATATAAAATTGATAAATTTAGTAGTTTTTTCGATTTTAGCATTTTTTTTAAGAATGTTATTTTGAAAATCAGCGCTCGGGACACCGGTCCGTTCAAAACACTATAGCGTCGTCAATATTTCCCGGATCAAAATATCCTTTCACCCAAACATTCTAGACACATACAGCTTTCATTTTATGTAAAAAAAATCGATTTTTTCAAAATTTTGAAACGCAATCCCCCCTTAATCTAATAGAATAATTACGTTAATTTTTCGCGAAAAACCATTAAAATATACTTTAAAAACTGTGACACTTTCTCTAATATTATATTTGAATCAATTAACTTCTTCTATCATTAAAATTAACGCAACGATCTATCGAACATTCTGTATAACGAACAGTAAAGACGATAGCTCGGTTAAAAGAATGCCGATTGCAATAAATTATTTGGCTAGCCGAAAGAGCGAATGTGCGTGGGGAACGAGGCGTTGCGAGTCAGAAACAGAACGAACACCCCGCCCGTCAAGTAGACGGTATACCGTATAGCGAACGCGTTTTGTGATCATTAGGGCGTTAAATAAACAATTTATAAATCGCGTTCATCGTTATTCATTCCGTTTAATTGCTTAACTAGGTTTACCCGGTTTTATTTCGCGAAACGGTAATACACCTGCTTGTGGACGAAATGCTATTTATTCTTGCTTGGATTTGAAATTGGAGAATTTTTTTCTCTTTTTATTTTATTGCTACACTATGAAATAAATTGAGACGTATTGTTAGAATTAATTAATAACTGGAAGAAAAATATATATTTTACTCCTGTTCAAACTTTAATTTTATACAATGCAAATTTATTGATATTAGTTGTTAAATTATGATTATTTATCATTGTATACATTGGTGGTTTTACCGGGTAGGTAAAATAGGTGGTAAAGTATGACTTTTTGTCGTAAAATCAATAATAAAAAATTTTTCTATTTGTTGCCAACTTTTTCAGACATACTGTATATATATATATATATATATATATATATATATATATATATATATATATACATCTTTTTTAAAATTTAATAATTTATAAAAAATAGTAACTTACTTTGTATGTTTATTATTTATATCAATTGTATATTTTTCCTGATGATGATATACGTATTTTCAAAAAGTCACTAAGAATCTACCAAAACTTAATTTATTTGATTTAAAAATACAATAAAATATTTCCTTTTTATTGGCACATCGTGTGAATTCCTCAACATGTTCATTTCATATAATTATCTAAACAAATTAATATATTTCCAGTATGATTTGTAGGCGTTACAATAAAAAAAAATTGACAAATTTATGATTTATTCATTTAGAAGTCGCATATAAAACACGCCAAGCAAAGAAATAAAATCAGTTTACAGAGCACAATTTGCATAAAAATGTATTTAACAGCTTGAAACAAACCGTGCATAAAACGGAAAATGTAAAAATTTGTAAATATCTATATCAGTGTCAAGTTGAAAAAAAAAAAACTAGTTGTTATATAATGTAATATATTCATTATTCTCTGTTATACAAAAAGGCAAAATAGAGGAAACAAAATATGGATTATAAACTGCTTGTGTACATTTTCATACAAATAGAGGTATACATAATTTAATAAATAATCTCTTTACGAAAAGTGACGGTTCAAGGTTGCAACAAAAAGCTCCTTTTACAACGTTGTCACATCTCTTTTTCATCATGTACCACTTTTACCCCCCAATGGTATGATACAACGTGAACGTGAATTACGCAAATTTGTTGCTAATATAATTTAAAACTGTCACGTTTCTCATGCTGGTATATATATTGCGTTTTAAAATATTAAATTTATGTGTTTTTCTTTTGTATGTACGTATTGTAGATTTCTATTGGTGACAATTTTTGGAAGAATTTTGCTGCGTATATTAAAGAGAATGATCGAACCAGATTTAGGTTGGCTAAGATTTTTGTCTATGATCGACATAGAAATGATTTTATTTCCTTGAAAAATGATACGATTATTGAGGCTGACATGCAAACTATTAAGAATTTTACTATCAGAGTTGCTGTTCCGCATGTGAGTTAAATTTTCCTTTTATATCTTTAATATATAATGCAATACGTGTGCTTGTTTATTTGTCTGTCTGCGTCTATGTTCGTAATAAACTTAAAAATTACTATATTGATTTGAATGGGCTTTTCCCCATCGATCATTTTAGGCTATATTTTATTTTATAAAATTTTAAAATTTTTTATCAAATGTTGTTGCTATAATAATTCTGGATTATTATCAGAAATATTGAAAGATTATATAAAAAAGGATCAGTAATTGATATTTAAAACAAACATTTTAATTTGAAGTATTTGCAGAATTCTCTGAAATCTAGCTTCTTTGAGTACCTATATGTATAAAATTTGTGTTTTATTGATTTAAAATTCACTTTAGTTGATATTATGAAGTTAGTTAGCAACAAACTGTAGTAATATCAAATTTAAATATTTTAATTTCCAAATAATTTGTTGAGTACTCCATATGTAATAAAATATTTAAATAATACATATTTTCATAGCATACGAAATAACTTTTCAAATATTTATATTAAATTGCAAAATAAACAAATTTAATTAGAATATATTAAAATAAGTTTCATAAAATATTTACGAATATAAATTAAGTTTAATTACATACAATCAATGATATACATACAATTTAAGTTCATTAAGTACAGATTAAATTCCAAACACAAACATAAAATTAATTGGTATACTAAAACAGAAAAAAACGTAGCCAATTCGAATTTAGAAAATATTAAACAAAACGGGGGTAGAAGAGGGGGTTCTCTCCATCACTTAATATGCAAATAAGAAGTCCCCTAAAATTTATATGATTAATTTAAGGGCCGGTTTGTCTTAAGTATCGCGCGACACAAAAAAGCTGAGAACACCATTTTTTGTAATCTGCATTGTAATTTATTCACTACCTACTCAAGAAGATGCCGTACGTCTATTCGCGGACATTTTCAATGTAAAGCTGAGCGTATTCTTGAATTTTTTTTTTTCGTAATTTTATTCTTAGACTTCATTTACATTGATAGTGCATTTCTGATATTAATAGTGATTCTGATAAATTTACATTGACAGTATTTGTAATAATGGGTTTGTTCGATTGACTCACTTGCATTTTACTGCAAAACGCCGCTGTAAATGTAGATAATATGTAACTGCAAATTGAATAAAACAACAAACATTGACGCAGCAGTAAATAGTAGTAAATAGCAGTAAATTTTAGAAAATTAATACATAATTTTTACTGTATTATATATGATTATAAGCGTATCCGATCACGAATACACTTGATTTTATGATTAATTTATAATTAATTTTTTATTATCAACTTTAATATATATTCTACTAGAAATTTCAAAATTTTCCGAGAAAAAGGATTTATTTAATCAGGAAAAAGTTTTCTCTCCCTCTATAAATCAATAATATGATCCAGAATTCTTCTTCAATTACAGCAATTATTTAAATACAACAATAAAATATAATCATACATACACAATCACGCCATGTATCAAAGAAGGGTGTGGCACAAACTGTTTCCACTATAACGAAATCAGTTATCTCCGAATATTCCTATTCCGACAAGCAACTTTAGCTTTATCCACATTCATGATACTTTTAATACATACATACACAATCACGCCATGTTCCCAAAAGGGTGTGGCACAAACTCTTTTTATCATCCCGAAATCAGTCGCCTCCAAACATTCCTATCCAAACAAGCAACTTTCGCTTCATCCACATTCATAATTCCACTCTCATACATGCTCTTTTATTCCTACTACTTGGAAACTTTCCCTCACGCAAAACACTCTAAATCATACCACTCCAACTACTCATCGGACGTCCACGCAAACGTATACCATCAAAATCATTCAAATAAATATTTTTAACCAAACGTTCATTAGACATTCGCTCAACATGTCCGAACCATCTTAACTGACTAATACCAATTTTTGCTACAACATTTTTTTAATACATGCTCTTTTATTCCTACTAGTAGAATTAAAAAGAAACACAGCTATTATAAACATTTGACTGAGAAGCTGAAAAACATTTTTTTTTTAGTCAAATAATTTTTAGAGCTTGTACTTAATTCGTAATACGCATGCACTCACATTTTCCAACCTACTATATATTGAAATTTTGTATATACTGTATATTATGATATTGCGTAAAACGCAAAATTACATCTATCTTTTATGTTACACCCAAGTTATATCAGCAATTAATAACTCGTTGATGCCACGTAATTGCGAACGAATCTACGGAATACAAATTTAGGTGAATTTAACAGAAGAATCCTCGCGGCTAGCAAGGAACAAAGAAGGAGTAGTGTGTTGGCAGGTTGCATGGCCTCCTTGATAACACATAATATAATCGCTATTAATCATTTTGAAATATGTATGAATACAAAGACGTTTTCCGATATAGCTGTTGGGCCGCTCCGTTTGCAACTTAACAGGCATCTGTTTAAATTTAAATTTTAAAATACTGGAGGCTTAAATGAAACGAAATGCTACCTTCTAGCTCGCGAAAGAAGCAAAATTTATCGAGGATTTTTAAGCCGACTTCTTGTCGCCCCGGCGCCGCCGTTGTGCAAAAGTCAAAAAGGATTTAAACACTGTTTCATTTTGATGAAATATTTTTTATTCTCCTGGCCTAACGCTTTATTTTTTTTTAAAAAAAAAAGGCGTTAATTTTATCTTATGATAATATCAAGTTTCCAGAGAAATACTTAAAATGAAAAATACGATGCGAAAATACTAAATAAAGCAAAACGGTTAAGTGCGAAAATAAAAATTAAGGAATTTTTCTTAAAAGGTTGAACATTTTATTAATTAGATGCTTTAAATTTTTTCTGAAAAATTTGCTTTTTAATTTTTAAAATAATTTTCTCAGTTTGGAAAAATTAGATTTTTCATAGAAATCAAAACATATCGTCATGAAATATATTACAAAGTATATTAAATATTAATACGATTAATAATACAATATAAAACAAATTACGTTACCTATTTCATCGTAATATGACAAATGATTTGTTGAAAATATCGTGTAAAGGTAAATAAATTAGTCACAATAATTCAATTACAGTCTGGATTTGATGACTCCAAATAGGATTAACAGTTTCACTACATTGTATATAATATGTTCTTCGTCTATATATATTATCTCAAACCTAACCTAATACATAACATATCTCTCACACACAGTCAGACAGACAGTCAGACAGTATATGATTGCTTATGAAACGCAACATTAGACGCCCGTTCTAGACGGCTTCATCTATAATATTAAAGGAGATATATTGGGCTTCTTTAATAGAATTTCGTTTTTGTCAAACATATACTATATAAAGATGTTATAATAGAGCGGCAAAAAAGTTTTCATCTCGTTCAATCAAATTTCAACTTATTATTACATTATTGACTTTTATGCGAGATATATATATATATATATATATATATATATATATATATATATATATATGTATGTAGTTATATACTTATGTGTGTGTAGCGATGAGTGTATTCAATGAAAATTTGATAAAAATAAGTTATAATGATGACAGCAATCATATTATAACGCTTAATTGAATGTTACTTATAATGCCAAGTTTTAATGAAATTTTTGTAAGATTTTTTTGCTATAAATTGTCGAAAATTCTGTATATATATTTTTTATACAAATAATATTCATAAAATTACTTTTTTATTTGTTTTTTGCCGGTTTACTTTAGGAATTTGTAAAAAAAATATTTGCAATCTTAACTTTTACATTTTTTATAAATTTCAATAAATTGTTATATTTAAAAAGTGAATAACAAAATAAATATAGTGAAATAATCTGTTATATATAGCAGTGATTCTTAACCATTTTTTTTTACTACGAGCCAGAGCTGGGTAATAATTAATTAAGCAATTTAATTACTAATTCAATTACTTTTCTGCATTTTGCAATTGTAATTGAATTACTTTTAAACCAAAGTAATTGAAAAATTAATTGTTTTTTGCAATGTTTGTCTTGTCCGCTAATGTTTTATTTGAAATTTAGAATCTACTGTATAAAAAAATGTTGCGTATATTTTTGTTGTAAAATTTATTTGTCTTACGATTAGCCTTAAAAATATTATTAAAAATTGCCAAAAAAAGAGGGTACTATTCGCTATTTCTCGTGTCCCCACGTATATATGACTTATGAGAGTGAATACTATTGAAATCAAGCTATACATACTTTATATTTTTGTTGTAATATAGACATGAGCTCATCATACGTTTATTGATATAGTGTAGAAAGTAACTACTTATAAGTAATGTGTACATAGCTCAGATGCAGTTATTTGAGTTTACATTTTTCAGTGTAAATTAAAGCACTGATTTAAATGAAATCTGGTATTCTTTAATTTATAAATTATAAAAAATTGTGCTAATCTAGAATTCGAAACATTTTTATGTAACATAAAATAAACATTTAAAATATATTAAAACAATTGACATAGTACATAGTACACATAGCATCGACAAGTACTATTTCACCGTTAAAATCTAATTTATTCGACCAATAAAACCCATTACGTATATCTATTTCAATTTAAATCAATATAGATACCGTAAATACACATAGATCTATCTCTGTTTTTCCTATTTCAGATGCCACCGTATATTAAGATATCGAAGAATACTAACGCTATAACAGGATATGTTGGCGATATTTGGAATGTGTTTCAAGAGTTTTTAAAATTCAAGTGAGTTTGTCATCGTTTCAGCAATCGATACATATATTGTATTATGAAAAAAGAAGTCTTTTCAATGTTGCTACAATGTAGCCGTGTTTCTATTGGTATAGATACTAACAGACATTAGACATTAGACTAGTAGGTGTCTACAAATGATTTGAGTAAATTTAATAAAAACATTTTTTTCAATTGTTTATTTTTATTTTTCATTTATAAATGTATACCTAAAAACTGTTTATAATACTAATAATTTATTTTAAAAAACTGAAACATTCAAAAGTCTTTTTTTTGATAATTCAAGTGTATCGCGATGCTATAAGTGGAAAAACGGGAACAGAAAAATGAAAATCGTTTCATTCTTTTGTTTTCATTCCACAGGACTGACTTGCTAAAAACATCCTTCGAAAATGGTACGTTTTACCTGATAGAAGATGCAGCTGATGTCATGCTTACGGCTGGAATTGCTACACCAGGTTATTCGAATTTGGAGTATTCTCAACCATATTTTTATAATTGGTACTTTTCTCGTTTCTTTTTTCTAAGATACGTGTTAATTTAATAATAGTTTTATTTTTAAATTTACATCTGATTTAAATCTTATCTTTGTAAGTTACAATCAAGAATGTTATTATATATTTAAAATAAAGTGAGTTGCATACATAGCAATACAAATAAAAAATATAAAAATGAACAAAGATAGTTATAGATTAAGTCAAAAAACACATAAAACTATTCTGACTAATCTCTCTTTTAATTTGACTTTTAATAATGCTCATATTTCTCGTTCCCTTCATTATATTATAACCTCAACATGCTACTAATTCACTACGAATATAAATCCAAAACTATAAATTAGATAAACAATTATTTGACTTACACTGAATAAATTTGTTTTTTTTTATTTTCTTAATTACACATGGCGTATTATATTAGGTTATAGTGTTCTGTTTTTGCTTAAATCGTCATTAATTTATTTTGATAAACTAATTAAATTAATGGCGATTTAAGCAAAAACAAAATACTACAATTCAAATGTTAATATAAAATAAAATATAGATTTCAATTATATTTTTGTAAATTTCAATCAAATAAGCAGAACAAGTAATATGACATTCATAAAAATTGAGTAATAAATAAATTTATTTTTGTTATATTATTCAATCAAATAACAGTAGAGTTCATTTTTTTTATGATAAACATGCAATATTTATATATCTAAAACATATAAAATACTAAATATTTATAAAATACATTGAAAATCAATATTATCAATATTTTGAATAGTATTCCAATATCATTGGAAGCACTCTTGTAATAGACGTATATAATTTGAAACTATAACTGTCACAGGTAAATTTATATGCGATTGTCTATAATAAGCTTCTCCTTATAATAGATATATAATGTAAGTAAGGATTCTACCGTTATCCTTGTTATCTATTAGACACCTGGTGTTTAAATAGAGAAACTATCAATATCTCTAATTGCTATATTAATGCATAACCAAACTCAACTACAAACTATCATATAGCTACAATCCGAATAATGTGATATATGATATATATATAAATATAAATATATATATATATATCTTAAATATAGATACTAATTGCTCATTACGCAATTTGCATAATTAATAGAATATGCATAATAACAATATGATGGTGTGTGGTTTTACATTACACGCTTTATTATGTTGTGATAAAATTCAGAAAAAAATAATTTATTCATGTTTTTTATTGATCGATATAAATTATTTTGTAATGTTGATAAAATGAACAACGACATGCAATTTTATTTGAAATTTATAAGAATAATATTATAATATTATAAAAGGAAACGTTGCTGTACTGATCAACAAAAAAAAATTATATTTGTTACATGAAGAAAAGGATTCTTTAGCGTAAAGAAAATTATTTTCATTCAAATATTTTTTTTTTTCAATAGAGGCAAAAATATATCTATTTGATTGATTATAAGATATTTATTTATTACAAAATAAAGAGCTGCATATTTACTCTAAATAAAAATATTTAAAATAAAGAAATATAAGTTATTGAAATTTATTTATTAATAATAAAGAAATGTTTTTCTTCGTGTACACTGTAATAAATTTTACTCTTAATCAAACTAAAGTGCATGTATTATTATTAACTTTAGTTTTTAATAATACATTATATATTTGCTTAACTGTTTGAGAGCCAAGCAGCAATTTTGCGCTCTTCTGTTACGCTACCGTTCTGTTTTAAGTAAAAATAAAATTGAAGATATATTACACGTTGTAGGTGTACACTTTTTATTCTTAAAAACAACGATTACTATAATAATATCATTAACTAAATAATGTAGAATAGGAAATAAGACAAGCGCAAAAGCGCTCCTTGGCACTTTTAGATGTGGAAACAGCAAAAACCCGTGGCACTCAAACGGTTAAACAGTTATAAAAATCTTATAAACTGATGTGTCTTCACGGATCCGATTTTGTAAAATCTTTTCATTCATATTTAACATGATCTGGTACAAAATGAATGAAATATTGCTATTTGCGGCATATTTTTTTAATGAAGTTTTCATAGACTTGACTTTCTTGTCTCTGTCCTTATATTCCTTGGACTTTACCTTCCACAAATATAAAAACAATTTATAAAGTACTATAAATTCGTTTAAATATTCTTGTTCTAGGTCCGACCAAAAAAATTTACCAAATATTTACATCTTGTGATATCTAGATCTGTGCACACAAAACGTTCTAAAAAGAACTATGCGTTTAGACCTAGCGCACATTTTTATTTAAAAATATGAATAAAATATCTATGATAATTATAGACAGTCAACAAATTGCTTTGTAATGTAAATACAGAATACTGGAAATTTTTTTATGAATATTCAACATAAATTTCAGGTATCAACTGTATATGAAACTACCAAGCCGTACACCAAATTCGACCTTTTATATACGAACTTTGGCACCAACATTTTGGTACGCATGTATCGTTACTTTCTTAATACTAACAGTTGCTTTGCGTATGACTGTACGCATACTAAACAGGGTAGGACGTAGGTATCATTCCAAATATTTAGAACCACCGATATCTTTACCGACTTGTTTCATGTCGGTTATCTCTGGATTCTTCAATCAAGGTAAATGCAAAAGATTCACTAAAATAATTGAAGTTCTTCACTTTCGTATTATCATTGTAATAGTAGTTTTTACACTTGAATTTAAATAATAAAAATTCCTATAATATTTACAACAAATCCTTCCTTTTTCTTTTAAATACATACATACAAAATCACATCATGTACCCAAAAGGGTGTGGCACAAACTCTTTTCATCATCCCGAAATCAGTCGCCTCCAAACATTCCTATCCAAACACGCAACTTTCGCTTCATCCACATTCATAATTCCACTCTCATACATGCTCTTTTATTCCTACTACTTGGAAACTTTCGCTCACGCAAGCCACCCTCTCAATCATACCACTCCAACTACTCACCGAACGTCCACGCAAACGTATACCATCAAAATCATGCAAATTAAATCTTTTTAACAGCAAACGTTCATTGGACATTCGCTCAACATGTCCGAACCATCTTAACTGACTCTAACACTGCAACTTTTGCTACAACATTTTTTTCAATTTCTCACTCATCATACACTAATCGTATTTCGTACCCGATCTCTCCTATTTACACCACATACCCCACGTAAATATCTCATTTCCAACCAACACACAAACAATGCACAAATCTAGTTTATTTTATTCGATTTTCAGGTTTCGATGTCCGAGTGCGTTCGTATTCAGCTCGCGCTCAAGTGATGATAGCACTAGTATTTGGCTATACAGTATATTCGGGTATGTCGGCGGTGCTCGTATCCGAGTTGGCTGTGTCCGAACTGGCCATGCCGATAAAATCACTCGAGGATGTAGTCGCAAAAGGAAAATGGTCACTATGTGTACGCGACGAGAGTTTTGTCTATACTATACTTGCGGTAGGTTATTATCGCTGTTTAAGTTTCTGGTGTAAATAGGAGAGATCGGGTACGAAATAGATTAGTGTAAGATGAGTGTGAAATTAAAAAAAAAATGTAGCAAAAGTTGCAGTGTTAGAGTCAGTTAAGATGGTTCGGACATGTTGAGCGAATGTCTAATGAACGTTTGCTGTTAAAAAGATTTATTTGAATGATTTTGATGGTATACGTTTGCAGGTGGACGTCTGATGAGTAGTTGGAGTGGTATGATTGAGAGAGTGGCTTGCGTGAACGAAAGTTTCCAAGTAGTAAGAATAAAAGAGCATGTATAAGAAGAGGAATTATGAATGTGGATAATTCGAAAGTTGCTTGTTTGGATAGGAGTGTTTGGAGACGACTGATTTCGGGATGATAAAAAAAGTTTATGCCACACCCTTTTGGGTACATGGCGTGATTGTGTATGTATGTATGTAAGTTTCTGGATATAGTTGTTCTATGAAGATTTGTTTGTAAATAAGCAATAGAAATTTATAAACAAAAAGCTAACAGCAATCAGTGTGAAGGCACTGGATTAAATAATTTCCAAATTTTATAATCTATTTTCTCATTTTGTTATTTGGTAACGTGTTTATATGTTCTGTTTATTTATTCTATATGTCATTTATATAATTTTTCCTGATGATGATGTAAGTAGAATACCTTGAAAACGTCGAATTTTAATTAAAATTTATACAAAACTTAATCCTAAAGTTTTTTTATTTTATTATATAATCTTATTTGTTGACTTATCCTGAAGTTTTTGATTGTTTATTAAAACCTTACTTCATTTAATTTGTAAATAGATAAAAAAAATAATACTAAAGAAAATACGAGTATTATCTAATTAAATAAAAATTTAGCTATAAATTCGCAAATACAATAAATTTATTATATTTTAATTCTAGTATATCTAACAAAATTTGTTTAAAAACATATTAAAATTATTGCCAATTTTTTTTATTTTAAATAAAAATATTGCAAAATGCATTATTGCAACGGTGACGCTATTCAGTTTGACAATTTAATATTTTTTGGGCGGCAGCGAACGCATAACGAATAAAGCCCCCCGAAACATGTTTTGTTAATCCTGTCGCATTGCTTCAAAAGTATTGATATGCATTTAAATGACATTGAAAAATTTTGCAGCGCGTATTTGCCGTTTGGATATAGTCCAAATATTTTTTTCCTAAAATTGATCACGTACGGCTGGGGTCTGGCTACAAAAATATATTTCGTATTTAGCTTTATATTTTGACGTAAATTTATTATACGCAAATATCTATTGTCATCCGTGTCATATTTATTCTATGCAGTTTATTATTTGTGTATGTGTGTGTTTGTGTGTGTGATAATTTTTTATTAGATGATTGGTTCATATTTTTAAAAAATTGAGTTTCAAAATGATTGTCTATATTGGCTACAAACTGTCGATCTCCGATTTTCATCTTTTTTTTTTCCGTATAAAAATGTTGATAAATTTTTTTTAAATAAATTTTCTGGCGTTACAAATGCCTTTTGTTCAAAAATATTGAAAATTTCCCGAGTTATCATCGGTATCGTGAGGAAAAACTGTTCCGACCACAAATTCTACACACTTATATAATTAATTTTATGCAAAAACAAAAAAAATCCAGTATACTGGAATACCCCCTTAACTAAATTTGCCCATAGACCGAAATCATATTAAAAACTGTTAATCTGTGTTACAAGGAGCCTAAATTCTTCTAAGTTCTGTATAAAATCTCAAAAAGTCACAGTTATCCAAATAAATTGAGGTATCGTCCGCAAAAAAGTGTATTTTACAAAACTTTAAATCATTTATAACATTATATAAATGATAGAGCTAAAAATATCTAAATTAATGAAAGCAAAATTGCTTTATAGCAGAGAACTCTATGAATGGTGTAATAGCATTAATGTTTTCCCTGTATTCCCATTTGGAATTAAGTTGATGAACATTTTAGCAACAAAACAGTATTGCACAAGTTGCATAATGCTTCATTTTAATTCATGCGGTAGGAAAGTTATATTAAATCTCAGTAGCAGACTTTCGCTTCAAATTGTGCGGATGTGGAAAATGGAAAATGGAAAATGTCTATACGAATTAGTGAATTGTTTATATGCTCAACTTAGCTTTAACGTGTTGATGATAAACAAATATTCGAAATGTACACAATAAAACTATTACCAATATCAATAATTTGTTAATTAGATCAATATTCTATTTGATTAGTTGTTATTATTATTAACTATTATTTATTTATATACATACTTTTGATTATATTTGACTCTTGTAATTATTAATTTAAATTAAGGGTTTTCAATGAGTCTCACTTTTATTTTAAAACAAATTTTTATTACAATTTTCCACCAATCTATATTTTTTTTTTGTATATAAAAGAACGCAAAATCCTCTTAATTTTCTTATTGACACCACAGTGTAATTTATAGTAATTTTTTTTGTAGGAAAAACCAAAATATCGCAAACTGTTGAATACAAAAGCATGCGAGATAAATGGTGAAGTAATACCGAAGAAAATGTTATGTAGATCCGATATAGTAATATTAGAATCGCAAGCAATCATGTCAAATTTTTTAATGAAAAAAAGAGACTGCGAAATAATCAATATACATGGAAAATATTATCGAAGGGGCAACTCCATCATGTTTAATAAACAGTTTAAGTACAGAAAACTTTTACACACGTAGTAAGTATTATTTCATTTTTAATGTTATTAATTTTTATAATTTATATTTATAATTTTGTCACAGAAGTCATTCAGTGTTTATCTATAATGATATAATACAAAATGTATGTTATTATGGTATACAAAATTGGTAAGTGCAACTCTCGAACATATTATTGTAATTTCTTGTTTCCACAATTATTTTTTGTGAAAAAAATAGAACATAAAATTATGTATCTGACTCAATAAATTAAATTAATTTTTCATGTATTATAAATAGTAGAAATTACCTTAAAAATAACTAGCCACGGAATAAAGTTATTCAAAAAACCGAAAATTACAAAAATATGATTATTAGATATTAAAGTCTTATGACCGAGAGTCGTGGCTACTAAAAATTTTTTAATAGAATAATTGTTTGCTAAATTGAAGTAAATATTTCTATCTCACTACTTTAATGAATGAAGTATTAGAATTATTTTTTTAAAAGGAAAAGCAGATATAAGAATAGATATTAACAACAAAAAAATTGTTTAGTTCTTTTTGTAAAAGATACCATAACTGTTTAGCTACTGATCAGTGATAGCATCTGAAAGAAAAACAAGAAAATCTTCTTATTGCAGAAACATCAAAAGAATGTTCAGCAAAGTGAATTTACTTGTATTTCGGTGAGAAAAACATACAAACAGGAAATTACATTGTTTCGCTACCCGCTATATATTTTTTGCAAAAACAAAATATAAATTTAAAAAAATGTACTTTTTCACTCTTTGCATATGCGGTTTGTGATATATATATATATATATATATATATATATATATATATATATATATATATATATATATATATATATAATGATGTATGAGAACTGTCATACGAAAAAACTACATTCGTTTTTCGTTAAGTTTTTGGCAATGCTGAAAAAAAAATGAACCGAAATTTCAAATAATTTATCAACTACAGTACTTTTTGCCACATTAATCTAACTTTATATTTAACAAATTAAAAAAATAAAAGTATATATATATATATATATATGTAGAAAAACATTCTAATAATTCATTCCATTGTTTGAACTAAGAAAAGACAAGTACGAAATGCTTACATATATATCTAGCGCACCTCTGCATTGTTCGCAAACGTATGCTTATTCTTAATACAGACGTGCTCCATAGTCATTGTTTTTTGTAACGTTTACTTGCGTTATTTAATTAATTGTTAATAAATGAATTGTTTCATTGATTTTTTTTACTATGTTATATAAAAAATATTTTTAAGTGCCATAATTTTATATACAGCTAAAAACATATTTTCTCTGGGCTAAAATTAAAATTTTACATACATTAATACACAATCACGCCATGTACCCAAAAAGGTGTGGCACAAACTATTTTAATCATCCCAAAATCAGTCGCCTCCAAACATTCCTATCCAAACAAGCAACTTTCGCTTCATCCACATTCATAATTCTCATACATGCTCTTTTATTCCTACTACTTGAAAACTTTCGCTCACGCAAAACACTCTCAATCATACCACTCCAACTAATTGCTTATTAAATGAAATACGATATAAATTTTGCGCCTTTTCTCAATTTTTACCTGAGGCAACTACTTCATGAACAAAAATGTAGTTAGTGTTTCCATGATGAAAAAAAACAAACTCGATTTTAAAACTAGTTTATTCATTATGAACGTCTAGAAATTTCATATAAATTATAATTTCACAATTTCGTCGCAAATTTCATATTTTACAATATCCCAAATGCCTTAAATAACTTTAACCATCTTGAAACCTGGTCCGTGTCGGATCGTACCGCAGTCAAAAATATAATACCGCGTTGCATCATATATCATAGTGTGTTAGAGCCCCCGTACGCAGGACAACGCGTACAATATCAGTAAAAATGCGCGGTCAAAGTATCTATTAAAGCATTTTGAGTGGCATCAGAGTTTCTATAGTCGCCACACCGTTCCAGATAATAAATTAGGATCATCTCGTGACGTGTGCGCGCTGGAGTAGGCCTCGTTCATCTTTCCACCTCTTCCCGGAGATGAATGATGATTATTATACGGTGAGCGAGTGCCAACATTATTTATATGAAGTTTTCTGTCTGTGCAGTGCTGCTATGACTGACTTACTATATGACAATTTCCGGGGAATGCTACTATGCGCGCGGAGGGGATGATTGAATTGATGGTGTGATGTGAGAGTGATGTTGGCTAATGAATTTAACATGTTTTTACGGATAGTTATAGCTGATAATTGTTCTATTAAGTATAGTACCATAATAATAAAATAAACATTGAGCATTATGAACACAAAATAAAATAAAAACAAGATTAGAAGCTACATACACCACTTTGACATCATCAGTTGGTAACGCTGTATAACAACAAAATAATATATTCTGTAAAAATTTTGAATAATTTTAAAAAAATTTAGTATTTTTTTACTTGAAAAGTTAACAAAATTGTATTTTAGTAAAGTAATTTATGTGGATACTAAGAGAATCTTTTGTGAAAATTTAGTTAATTACGGATAAATAATATAACAATAATAAACTTTTAGTAATTTTTTTCTCGGAAAGTTGGCAACACTGTATTTTCTAGCATGATATAATTTATGTGGGCACTAAAATTACCTTTTGCGAAAATTTGATTAAAATCGAATAAATAATCTAACTATAATAAATCTTTAAAAACTTCAGTAATTCTTTTCTTAGAAAGTTGACAATAAGGTGTTTTACTAAAAATATATAATTTATGTCGGCACTAGGAAAATTTAGACCTCCGCATCATGACCGCCGCGGCACAAAATCGGCTTCACTTTTCTATCCAGCCCTCAGAAATCCTAAATTTGAATAACGAAATTGCACACCGGTCAACCTTTGGACGACCGAAACGGATTATCGGTTTATTAGGGTACCTTTACGCAGGTACTTTTTACAGTGAGCGTTCGTTTATTCTATAGCATATTTTTACGTCGGTCAAGCGCCACTGTTAGCTTAGAGTAGGTTATAACCAAACCTACATACAAAAAATTAATAGCAATATGTTATTAATATAAAAAATATATGCAAAAGTGACCTTTATTAAAAATTACCTATATAACGGCAAAAATGTGTTTTTTAAATATAATTTTAAATTTTTTCGCTTGTCAAATCCATTCGGCATTAATATAACGTTTAATCAAAACAAAATTAAGCTACAAATCAAAAAACAAATGATGGAAAAAACGACGCTATTATAGTTATATTTTACTGTGTTTTTCTATCATCCCAAAAAAAATATGACGAATCAATGTGACGGCAAAATGTTTTATATTTTATAAATTTGCATTTATATTCAATCCGAATAATAACATTTGTATTGCATTTTCATGACAAGAGCAATTTATTTTAAATATAGAATTTACATATTCATGTATTTTTTTTTGCTGACAAACAATATAATTATGCGCATAATTTTTTTTCATAATTCTTTTATTATTTGGTTATAAAATAATATAATTATGTAAACACAATACATTGTATGAATGCATTAAATTGCATTTGGGAAAACTTTGTTTTCATTAAATGACAATACATTGCGAATTTATATGCTTATTATTTCTTGTTTTATACATACGCATTAAACTATTCAAACTGCATAATTTGTATTTTATTGTTTATAAAAGTTAGTATATTGCAAAATATAATAAAAAATTAAAATTATAACTATATATATATATATATATATATATATATATATATATATATATATATATATATATATATATATATATATATATTAGGGTGGTTCTTATTTTGGCAAAGTCGGAAATTTGTTGCTCCCACCCGCCAAAATTATTCCAAATAAATAAAAAAAAATGTCCATACACTTCCCAGACCTGTCCGATGATATTAACCTGTGCCTGTTGAAGGCTCAAAATTTTCATTTAGCTTAAATGAGGAAATCGCCTTTTTAGATATTTTGGGATATAACTTTTATTGTGTTTATTTTAAAAATATTTCAAAATAATTACCAAAAAGCTAATGAAATATGCTTTTTAGTAGTCTAAAATTCATGCCATTCCGATGATTATTAACGGAGTAGTGTGAATTTGAAAAATATGATTGCTGACTCAGAAAAAAGCTTTAATGATTAAGGATTATTAATCATTATAGCTTATAGAAATATCATTAACAATATCAACAATAAGTTTACGAATTATTATTTAACATCCTTAAACAAGATTTTGCGAATTTATTATTCAATAATTTATGTTATTTCTATTGCTAATATAGGACAAAGTCCAATGTGTCTAAAATTGGTACTTACTCAAATATTTTTGTCTCACTTCCACTTGTAATGTATTGCAATTTATGGAGTATATTTCATTCTTATAAGTATAATAACCAACATTACATTAATTAAAAAAAAAAGCATAATTCGTTTTTCATATTATTAGTGAATAGTCATTCATTTTTCAGTTTGGAAAAATTACGAGCCAATGGAATATTACATAAGTTGCAAAATCAATGGGTTCGACGAATAAAAGAAGAAGATATAAATCCGCCAGCTACAATAGAAGTGACTTTGTATCACGTTAAAGGAATATTAGTTCTTTATGGCATTACCATTGGGGTTAGCGTTGCTGTATTTATTATTGAGTGCGTTATTAGTAAATTTAAAAAACCTAGTATACATGTATCTGATTAATTTTTTGCTACAAATAAAAAAAATGCCTATCTTTGTCAGTTAAAGTACAAGTAATTTATTCAACAAGATTAGAAATATTATCAAATAAATACTAAGAAATAGAAATAAATTTTTTATATTCTTTCTCCAAAAGTTGGTAACATTGATCAAAAATAAAATTACATAATTTTTATTGGTACTTATAGAATCTTTTGTTAATTTTAATTAATCGTAAAGCCAAAATTAAATTGTAAAATTTTCAGTGATTTTTCTCTTGAAAAGTTGACAACACTTTTGTGAAAATCGAATAAATAATATAGCCATAATAAATTTTTAAAAACTTTAGTAGGTAATTATGACCACACACATGACCATCTTGGAAACTATTTTATTCTATCCAGAAAATTTCATTAAAATCGGTTAAACTGTCTAGGAAATTTTCAATAATATTATAGACACTATAACGAACACTATACCATTTTTCCTTGCAGTCAAAGTGGTAAAAATGTGAGTATATTAATTGTTCTACAAAGATAGTTATAAATTTGAGCTTTTATAGACTATGAGATTTTATAGATTGTGTTTTTATAGGCTGTAAAAATATTTTAAATAAAATATTAAATTTTAGTTAATTTTATCTTTTAAATAAATATTAGTTGATATTGAAAAATGCATGAGTAATAATTACATAGTAAAATTATAAAATATTATAATAAACCACACTAAATGTTTAAATATTTATCATTTTGCAGTGGTAAGCGTAATATTTTAAGAAAATATTATTAATTCTTAAATTTCCATGTACATGAAATTGTTACGTTTGTGTTGAATGTCCGAAAAGTAAATTTATTTAGTCTGAATATAAAAACATGTATTCCTAGAATTGTGCGCGTATATGTTTTTATTTTATATTATTTGTTAAGTATTGTAATATTTTATTGTACTATAGTTGTAATAAATATTATAAACATTAATAAAAACAATTTTGTTACTTACCAGAAAATAATTCCAGAAATTTTTCTACTCCGTAATTATTTGGAAATCTATAGAGAGGATCCTTCAAGGCTTCCATGGAATGCACTTTTATTCTTTTAATCATAAATGTGATATTATCTGATTTACCATCTTGATTAAAATCTGTAACAAAAAAGTATTTAACATAATATTAATTAATATTCCTTAGTACATAAAATATTTATCTTAAAACGTCAAATATCATACATGTTAAAAGGGGCTATAAATACGGAACATTATTTTAAGCACTGTGAACTAGCACAATAAACTTTTGTTATAAAATCATAAATATTTTCGCAAAACTCTAGTCGAAAATTATAAGCAAAATTGAATAAAAAAAATCAAAACGATGGAGACTTATGCTGTATCAAGATCCGTACAGAGGTAATATTGATTTTGACAAAAGTTTAAACTAGTGAGGATTTCTTTTTTTTTCTACGTAAGGGTAAAGTTGTCGAAATCTAGCGGGAAAAAACAGGGCGAAAGTCAAAGTACCCTAGTGGGACTCTAAAATCAACCGTTACGATCCTGAATCCATGAATAAATCCAGTTTCTCGGTCAAACTTGCTCTAAAGATAAAGCACTAGTACGACTAGCCCCCTTCTTACTTCAAATATCTTCCACAACGATGAAAATTTAACCAATATTCGAATGGGCACTGGATTTCTTTAAATGACAATTACGATTCTGCATAGATTTTATTCTAGCGAGAGTTATCAATGTTGCGATTTTAAAATGTAAATAAATCTTTTAGGCCCGGTTTCATAAATGTTGGTTAAATTTACTTTAAAAGTAAATGTATTTACTCTGTAGATTTTCGTATTAAAGCGAGGTATTAAATTTAATTTAAGAAGGTGGCTATTTATACATACGATATGTATACATAATTGGCTATTTATACATACAGTATTTTTACGTAATTGGCTATTTAGGGTAGATTAGGTTAGTAGGTTGGTTTAGGGTTTTTTTTTTTAGTATGTATAAATAGCCTCATCCTTAATTTAATAGTATTAAAAAGGAGCTATTATAATTTTTAATAATATTTTGGCAGTAAACTATTGGAATGACTTTTGTTTTCAAGGTTATTTATTAGGAAAGTTAAATTTATTTGTGAAGTAAATTTATATATTGTTTATGAAACCGGTCCTTAGATGATTTTCTCAGAAGTAGTTATAAAAATAATATAACTAAAACGGTTGAAATTGCAGTAACTAATTTTTAATAAATATTTTGATATTTTACAAAGTAGGTAATTGTGTTTTATTATGTTATCTTATGTAAATAAGAATTTCACAGTTTTGTACTATGAATAGTACATAAAAAGTCATGTGGCAGAGCTATAATAATTTATTTTCAGAAGTTGAAAGTTTTATGTTGAGAAAAATCGCAGTGTGCTTTATTATTCGGAAACATTTTGTTAAAAATTAGTGTTTTCAAACATATTAGCATTTTTTTCCACTTGCAAACTGCTGTTTAATGTTCTTTTGTCATTTTATATTCCATACGAAAAAAAGTTTTCTGTTTAGGACTTTTTTCCTTTTTCATTTTTACTTTTTCAGTTTGCATGTATTAGGTATATGATTTTGTAGTTAAAATTACATTAAGTGTATGTTGTTTATATGTATTTTATTACTGTTATTATATGATATTATATTATTTAAAAAAAATATTAATAAAATATTCGATATAGAATATGTAAAAAACTTTTAAAATTATTTTAATAAAAAATTTGAATTTGAAGAAAAAAAAACACCATTCCTATGCATCATATTCCATATAAAAATAAAAATGTAGATATATTTTTTAAAGCCCATTCATAATTTTATGCTTTCAGTCTAGAGGTATTATTTCAATAAATTTCGTAAATCTTAAAATATTACACTCTGGTTCGTACTTAATCTCGATTCCAACTTACACATAATGTTCACATTTTCCGTAGTAAAATTATATATGATAAATTTTCTTAACGATATGCTTGAACGTATTAATATTATTTAATATTAGTTTTAAAAAAAAATCTATTAGAATTTACAGATATATTTCTTTAATTTGTTCACACGTGTCCACAGACAGACAGGCAAATCAACAGGCGGACATCAAGCTAAGAAAAGTTGTTTCGTGTTACTATAAGTCTAATTCGTACATATCTGTAAATATCTCGATATGTCAAATTTGATATGATTACAAATACCTTCCTTATCCATAAATGATATGATTGTCGATAAAAATATGTAACCATATTCAATCGTAATTTAAATTCTCATTATATCACAGTGCAAAAAGTATGCGAGAAATAAATAGACTAGGTAATTTCACACAGGCGTCGCGCGGTAGATAAAGAGCGTCCCTATGTTCGTACATATGCCTAGCTAAAAAGACATTGTGTGTGTGTGTGTCTTCACGGTGTGCGATGACAGACAAACGAAATGATCGTCGAGGTGATGAAGTTCATGAAATTTCAAACACTGTCGCGACTTTATATAAGGTAGCTGGCAAACGCGCGACTTGGAGCAAAATTACACGAATTTATTAAAGCTACCCCCGGACTAACGGAGAATATCCCGTGATCGTAATTCTGTAAACCTTTCGATGTGCAGGTGAAAATCACTCTTAGCGGCAAAGTACGTTATTTGTTTTGGTCAATAAACAATTGATGTCATTCATTGGTATATTTGAATTCAAATGAAATGGTTTAAAAAATAAATAACATCAAACAAAATTGTTCATAAATGTCACTTGGTGAAATTAATATAATAATATTCTAAAGTTGAGACATTTTCTCAAAATTACTCAAACACGTGTCTATGGTTAATCTGGCCAGTCATTGACGCATAGCTTAACAGCCGATTCAATGACTGAGTAATTTTGAGAAAATGTCTCAACTTTAGAATATTATGAAATGGTTTAGCCATTATCTATACCTAATTTATGCTGGTATTCAAGTTATAACATTTAAATTTAAAAATCTTTAGCTTAAATGAGACTTTAACTTGGCGATTTAAATAAAGGATGAGGCTATTTATACATACGGTATGTATACGCAATTGGCTATTTATACATACTAAAAAATTTAAAAAAACCTAAACCAATCTACTAACCTAACCTACCCTACATAGACAATTGCGTAAAAATACTGTATGTATAAATACCCAATTGCATATACATACCATATGTATAAATAGCCACTTTCTTAAATAAATTTTAATACAGCAATTCTGAACATGCATGCCTTTTAAATTTATAGAAATTTAAGTTAAAGATTGCACTCTTTAAAGCTACATTTAATGACCAAAATTTCTGATAATGGTGATATACGTAGAGTATATAGAAACGTCAATTTTGTATTTGAAATACATACAGAACTTAATCTTGAAAATCCTCTTTATTTTAATATAATGAGTTCTAAAAGATTTTTTACTATGTTAAATAATAAAAAAAATCCCATATGATGCAATATTTTTTGGCGTATACTGTATAAATTAGTAAATTTATTTTTGTTCGTAAAAAATTTCCATACTGCAAAGTTACCCCTAAATTATAACGTACCTCGCCACTAAAAGTTATTCTCCTGCAGGAAAATATCTAATGTCCTTTTCTGACTGGCAGTATTAAAACATTGTATTTTACAACAAAGAATATATTCAACCTAGTAATATTTCATCGTTGCTATATTATATTACCGTTATGAGAGATGCTAATCCGATTTATTTTGAATTTTTACCATTTGCAGAATTCAGTTCCCGTGAAAGATCTGTGGCACTTAACTTGACTGCACTCCCCTATGATTCTCTTTCGCGTATTTAATCTGAAGTGGGACATTCTTTATCACACAAGAGGCTTATTTAAATAACGCACCTCACTCCAAAACTGAATATACGATGACTTTTTTTTCACAGAGTTTTTATCACACGGCGTTTATCAATTGTTTGCAGTTTCATTATTCGTTCAATGGAATTGGTTTTTATAAATGTGCGAATAATGAGATTTAATCGAAAATTCCAAATTATTTAGTTTCATATAAAGAAACTATTATATACAAATATGTTGAAAAGTATATTAAAACATTTATATATGTCATATCAAAATAATTAAAATATTTGAAATAAATGAGTATTTTATAATCAAATGAACATTTATTTTCACTTCATTTGATATATAAATAATTTATAATTTATTGATAATTTTAAAATGTCATATTTTAATTATTGTTAAATGTTACAAAAAGTTTGTATTTCAAACAAGGCCTTTTTAAAAGTTCTGTAGCAAAAAAATTGTATTAAATTGATTTTTTATTAAATACATAATAATGGGTTCTTGTAACTCGTAAGTGGAACATAGAGGTTATATACAATAACAATGGTGCGGGTCGTTAGCCCACAGCCAAGAAAAAGGCCTACAGTTTATAGTGGATACAAAATCATTCAGACGCAGTCAATATCAGTTCAGTGGTGAAAAGTTTTAATACCAGAAATAATATTTAATTTCATTTCTAGTGTAAGCGCGGCGCGAACCAGGGACTTTTGACCTGCTTGTCAACTTATCATACGAACCCAATTATTTTTGCTGTCACAGGAACAATTCTTAAAATAAAAGAACTTAAATTTTTTTATTACGAAACCAGCCAGAAACACAACTGTCAACATTTTGCGTTTCAATACGAAGGCAAAGTCGAAACAAATCTTAATTATCCTACAAAATCAAACAAGAAGTCAAAACAAACGAAAATAATCCCGCATCTTACGTCACACTTGTCCTTGAGCCTGTAAAATAGCAAGTTCGTCCTTTTCTTAAAAATAGCGAACGATAAGAACGGCGACGGCACAACCCCAGTCCCTTCGTATGATTGCGAAAGTAGGTTCAAATGCCGTTCCATTTAAATAATGACACTGGTCGAAAGACGAAAGAATGTGCTAACAGAAACGATGCTTTCCGTAAATTGAATTGTGCGCGCCGCGACGCCGGGCGCCGCACAAAAAGAAAAGATAAGGCGGGGTAGGTGGCCAATTCCTATTGTGGATACTATTTCAGTTTCACTGCATTTTAGATGAGGCGAGACGCGGGAATGTCCGGATAATAAAAAATAAAGCAAAACTTTGGGGCTAGTATATTGATATTTTTTATTTTAAGTAGAATTTACTTTGTTGTTAGTTTAAATTTAAATCAAAGCATGTAAACAATAACAATATTGTTTAACGGTTAACCAGTATCGAGAATAATATTTTAATATCGATTTTCGTTTCCTAACCCTTTTTTTTAATATTCTAAAACAAATATTTTAAAAAAGGTAATATGTAATAATTTTAACTCTTCACATGCTTACGATGATATAATTGATATATTTATCATATAATTATTATTTCTAATTGTCAATTATTTTGCAGAAAGTATATATATATATATATATATATATATATATATATATATATATATATATGACATTTATTATTTACAATTAATATTAGTTATGCTAATTTTTTTTTACACAAATGGATTCGGTGATTACATAATTTTAAATATATTGTTTCTTCTGATGCTATTTATTATTAATAATAAAAACTAAAAAGCAATTTAAAAATATGTTAGCATTTCCGAGTTATAAATTTTTAAATATTTATATAAATATTTATATTTATAAATATAAATTAATATTTTAATATAAATTTTTAAGTGAATGTATAATATATAGATATTTCTTTTTGCAAATACGACAAAATTTAATAATATGCCAACCATTTTTTTGTTTTCGTTTTAGTCAAAAAGAAATAGCATTTATTACTTTTTTATTCAACTGACTCATATTTTATTTCAAGATTCGAAAAAAAAGGTATTACGTTTTTGCTTTCTAACTTCTGTCAAAATAATTTAATAAAATGTTAACCGTTTTCATCAAAATCTAATCTTTATTTACGCTGCTATTTTTTTTTGTAAGTGTACAATTTCTACGTCAATAACTTCCTAAATAAAAATATATTTTAATTATGTACTTTTAATACGATAAGTTTAAATATAGGTTTTTTTTTCAAATATAAATCATAACTTAATTTAGTTTAAATTTAACAAATAATAAAAGTTAAAAATATTAAATTTTCATATAGTAAATTACATTTTTATCTGATGGTTAAAATAAAAAGTAAGTTATTTTATATTAGCTCGAGAAAAATGCGCCATTTTATTGACAGCAATAATAAATGACTAATAAAATGTACAAAATAAAAATTTAAAACTCATTTTAAATAAAAATAATTACAAGTTTTTATAAAAAATATAGTATAAATATCAAAAGCTCGCTTTCTTATAATAAGAGTTAACTAACATTGGATTTTTATGTACTTCAAATTACTTAAAATTTTAAAAATGGAAATAAATACTTACATTTTGCGATTATCCCATTTAAAAGGTACATTTTAATACTATATAATTCTATATACGTGAACAAAATGTATGTAAAATGTAAAATAAATCTGGCACTAATAAAACACTGCCAATAATCAAGTTTTGTTGCCAATATATTGTAACATAGTGGTTGGTTGGCCGTATTAACTTTATTATCGATATTTCATTATCGGAATATGGATGATATATGATGATGTATGGAATTGTATATGTATTTCGTATTCGGTGTGAGCATGGCTGTTTATATATCAGCTTTCATAGCGTAACCGAACCTGCATTATCGATTATTCAAAGAAAATAAAAATTCGAGAAAAAAAATTTAATAGCTGATACTACACAGTATGATTTGGAATAATGAGCTTCCGTAATTCGATTAATTAATAATTTTTGCTTGCATTATTAATGGTATGGATCGTTACCTTACAAATTATAGCTAATAGTGGGTTCCAAACCTGTTAAACTCAACCAATATCAAAATAGAAATATTATTTTCAACATTCTCAGAATACAAAGAGAAAACCGATTATATATCATCTTTGAAGTCCCATTACGAAACGCAATCACTAGCCTACGGCTTGTAGTTTAAAATAATAATATTTAAAAAAAATCAATAAAAATTATATTTTTATTCAAGCGTATTATAATATTAATATTACGTTATCATATTATATGTTACTAGTACAATAATAATAGTACAATTAATTCGTAAATTTGTAGTTTCATAAGTTCGTATTAAAGATTCAATATTTCAAATAACTCAATTTATGTTTCAACTTTGGCATTTCAAACTGGATATACTCTTCATACTTTTAGGTCTTTAATTTGAATATATTTGTTTAAAAAGTATAAAAATTCTACATGACATTAGTATATTGATAAATTAAATATAAAAATAATAATTATTTAAAAATTCATAAATTTTAAATATTCTTTTAGTTGTAAATTAATGCGAAAAATTCAGAAAATTTAATCTATTTTGTAAAAATAGTATTCAGCCAAGAGAACAGAAAGATAAAACTTCAATTTTAATAAATAAAATATGCTCTGTGAGAGAAATAAACAAAACAAAAACATATTCATTGGATTGTCACAGAATATTATTTGAATTTTGTAATTAAGAAAATATTTATTTACATCTACTTTTCTTAGTAACAATAAGTGAAATACGTGACGAAATATATATTATTATGAAACATAATATCTGGAATAAATTTCTATTATATTTTCAATGTCAAAGGAAAAATGTGATATTCTACAAAATAATATTTTACATTTAAAGTACTAAAATAGTTGGCATTCAACTGATCTGTAACTTTATTTGAATTTGCATTGTAAATGTAGCTTGTAAGAGTAAAATATGATATAAACTTGATATATTGACAAAATATATTTTTCTTTTTAAATAAATTCAAGCAAGAAAATTCTTTAATAAAAATAGATATATCAAAGATTATGTTCAGTGAACTTGAAGTATGGTATTTGTTAAATAAATTTTCAAAAAATATTTTTAAGAAGAGGGACACCACCCTGATTGTTCCGAAAATAGGTAAAATTTGAGAAATAATAATAAAAATATTCCGAGTTTTTTATGTTATTACGGTATATTTGAACTACGTTTTCGAATTTTCATATCTAAAAATGTTTTCAAAACGTGGATTTGTCAGCCCCTGTCAAAAAAAAACCTGGCAACATAATACAAAAACTTCCTTTGACTATTTTGAAGCTAAAATAAAAAATCTGCTATGATACATACGTAGGATTTTTTTAAATTTACAAAATATACGAAAATAGCGGTTGTTTGAAAAAAAAAAGTTCTTTGTTTAGTGTAAAGCGTGCAAAAAATCGGAAAAAACAGATTTCACATAATTCTACGTATCATTTTAGAGAATTTAATTCTCTATAATTAAGTCTTAAAGCGAATTAAATCGAATGGATAGTTTCCAAGATCTTGGCGGGACAAGGTTTATACGTATTACTTGCTCCGACACTACTCTGTGTTGGTTGCTGTAACTCCGCCAAAAGTTCGAATTTCAAAAAACCGTTTTAATACATTATTCTATATACTATAAGCTTTCACAAAACGCAAAACAAATAAAAAAAATTTGAAAGTGTCAAGTAGTGTCCCACTAAAATATAATTTTCTTTATCAGTTCGAAATAATCAAAATTTATATAATCAAACTTACAAATAAAACTTTTAAATATATTTGTATTTACGCTTTTGCTTGTCATGTGCATCACTTGAGATACAAACAACATTTTTGCTAAATGTTTAAAAAATAATATCTACATATGATAAAGAGGATATGCAAATTGGTTTGTCCACGTATTTTACAGTTAATATCTGGATCTGGATTGATTACAAAAAGACCATTTTATACTCCTAGTAACATACTATTATTATATAATATTGATGCTCTTTGAAAGATTATTATTCTTATTAAAATTTCACGATCAAATTCTATTTTTCCTTAAAAAATAAATTATGCAAACGAAAGTAAAAATAGTTTGAGACCCTCGTTCAATCATACTCGATAATACAAAACAGAAGAGGCGCACGTCACATGTTTTCTATAAAGCGAGCGAATGAATGACTGGGATGAATAAAAGAAGATAAAAATAACTAAAGGTACGTCTACGCTACATTCGAGGTAACACCATTAATACACCGGCCGGTAAATATTTTATCTATAGCAGTGGTTCTGAACTTTTTTTTCTTTTCACTTATTATACATTTCCTTTTTCACAGATTATAAATTTTTTACGTAAAAAAGTCGTAAATTTGTTTAATGTAAAAAATATTTTTTTGCGCGTAAAGAAATATAATAAATATTATAAAGAAATCTTGATTCAACTAATGAATAACTTGTAATACATATAACTTTGTGGAACAAAGTAAATTCATAAGCCGAGATACTGTTGTATTGCATTTTACTTATGTTTATAAATCAAGATATGCGTTCCTCCTGTAATATTTACGTATCTACCCCTAGGAAGTACATACATACATACATCTTTTGTTAGGAACCACTGATTCTATAGCGTTCAGGACAAAGACGCAACGGCTTCCACGTTCTATAGCTAGAGTGCTTAGCATTTACATTCGAAGGGCTTCTGAGGGAAAGAGAGAAAGAGAGAGCGACATTTAAAATGGGCCCGCGCTATTTTCGGGCCCTGCGTTACGTCATGAATAACTTACCGTTTTCTGAAAAGATGGACCGTTACCGGTGAAAAGGTATATACACGGTGCGAGATAAAAGAGTAACACGATGCTGAAATATCATATTGGTTCCCGAAGTTTGTCGGATAATTAATTCATTATTAATTTGTATATGGGGTTATTATTAAAAGTTTTGTAGAACATTACAAGTTATTATTAGGCTGTTTGTTTTGAATATTTCATTAATCGAAAATATTTTAGATAAAATATGAACGTTGAAAATAAGTTTTAAATAATAGATTTTGAAACATTTTTAAGTGTTGGTTGTTTCATTTGCGAAGTTTTGAACAAATTTATCTTTAAAGTATGTGTAATTCTCGGTTTATGTCAGTATCGTCTCTCGTCTTCATTAAAGTAATTTTTAATGATTTGTATATTTAACAAAAATGTTGTTGCAAAAGTTGGTATTAGCCAGTTAAGATGGTTTGGTCATCTTGAACGAATTTCTAATGAACATTTAGTTAAAAGAATATATATGTAAAACAAAAAAAAAATAACCAATTTTATAACTAGAAAACGCATACGTATAAAATTAATTTTTTCCGTGTAAATATTTGTCTACTAATTAAACAATTTCAAAATGCAAATCAATTATATTAGTAATTAAATATTTGTATGTAAACATAAAAACATATAGGAGTATTCTATATAGAAAATATAATAATAATTTTAATTAATATTTCTTTTTTTTTAATAAAAACAAATAAAACAAAATAAATTTAAAAAATAATAAACAAAAATCATTATTCTTTCAGTTTCTCCTTAAAATAGAATTTATTAAGAAAGTAATTAGTTATTAATTTTTTAATAGAATCTTTCAAACTTTTAAATATAAAATTAATATCTGTGTCTGTTTTAAACTTAATTAATTTTAATCAATAGATACTTTTAATAAACTAAATCTTTTAGTAAAGATTATATAGAATAAAGGGCTATTTAAAAAAGCAACTTGTAAATTTTATCAAAAATAGGTGAGAATGATAACTTCTAACAAGTTTTTGTAACATTCGTAAAATAGGAAAATTTCATTTGCACAAATACGCAAAATTTAGAATTACTACTGGAAATTTTGTATCCAACGTGCACATAATATCTAGAATATAATTATTAAAATAAACTTACCAGTAGATCTATAAATGGCATTAACCCGCTGCACATGCCTTGTCATAACTTCAATACATGCTTCTTCCGTTCCGTACTTCTGGAAGAACTGATGATCCGCCTGCAGGTACAGCATACAGGTGGTCTTCTTCGGATCGACAGTCGCCCGTTTATTAACATGCCGAAATAACACATTACTCAAATCAGGCACGGTACGATTATTCGCAAAGATCAACAGCTCATCGTCATTATCACCCGGCTGATTATACGGTGTGTTTAGATCAAACGGCGGATTTAACGGATGCTTCGAGTTATTCGGATGCCAAAAATTCAAATCGTCATACGGATGCCGATTGTTATTGCCGTTATTCGTCATCTCTTCGGGCAGCCAACGTCGCTGCCGTAGCAAATCGTGCGGATGAAGCTTTTCGTGAAGATGTTGCGAGGCACATGATACGGGGGGATTCGATTGTGGATTATAAACATCGGTGTGTTTGTAAATAATAGAGTGGTAGGCGGGTGGTGGTTCGCCCGATTGGTTTGAGGTGAGATATCGACTGACTGGTTCGATATAGAAGTGATCGCTGGATGTGGATACGGTGCCGTCGAAGAGGCCTTCCGATGTTATTAGGCCGTTCACCGTGGCGGTTTCATCGTCTGACAAAGAGAATGTAAATTATTAATTATTGTAGTTCTGTTGTTATAGATGGAAATGGTAGAGAGGGTTGCTTTCGTAAATAAGTTAAATTGAATTGATTATTGATAATTAGAGATCAATAGTAATGTTAAGAAAGTTTTGTATGGACAGTAAACACAAAAATTAATTTACATTGTATTATATTGAATGATAAATTTATAAATATAATGAATAACATATTCTAACATAGTGAAAAATCTGTCAGAACTCATAATATTAAAATGAAAAGGCTTTAGGATTAAGTTTTGCATATATTTTATTTAAAAATCGACGTTTCGATTGACTCTACGTATATCATTATTAAGAAAAAATATACAAATAAAATAAATACTAAACAAATAATAAAATATAGAAACAAGTTACTAGTTAACAAAATAAAAATAAGTAGATTACAAAATTTATATAGAATATTTAAAAAACAAACTATAAATTATTAAAGAAAGCCAAATTTTATTTAAATGTTATCTTTGTGAATTTCTATTGCTTCTCTTATCAATCAACTATTAATATTGCTGGGTCTTGCAATTATTTTAGTGTTTTCAAATTTTACACCATGAAGATACTAAAAGTAAAGTAGAGTAGTAGAGAAGCAATAGAAATTTACAAATTAGGCTTTTTTCAATAAATATTTTATAATTTTTGTAAATAGGTATTTTATAAATTTTATAATATCTAGTTACTTGTATTTTGTTATCTAATAACTTGTTTCCATGTTTTGCTTGTTTATTGTTTATTCATTTGTATATTTTTTCCTGATGATAATATACGTAGAGTATATCGAAACGTTGATTTTTAAATAAAATATACACAGAACTTAATCTTAAGGATGAGGCTATTTATACATACGGTATGTATACACAATTGGCTATTTATACATACTAAAAAAAAAAGCCTAAACCAACCTACTAATCTAACCTACCCTAAATAGCCAATTACGTAAAAATACTGTATGTATAAATAGCCAATTGCGTATACATACCGTATGTATAAATAGCCACTTTCTAATCTTAAACCTTTTTTATTTTAATTGAAAAACATGTTGTAAATACACATTTTGTATTATCAATAAATATTGTCAATTTCTTGTTTTATAGTTACAAAATATTATTCTAAATTTAGCTGGAGTAAAAGTAGTAGTATTCATTTTGGCATGACTAAAATGTTAAAACTTTTTTATTTTAACTTATTATATTAGATAAAAAAGCTTTATAGGATTAAGTTCTGTATATATTTTGTTTTAATATCGACGTTTCGATATACTCAACGTATAAGAAAAATAATTCAAATTAATAAAATATACATAAAGTATATCAAAACTTCAATTTTTAAATAAAATATATATGCGGAACTTAATCCTGAATATTTTTTATTTAAATATATTCTAAATTGCTAATTAAATTACTAAAAACACCAGCATGATCCCATCAAAAAATCAAATACCCTTTACAGACTATAGGTATTACCTAAATAAAAGTTTACACTATTTTACTAACGCAAATACCTAATAAAATAGATAATAGCGAATGTAATGAAAAAACTGTACCGGAAAATAATCTAGCGCACCCTTCTCGCCTAGCCACACAGTCTAATACGGCAATGTCACGAATAGGTACGTAATAGCCTTTCAAAGCGATTTATTCGAGTAACACATCTTATTAATACTCCTATTGGTTTCTGTGTGTATTGGGAAACATGCAAGTAAACCATTCCGTACTATTTGTTTCGTCTTCACATAATGCATCAGAACCTCATTCAGTTCGAAGTCTTATCGATTCGCTAGATAACAAAATCGGGTAAAAAATAAATTAAATGTATTTGTTTTATTTAGATCAATTTCTATCCGGTAAGTATTGTTTGGACGACGTAAAGTTTCATGGCACTCAACGATATTAAATTGAAAAAATTTTAAGTAACTCTTTCGTATAGCTTGATTTTTATATAAAGAAGGTTGTGTCATTAATTACATCATCAAAAGTAATAATGACAGATTTACATTGCAATCATGGGTTGTGTAATCAATAAATTCATTTGAAATATACTCTTTTTCAATAAACTAAAGCTATTAGAACAATTAAAAATATTATTTCAATTTTTAATTTTTAGTTTTCAAACTATAATATATCAACAATTTTATAGTACTTCTCAAGGTTTCGCTATCAGTAATGTTTTGTTAATAAAATAGAATGGATAAAAATATTTGACCTACGAAAAAAATATATGATCTACCGAATAGCACCTATGAAAATAATAGTTTACCTATGTATTAAATAATTAATCTGTAGTGTTAATTATTGACCTATAGAATTAATTATTGATCTATAGAAATATTTATCGACTTATGAAAATAATTATCGACCTATAGAAATAATCAAATACCTACTGATATAATTATCGATCTATAAAATTTGATCTATAAAATTAAGAAAGTGGCTATTTATACATACGGTATGTATACGCAATTGGCTATTTATACATACAGTATTTTTACGTAATTGGCTATTTAGGGTAGATTAGGTTAGTAGGTTGTTTTTTTTTTACTATAGATCATTTTTTAATTATTAATAGGTAAATGATTGATTTTTCTATAGGTAAAAATATAAAATTTCATAAGTAATATTTGAATTATTAATAGATCATAAAATTAGCATCCAAATAGAATTAACCATCATTAATCAAAAGATTCTATATTATAATTAATAAATATTAAAAATATTTTTTATCGAGAGTAATTATGTAGGTAATAATTAATAATTTTGATATAATAATATAAAATAAAAAAAAATATATGACATATTTCTATTAATTTCTTTTACAAAACATCTAGTATTGTTAGCGAATTTATTTTATTCTAAAATATCAATTACATACAACTGTCAATTATTATATGTAACCACAAAATAACCTGAATTGCATTTCCGCTATATATGTATGTGCAATCAAACCGGCCAAGCGGAAACGGTAAATTGGTCCGTATACCGCTAATCACGATCTCGGTACCGGAATCGTAACGTATATTTGGGAAACGGTAAACGTGTCACAGTGTCAAACATGTCGTCAATGAAATTGCTACACTATCAAATAAATGTGTGTGTATTTAAACTGCATGTATATGAGATACGTTCATATTATGTAGATTCGTATACCATCTACCTCTATTCGGTAATTAATTCATTCGTAATCTGAATCGATAAATTAATATCGTAGCGTCGTTAATAGATGGTTTTGCATTTATCATCTTTTCATACTAGCTCGTGCGATGTGCTAATGAGAATATAATGAAGTAGTTGATATTCTGATAATTTGTGGAATATGTTTGGAAGCCCTTTTCATTTGAATTTTCTATAGGATGATTCATTTTACTTGTCTCTTTATACAGAAACTTACAAAATTAGTGTTATAAAGTAAATAACATATTCAGTATGACATTTATTTTGTGTTATTCCAAGTAAAATGCGTGTTATTATGTTAGAATTTGATGGTGAAAATTTCGCTTTGTTTTAAGCAATGTTGAAACAGAGAAAAGAAAAATCTAGATAACGATCAAAATACAATATTTTTTAATTATCTACATAATAATTATTTAATAATCTAGATAAAAGATAATTAGATAAAATTTTTAAAATTTTTGATTAGAAATAACAAAAGAAATCATAAAAATTTCATTAAAAAAAGCTAAATACGTATTTTGGAAGCTAGGTTAGCTCATTCGCTCGCTCGGTCGTTAGTTAAAATTTTGCGATTGCAGCTCCTGTTAGAGTTAGACGGTTCAATCGATTTTAATGAAATTTTCAGGATAGGTTTATTTACTACCCGAGATGGTCATGTAGTTTTACTTTTTCCAGAAAAAAATTACTAAAGTTTTGAAAAAATAATTGTGGCTACATTATTTATTCGGTTTTAATCAAATTTTCACAAAAGATTCTCCTAGTGCTCACATAAATTATATAAATTTAACCAAATACAACTTTTGATGAAAAAATATAAAAATTTTATTCTTATTTCTCAGTATTTATGTGACAATGTCAAAGTGGTCTATATATGGGTTTACCCATATATTTATAATCTTGTCAAATTTAATTTTTGTGGTATAAATTATTTCATTTTATTTACATTATTAGGTTTATTTTAAAATGTAACTAGTAATAAAAATCATTAAAAAAAAACACGCAAAATGCAAAGTAAATTTCGAAAAATTATAACTTCGCGCCAAATCATCGCATGTCCTTAAAGTTAAGCGTAATTTACGTAGAAATGTTTGAATTTTTACTCCCAGTTGCCAAATTGAGTCGAAAAAAAATTGTGTATACTATACATGTTGTCAAAGTTCGACAATATTTAAAGTCAAAACATGTTTTTTTCAGCGGGGTGTAGTGGGGAGCGGAATGGTTCAAATGGGACAAATCTTACATAACCTTAAAAACGAAACCTGAAATTTTTTCGTACAAAAAATTTCATTCAATTTAGTTCAAAATTGGCCGAGTTATACCTATTTGATAATCGGTATTTTTTCTGATTTTTTGCCTATAATATATTATATTATATTATATTATATTTGACATTAGTCAAACAAATTTAATTAAAATAATATTTCTTTATTCATATTTGATCCTTTTTGTAAATTAAAAATTAATATTTACATTTATTTTCTAAAGAAATTCAAAAAGACATTTATTACATATATTCGTACAAAGCAAAAAAAAAAAACTGACAAATTATGTTCAAATATATAATAATAATAATAATAGAAGAAAAAGCTAGACGCGTAGATGTTATCATAAAACTCCTGTGACATGAAAGTCCTTACAATTGTCTTCAATAAAATTTAATGTAATAGCTTTCGTACACGCATACGTAAACAACAAGATTAAAGTCGAGCTTAGTGATTTTCAAGCTCAACTAATTATATTAGTATCTTCAGTACGTTACGAAAAACAAGAGAACACCGTCAAATTAATAACATTGTCTATATCACTATTAAAACAAAATAGTTATTAAACTTAGAATATAATTAAACTTAGAATATTAGAAAAAAAAACCGCTTTACGAGTACTATATATTATTTGTAATATATATAAATTAATTTTTGATGTTATAAATTTAGTTAAATTACATTTTAATATGCTATATACAGTGTGATTGTGGTTAAATTTTATAAAAAGATCCGTAGACATATATCAAATTTTAATGAAGTTTGAAGTACTTTTCCGAGAAACTTTGTATTATATAATGACGGTATATACAAAATATAACTAACAAATTTTACAGATTGAAAATGTAGACATATAGAATCAGCTCTGCTTTAAATCTAACACAATTTATCTTTATAGATAACTAAGAATATGTAAAAACAGACATATTATTTGCTTTGTTAGCAATTTTACAAGTATATATATATATATATATATATATATATATATATATATATATAATTGCAATAGTTATTTATTTATATTCAGTACATTCAATAGAATAGTATATTATGTTACGGAGAATAAAAAGCGATGATTATTGTGTTGAGGACAGATATTTGTGATTATTGAAAATATGTGAAGGATTACAAGAAATGCAATGTATACCGCCAGATTTGTCAGAAACTGTATATTCAACCAAAAAAAAAAAATCTCACGCATCACGTTATAAATATAAATAATATATACATATACTTACTAAGTTTGAGGTTAATTTCTATGTATTTTTTTATTTTTAGTTTAGTTTTGTTTAAAATGTTCGAAGAAAATAATATACTATTTTATGTTGGAGGAGTATTAGTAACTTCTGTAGTTGGAATATCTCTTAAATTTATTTTTAAATAATAATAAAAAAAACTAATAAAAATAAATTTTACTTCATCAAATTCTTTATACTTAATATTAAAAAAAAATTATCAGTTTACATTGAAATAATTTAAGTGACTTTTTGCAATAATATTGAAATATAACAACAATAAAAAGTAAGAAAAGTTTGAGATGCGCTTTTGCTTTTTCGTCTCGTATCGTATTCAGTATACATTTACTCATTACTTATTTTAATGAGCACAATTTTCTTTACAGCCACTGTATTATTTTACAAAAGACAAGTAATTATCCAAATAAATTGTGCACTAAAAACTCTTTCAGCGCTTGTCGGCTTGCTATGAAATATATTTTCCAAAAATTTTCCTTGTAAAATAAACGAACGCCCATTTTCATTTTAAGTATACTTTTATTATACGATCCTAGGAGAATAAAATATAAATTATGACTAATCATTTTTTATCACAATACAATTATTTACAAATTATTGTAATTTATTTGTCTACTCTTTCTTTTATTGCGTGATAATTAGACGTTTTCAAAAGACCAATAAAAATATTGTAATTAAAATGTGTAGAATTGAATCTTTTATTTAGATGTTTGTAAAACAAAACTACTTGTAGTGGAACTTTAGATTGAAACCGTTAGAACATAATCCAAATTAGATACGAGTTAGATTAAATTATTTTGTTAATTTCTAACTTAATTTACTTCTTTAATTTTATACGTTTCATAAATTATATACATATTTTCTGTATTTTTTCATAGATAATAGAATTTAAGTAGTTACATTTATGTATAAATTTATAACAAAATTTGCTAGCAAAAGAATTACAATATTTACATAGAAATACAACCATCGTTAAATCGCAAAACAATTGGTTGAAAGCTCTAATTATAATTCAAAAGCAAATTGATTTAAAAACCAAACATGTAAATTGGCCGCTCGGTGATGGTAAAATTAGCCGTGTGATTGGCATTGTTTGATGTAGCATGCTTGTTCGGCCAAATCAAAACAAATTTCAGTCGGAGGTAATTCTCAAAAGCATTTACATCGTTGGCGCTTACCGTACAAAACTTGTTCGCTATCAATTAAGCCTGGATTTGTAATAACGCAAGGATCCACAAAGCAAGAAATAAGACAAGAAACGCAATGCAATCATAAGCCTATTCTGTAACTTTACAGTTTAAATTAATATGTTATAGTAAAAATAGACATTCAATGAATAACTGAATTAAAAATTCATGACTTCATTGTCTGGCTACTTTTACTATAGAAAATATAAACATAAATAAATTTGCAGCATTTTAAAATCAGGAACCAAATGAATATTGCAAAACGGTGTATGTATGTAACTCATTTTTTTGATATTTTCGAACATAACATGTTTTATAAATGAACACTCATTTAAGCGATTGAAGATTATAAACAAAGAGTGTGGCAGCCAAAATACGGCTATAGGATATCCTTATTCGGTTGGTTCTAAATAGCCTGACTGCGGATTAAGTTCCTCTCCTTCAGGCCGAGAAAGACGGGATTAAGACGGCGACAGATCGCGTTTTGAAACCAATTAAACATTAAATCCCAATTAAGAGATGCCTGCGCACGAAGGCGACGTCCCCGTGTAACGGGCTTTCGAAATCTGTCTTTTCGACTTTCGGCTCAAGACGAAAAGTTTACGAACAACGTCAACTTGATTTTCGCACTTTTAAATAAATTGGATTCATTAATACTTTTTTACGAAAATTAACAATCTTATAATTTATTATAATATAGAGATTAACTAATTCTTATTGCCAGTTTTTGTTTATTTATTGTAAAATTAAAAAAACATTAAGATAAAGTTCTGTATTATTTTTATTAAAATTTGACGATTCGTTACATTAAATATAAATCAAAATATAAATTCTCATCGAGAGAGAAATCGGTCACGTGATCACTTTTTCACTAAGTGAGAAAGAAATCGTATTCTCAGGAATTTTTTTTTCATTGCATCTCATCACACATAAATTATCTCATAATATTTTAGTACGTAAAATTGTCGTGAAATTTGTGAAATTGTTAAAAATATTGTTGTTTTGTGTGCTTTGGGTGCTTTTTCTAGGAATGTAAATGTTTCTAAAGAAGCCCCGTTTGAGTATATACAATGTTATTTTGGTGCTAAAGTAGCTTTTCTGGATAAGGATGTTTCTGCTACACCCTTCTAAGTACATGGCGTGATTGTGTATATATGTTATTGAAAGTTGGTGTTACTCAGTTAAAATGGTTTGGTGATCTTGTTTAGTTAAAATAATATACCTATATGAATGATATTGAAAGTATACGTCTGGATGGCCGTCCGATGGGCAGATGAGACGATATAACTGAGAATGTTTTGCATGAGCGAACAATTGCAAATGACAAGACTAAAAGAGCATGGATGAGAGATATCATAAATATGGATAAAGCAAAAGTTGCTTGTCTGAATAGAAATGTTTGGTAAAACAAATTTCTACTTAACTTAAACAAAAAGAATTTGTATACCAGTGTTCATCTTAATTATAATTATAAAATAAAACAATTTCAATTGTTTTAATATTAAACTAAAATAAGCACATAAAATAAAATACAAACTTGTGTAAATACAATAAGATTAATTGTACTCGTATTACAAAAAGAGTAAAATTCATATACGGAGTAAATTTAAATAAAAGCGTCCCTATGTATACTGGCAAGACATACTCGTAATTAGTTCTAGAATTTTCTTTGATCTTTGTTTAACCAGCACAAAATTAACTACCTGTCTCATTTTATTAAGCCCATGTCTTCAGTCAGTTTATTGTTCAACAAAATTAATTATATACTCTTTCGGCATTTTTATACAAATAAAAATATTTTAAATAACTTTTATAAGAAAAAATCACAGTTAATTTTTCTTGCTGTAGTTAATGGAATGCTTTATTTAAAATATAATAAACAATTTTATTATTATCTGATTTGTTGATTCAATAAATAAATATTTGTACAAATAAATAAAATATCTAAATTTATTTATTGTCAAAATAAACGAGTTTTTAATTTTACGTGATGTTGCTATTTTTTAAAAGCAAATATGAAGTAATTAGTGTTCAATATTTTTAAAATAAAAAGATTTTAGGATTAAGTTCTATATATTTTTAATAAAAAAAAAATTACGTTTCGACGTACATTACATAAACCATCATCAGAAAAAATTGTACATAGAACATAGAAACAAGTAACAAAATAAGTAAGTAACTAGATTATAAAATTTATATGTTATTTTTTCTTTATAAATTTTTATATGCTACTCTTATCAATTTACTGTTAATATTGTTGTTACTATTAGTGAATATTAATACAGAACTATAACCTAAAGCCGTTTTATTTTAACATAATGAGTTCTGAAAGATTTTTTACTATATTAGAAGTACTTCAAATTAGAAGTATTTGAAGTTTTGAAATAAGAAAAAATACTTATTTTTTTTATTATTTGAAATAATAAAAAAGAATAATATTTTACATAACAATTAATTTTGTTATAAAATACATTAGTATATGTGTTAATAGTTCACACATGCATACACATATGTGCACGATAAAATAAAAATCAAATCAAATTTGAAGTAGTCCTTTTTTTTGGGACAATCGAGTTTTCGATAAAACGACAATAATGTCCATTTGGTCATTGTAAAGCGCACCTTTAAATCGACCTCGGGCACTTAATAAACGATCGTCGACCCGAAATGGACGACATTAGTTCAACTCTCACTCCCAACATTTGTACACTCAACAAAAAATTCACTCTAAAAAAGCTTTATTTTATTTATATCTTCTCGTTTTTTTAACAACAAACTATTTATTTATTAGATATTAATAAATAATTAGTAATAGAATTACCAAACTCGTCAAAGTAAAGACTTTTACAATATCTTTTAATAAAACCAAATATTATTATATTATTTATATTTACTATCTATGTATGATATATAACTACAAAGAAAAATAATATATGTACATTAAAGATAATTTATGTTACTGTATCTTATTTGACATCACATATATAAACTCCCCTTTTAGAGCACTTTTAGTACTTTTAGTAATTAATTTAAAAAATATTAGAACTGTTTTTAAGACAATTTATATTTTAAAATGTTAAATGTATTTAATTTATAAAAATAGTCTATATTTGATACATAATAAAAGTAAAAATTATTATTGAAATCTTGACTTCTTTTAACTGAAAGTGCTCTAAAAGTAGCTATGAATACGGGCCTTTATTTTATATTAATAATAATATTGTACAATATTTTCAGTAAATACCAGTATATTATTCAACGAGGCATAATAATAATTTCAACTAAATTTCAAATTACTGGCAGAAATTTCAAAACATTTTCTGTTGATGTTGTTAAAACAAATATGTCAACAAAATCACCTGTTTCCATTTTAACCTGTTTTAATAACTCAGATATTTTTTATAATTCGTTTGACAATCATTAGATTGAGTTATTTATTAATAATCTTAAATAAATTAGGATTGTAGTTTCGTATTTAATTGATAGTTTATATTTTATATAATTTTTTTTAAATTAGGTTTTTTTTTTTAATTAATTTTGTTTATAATTAAAATGGGCAATTGGCTGATATATCTGATATTTAAAAATTTAAATACTTAACATAAATTTAATAAATTCAGTCGCAATCATATATTGAAGTTATTTATATTACAAAATAATAAAAATATGAAATTAATAAAGTTGACTTCGAAATGCGATCAGATAAAATAATGACAATAACAATAATTGTATAGTTACATGCATTTGGCTTTATCATTTACGTCCAATACAGACTGCTAGAAAATTAATAAAGTACAGAACATAACCTACATGATCATATTTTACTATAGTAAAATATTAATTTAGTTCCGTTTTAATTTCAAACGTACATAACTAATTAATAACAATTTCCTAACTAATATTATACAAAAAAATTTTTTAAGCTTAATTAAAATAAAGTTTATACTTATATATATATATATATATATATATATATATATATATATACAGGGTGTTCGTTCGCTTGGTTGATATAGGGCAATAACATGGGATTTCGATAATATGCAAAATACTACTTTCTGAAGTAAAATTCGAAGAAATACTTAGAATACTTTTCGATAAGGAATAAAAAGTTATATAATTTGGTTTTAGTTTTAATTTGCTAGCATGTACCGTTTGGGCGCTAGAATTTTTTTTAAATGTTTTTTAGAATTTTCAATAATTTTTCCTGCTAAATCAATATGAGTTAAAGAAAAAAGTTGCTTAGCTATTATGTAGCTAATTTTTTTCTCAATTTTACTGAATTTTTTCAGATTTTTTTGAGCAAATTTTAAAAAAAGTCTTATTTCGAAAAAAAGACTTTTTTCAAAATTTGCTCAAAAAAATCTGAAAAAATTCAGTAAAATTGAGAAAAAAATTATCTACATAATAGCTAAGTAACTTTTTTCTTTAACTCATATTGATTTAGCAGGAAAAATTATTGAAAATTTTAAAAAACATTTAAAAAAAATTCTAGCGCCCAAATGGTACATGCTAGCAAATTAAAACTAAAACCAAATTATATAACTTTTTATTCCTTATCGAAAAGTATTCTAAGTATTTCTCCGAATTTTACTTCAGAAAGTAGTATTCTGCATATTATCGAAATCCCATGTTATTGCCCTATATCAACCAAGCGAACGAACACCCTGTATATATAAATATTAATTCAAAATGGCGGATATATACTACTACGACATAGTTTGCATGTATATGTTTTTATTAAATTAACTATATGGCTTCCTGGTGAGATAAATTTCAGCATTTAAAATTAAAAACATTATTTTTACAGACCGTTATATCACATATGATAGGTGAGGTAATATAATCTTACCGAATTTGACAAACAATTCTAGATGAAAATTTTAATTAATTTTTGATTTAATTAATTAATCATTTATTTTTTTTCTAAATAAATTTTATGTCAATCAATAAATATAATTAAAATACGAAACTAATAGACTAAATAATTTCATTTTAATTTAATATTTGTATCAAGCAAACCTAAAATAATTTGCATATAGATTCATTCCGCAAATGTAACAAATCCGTTTAATTTCAAACAAAATTCAATAAATTCTATTCTAAATCAATTTCGTTAAAAATAACAGTCACTTAATATAAAAATTCTATAAATTCAATGGATACCAGCCGTGAAAGCCTGAAAATTACTATTGAAAAACTAGTTCATTTAACACAAATTTTCTATATACTAGCATAATATCGGTTGTGAAATATTATTTAACACGTATTTCATTATTATATGTTCTTTCGCTATTGAAAAATCATTCTTCATAAACCTAAAAATAAATAAGATACAAAAATAATAAGATAAGAAAAACTATCGCTGACAATATCGTCAAACTTTTTCCATGAAACGAGTAATTTGCATCTTTCTCTCGATAGGAAACCAATCCAATCCAAGCACAAGCGTTTCCATAGAGATCAACATGCACACACACACACACACACACACACACACACAGAGTTATAGGCATGCTCTGTATATCCACACATTCACATAATATGTGCATTCGATATCAAGCTACCCATAATATAATATAATCTTGTGGAGTTATGCACATAGCATCGCAACGGACATGCTAAACTTGCGATGAACAGGATTAAATTGAACTGGAACATTTTGCCGATCAAAGCTATGGACGGGATTTTGCAGCAAGTACCGAACAGTGTTTGGTCGAAAAGAATTTTGGAAAAGTATAGTTTTGGTTCGATTATTATTATAATATCTTCGACACAAGACATAATTTAATCACTGCGGTCTTAAACTTATCTTAAATTAAAACAAGATTAGAAGTATATGGGTAAACCCATATATAGACCACTTTGACATTTCTCGGAAAGTTGGCAACACTGTATTTTAATAATATTATAATTTATGTAGGCACTAGGAGATACTTTTCTGAAAATTTGATCAAAATCGAATAAATAATGTAGCTACAATAAATTTTTAAAAAAATTTGTGATTTTTTTTCTCGATAAGTTGGAAAAACTGTATTTTGTTAAAATTGCATAATTTATTTAGGCACTAGAAAAAACTTTAATAAATATTTGATTAAAATCGGTTAAATAAAATGGTCATAATAAATTTTTAAAAATTTTACTAATTTTTTTTTCGGAAAGTTGCCAACACTGTATTTTGTTAAAATTACATAAATTATATGAATACTAGGAGAATCTTTTGTGAAAATTTGAGTAAAATTGGTTAAATAACATGGCCATAATAAATTTTTTAAAACTTTAGTAATTTTTTCCTTGAAAAGTTGGCAACACTGGACATTAATAAAATTATATAATTAATGAGAGTATTAGGGAAATCTTTTCTGAAAATTTGATCAAAATCGAATAAATAACATAAAAAATATGAATTTTTAAAAATTTTAGTAATTTTTTTCTCGAAAAGTTGGCATCACTTGGAAAAAAATAAAACCACAATAAATTAAATTAATTAATTAATTAAACCACAGTAAATTTCATTAAAATCGGTTGAACCGTCTAGGAGGAGTTGCGGCCACAAAATTTTGACTTACGACCGAGCGAGCGAGCGAGCTGACGACCCACATCCATACACCCACATAAACTAAGTTCAGATTCGTCATCTAGAGGCTATATGAAGGATTTCTATACAAATTTTTTATTTTTTTTAAATGTTTCAGACACCGTACCAAACGCTATACCACTTTTTCCTTGCAGTCAAAGTAGTAAATAGTTTTTATTTTAATACAATGAGTTCTAAAAAATATTTTACTATGTCATCTTAAATTGATTTCCTTCGACAATAAACGAATATCTTTGTTATTATATTTTGACAATGCAAAATTCTTATATTCAAGTAGTGACTATTATCAGTAATGTGCACGATTCTAAATCTGCTACAAAATCCCGCTCCAGAAGCAATATCTGTACCGTGTATCCCGTCAGCTAATTGGTTTATTGTGCCCTATAGGTCAGCATTAATATATCGACGGAGCGCCCCCTTTTCTGGTAAATGGAGCGCTCATTAAAGCCCCTCTCTATCGGTGTAATAAAGGTGTTCCACCTGATGAGTGAAGCATTCCCTCGAAATACCTTACTCGCTTTTGTTTAATTGGTGGCCGTTACGAGTTTTGATGCTGTACGTTAAGAAAGGAATGATTAAAGGAATGTAATTGACGATTAATTCTAGATTTGCTAATGCCTACTTTTAAAGGATTATGGTTAGATAAAATGATATGTGAGTGACCTTTTGTCACTGGGTTTGGTATTTTGTCCGAAAGTTTTGAAATTGTTATAATTTAGAACGAAATGTTGTGACACAGAGGATTTTAAGTTTAGGGGAAATAAATTGGACAATTACCATAGAAATAGCGTAAGGGTTAAAATGGTTATTAATTTGTCACTGACAGAAACGGATAAAATAATTTTGCTTAATATTGTTAAAAACTATCGAAAATAGTTTTAGAGAAATTCAGAAATTCATCAATAACAAACACAAAACAAAATTATTTATTTATAGTGTAAAATAAACAAATTTAACATAGTAAAAAATCTTTCAGAATTCATTATATTAAAATAAAAAAAAAATGTATACAGTAGATTCTAACTTGCAAATAAAAAATTAGTGGACAAGCCTATTATAAAAAATAAAAGTAATATCAAAAAGATGATACTATTCTGTAAAATAAGTTATTTCTCAAAATTATTAACTCATTAATTTTTAACTAGAACAACAAAACTTTTGTTTGCAAATAATAGGACATTATTAACACAGTAGTCACTGTAGGCAAATTAAACTGAGTTCAAATTCTGGCACGAGGAATATAAAGCGAAGCTATGCAATTATATGAAAGAATATACTGCATTCAGCAAAGCAAAATTTGTGGTTAGTATATTCAGAGATGTAGGAATAGTTGTGCGTATTATTTGTGTAATCTCAGTTATTCGAGGAATTTACTACCAGTATACGTACGTCGGATACATTGCTTCGCTAAATGTTACCTTATGCTTGTAAATTCTGAACATATGTTAAGAGTTTGAACTTCTTTTGCCAATTTAGTAAATGTATTTGGTGTCATAGATCACTTTAAAACCAAAATATCAATTATAAATTGTTTGAACTAAAATATTTTTCAATCACTGGAACAGTGAAAACATATTGTAATTCAATGCATAATTCAAATATATTAATGCGTATTCAAACATTGTTCAAATAACAGTAAAATTATTATACATTATCAAATTATTCACAAGTAAATACAGCAAAACACAGCTCTCTGCAAATCGTATTTTATCAATGGCACATAAATGTATACATAAACACAAATATTATCAATGTTTACCATTGCGTTCTGTCCCGAGTTCCCCCTCCCCCAACCCTCAGGTCCTTATTGAACTAGACAACCCTTGCTACACAAACTCATTTCATAGAGCATCAATCTAATCAAGGACCAAAGAACGTCCCCTGCAGTACACCACGCAAGGGCACATGGGAGTTGAGCCTGCAAAGGGTATACGCGTGTGCGACGCAACCAGGCAGGGCACAGGCCAATCTCCCCAATGAGATCTGACCCTAAAGTTACAGGGCATAATAAAACAGCTAACTTTATACAAAAGAAAAAAAATCGCAGCGCTATTTGGCGGCGTTGCAGGAATATTGCCAATACACCAATCAGATTTCTAGATGTCAGTTGTCTATTGAATTATATGGTTAGGAAACGAAATTGAATTGAGTCTGTTCTCATTTTGCTAGTAAAGAATCGAATTATTTTAATAGCGAATGGATTCTTCAGATTTATTATAGATCGCAAGCAGAGCTGGGTTAAGTACTTCTAAAAAGTACTTAAGTATTAAGTACCAGTACTTTTATAAAATGTACTTAAAGTATTAAGTACCAGTACTACTTTAAGTACTCTAAGTACTTTATAAAAAGTACTTAGAGTACTTTCTTGCGAACAAAAAAAAAGGTTTAAATTTAGTGACAAAAATTGATATATAGCAACAAAATTCTATTCAAAATAACTTTTACTAATAAAATTTTTTCATTTTTTAACAAATAATGTTAAAATGACAATGTTTTTGCAACAAACCATAAATTTTTCATGTCTGTGGTATGGGATAAATCAACAAAATTTATAATTATTATAAATTGTAAACTTTTATAGATTAATATTGCCATAATATAACACATAAACAACAAAGTTATAAAAAAAATACATAGTTTTAAAGTTAAATTTTTCGTTAAGTTTTAAGTAAATTTTAACCTAAATACAATGTAATTTTCTAATTGATTTTTTCCAAATATTTTTTTTTAATTAAGCGGCTTGAAAACATTTAAAATTATATTTTGCTGTTTGCTTTTAAAAAAACTAATTTTTCAAAATTTAAGTCACTCAACATTTGACGATGAGGAATGCCCCTCATCGTCAAAAGTTACTATTCCAGCAAAAGAGAAAAGAAGTTCAGTTCAACTGGACCGGAAAATGGGAGAGGCGTATTAAATTTTATAAATAATTTCAAAATATTTGGATATTCTTGTAAAATATTGATCTGTTCTTTAGTCATACAAAAATTTAAAATAATAATTATTAAAATAATGCAGAATTTATCTGTCAATAAATATAAGTTCCGAAATATTACACAAACTGTAACACGTTTGCAAAACCGTTAATATATTTCAAATATTTGAAATGAATATTCAGAATCAGTATTTTTTAAATACTCTAAGTACTTAAATGTACTTTAAGTATTTGTATGTACTTTAAGTATTTGCACGTACTTCAAGTATTTTTATGTACTTTAAGTACTTTTATGTACTTTAAGTACCACAAATGTACTTAAGTATTAAGTACTTACGAAAAAGCTTTAAGTACAAGTATTGAGTATCACATTTGAAAAGTACTTAAAGTAAAGTACTCTAAGTACTAAATACTTAAAGTACGTACTTAGAGTACTTTTACTTTAAGTACTACCCAGCTCTGATCGCAAGGCATGGAGAATGTTTTGCATTATGTAAATAAAACTAATTTTTTTTTTAATATAGTAAAAAATCTGTCAGAACTCATTATATTAAAATAAAATAGCTTTATGTTGTAGTTCTGTATTAATATTTATTAATAATCGACGTTTCGACGAACTCAACGTTTGTCTTCATTAGTGACATTTACAGTAAATAAACAAAACATGGAAACAAGTTACTAGATAAATAACTAAATTATAAAATTTATAAGAAGAAAAATTATTGAAAAAATTTAAATGTTAAATAATTACTAAAAATCATTCAATAAAAATTAAATTCTGTTCATAAAAAAAAAGTTAAAATAATATCAGCATACAAATACGATATGTATGTAATATGAAGTAATAATATTGCATTTCATTTTCTGAATTTTTCAACAGATAAATTTTAATTATTTGAAAAATCATTCCGTACCATGAACAATGCTAATGAAATATTGCAAATTTTTTCTAAAAGTCAAATTTTTCTACAACGTTATTACAGTCAAAAAATTTAATTTGAAATGTTTGTTTAAAAATTTGCATTATTATCAGCGTATTTATTTTTTAGTAATAATAATAACAATATTAATCTAAAAAATATAAATACAAAATATACAAATGTATAAAAAAATATATAAATGTAAAAAATATAATAAATTTTAAAATAAACATTTTGTTTATGTATTTTATAATGTAATATTTTGCAAAAAAAAAGAAAAATAATAAAACAAAAAAATAATTATGTAAAAAAAAAAAACGTTTTAATTTGCAAAAATATGTTATTAATGAAAACAAACCTAATTAAAAATGGTAAATTATTAACATAAAAAATATTTTATGAATTTTTTATATACTAAAAGTACAAATTGTACATGAAATTCATATCTTTTAAATTAAATCTTTTTTATTTACTTTACTATAAAAAGAGAAAAATATTATAAGAGTCTGTATAAAAGCCTGTTGTAATCAAATAAATAACTTCATATAACAGAAAATACCTTTGATATATTTTAATAAATTTCTTTTGCAAAGAGATTAAAAGTTTCTCATATAATATTTATTTTTTAATATTAAAATGTAACAAAAATATATTTTTTGTAAATAATTATTTTAAAGTAATTTATTGAAAATTATTTTGAATATTAAAAATATTAATTATGATATTGACATCTAATGACATATTCATAAACGGCACATTTAATTATTGTCGTTGTATTTGTATTATGTAGTTTAATTTTTTTTAATGAGTTACACTTTTTATTTTAAAAACAAATTTTTATTTAAAATTTTCGACCAATCGGTACCTATCTGAATTACAAACACGAAAATTATAATATATTTGCAACTCAGATACTGAAGTGGACCACAATCGATTGGTCAAAAATTCTAAATAAAAATATGTTTTTAAAATAAAAAGTTTGACTTATTAGGAAAATCAAACCATATCTTTTTAAATTAAAAATATCTTTTCATAGAATATCTCAATCTATCATTCTTAATCATAAATTTAAAAAATAAAACAGAATAGAATCCTGAAAAAGAAACAGAACAATCTTCAAACCCAAAAATAAACGCAACTAACTTAGTGTTTTCAATAAGTCTAGCACTGCGTCTAAACTTAGTTCGGCTTTTTCTTTTTCGTTCATCGTTCCGATAAAATCCCGGTTAGGTAAGCCCGGTTCGGTCGTATAGTACGCGAGGGGGGAAGGGGGGTCCCGTGTGTTTCATGTCCTTCGTCTTTAATGGTTTATCCGGGAAATGACCGGAGTCGTGGGCGCTCGCGAACCATTCAACCGGAAGCGGATTAGGATCGGGGCGGCGATCATTGGAACCGGCCTGGCTCTGTCCTACGTGTGTGTGACGTTGGCTGGTTGGTTCCCCCTACTGTTACTATTCCGAGATGAACGGGAAAAAATAACGGCTTGGATTTGGTTGGTGCTGTACGGTAAGTTTTGGTTAGTTGTATTGTCAATCGAATGTCTAGTTTGGTGATTCGTAAGTCTTGCCGACTTTCTCTCGAGGAGTACGGATAAAGTTGGGAGCCTATTGATGTTTTCCTAAGGATTATGTTCTAAGTCAAGAGAATAGAATTGTTTTTATTTTTCTAGGATTTATTGTTTCTTCTTCTTATCTGTCAAAATCTCGATATGTCAAAGGTATGATTACAATATCTCCCTTATCATGTGACGATATGACGATTGATAAAAATGTATTATAATACTAAAAAATATTGAGATTTTCAATTTTTCCCAAAATTTCATGTGAAATTATCATGTGAAATTTTGGGAAAAATTGAAAATCTCAATATTTTTGAGTATTATTATATTAAATTTCACAATGACAATACGAATATTTATTTGTTCAATGTCCTAGTATTAAAAATGTATTAGGTTATAACTTATGAAAACTTGTCAAAGTACATCAAATTTAATTTACAATTCTATCAACACTGACTGTAAGTACTTATAACAACACGGTTGTGTGAAAAATAAATGAAAAAATATTTTCACAATAAAAATAAAATAAAATTTAACAATTTTGAAATATATTTTTAATTATTTCTAATAATATTGATACATATATATACTTATATATATATATATACATATATATATTTATATATATATATATATATATATATATATATATCATTACATTAATTATGATCCATATAGTTCCGTATTTTATGCATATCGAATGAATGAGTAAAATTATTTCATAACCTATAATTGTGGTACAAAGCGCAAATCTTTTTATTACTCTCCCCCGCATTTAAAATTGATATTACTGAATATTATTCGATTTATGCATGATTACATTTTACATATTAACATAAAACAAAATGCTGATAACGCGATTTAATAACATATGCACGAATGTAGGATATGTATGTCTGTCTCTATCTATACTTTCATATTTTATGATTGTAATAAAATTTGTCATTTCAATCAGTTTATTACACAAAATATTATATATCAAATATATTTCAATTATTATTGTAAATTATATTTACCTTATTAACCTAAATTTCGAAATAATTATTTTTGATATATAACTTCATTATTAATTTTACAGCTGATTCAGTTCATTTTGGAAAAATCTCAATAAAGATTTTTTTCTACTACTGTTAAATAATGTAATTATTATACAAGGTGTTTAAGAGGACGAAAAAGTATGTTGCAAACAAACGAGCTTTAATGTTTTTAAATTCCAATTTTTTTTGGATACAACTTCGAAATTTTTGCGAATTCTTTTCAATTTCAAAATTTTATATAATATAATAGAATTCTAGATATAGAGAAATATAATATATTTTATATCTGCTGTTTTAATATTCCCAGTAGACAATATTTGTATTTGAATCAAAGTTAACTGAAATCGTATTTTATTTTTATGGAAGGCAATATTATATTCTTTTTGTTTTAAAAGAAACGAATATGATTTCATAAAATCCGTAGTAATATTGAATTTCGTTTTTTTTTCTCTCACTCATGTTTTATATATTATTATATCGAGTTTCATCAAAGAAAGAATAATGCGCAAAAAGATTTCTTGATATACTTTTTTGTATCTTACATTACATATATTTATTAAATATTTGATCAAAAATATAGTTAATAAGTATTCGAAGTAAATAAGGAAAATATATACAGAATTTGGTGGAACAAAATAATAAAAATATTGAGTCGTAGCATATACCAACTTAGTCGCACGACTAAGTGGCGATTAGCGCCGTAAATCGTCTCTTAGTCGTGCGATTAACTTGGTAAATGCTACGACCCAATATTTTTAATATATCTGCTGAAACTTTAAAACTACATAAAAAAATCTGCTCAGGCTATCACAGAATCGACAATCATCACAAAGTAGGTACTTAAACAAATTAATTTCTGAGAAAATTATTTAATTTAATTATTTTACTGAAAATTACAAAATTATATTATTTTTACAGAAAATTTATGTAAACCATCGTTTTGCTGAAATTGTTTTTATGTAATATGACAACTTTTTTTTACGGTTTAGAGTTGATATGTTATAAAAAACCTAATCTGTGCTAATCTGTAAAAAAATCTCGAAAAATCAAAATTAATATGATTATATTATCTCCAGTTCTATATGTGACAGTCGGTAAAATTTTTAAACAAAAAAATTTAATAATAAAATAAATAAAAAGAAAATTAAAATCAGTTTGCATTATTTTAATTTATCTTAAAAGTTGGTATATAAAAACTAGCATACATTTTTTTAAACTAATAATTACAAAAACAGTTTTTTATAAATAAAAAAAAATAAATCATCTTGTACTAGAATAAAATTTATTCTAGTACAAGATGATTTATTTTTTCACAATTTAAATATTCAATAAATTGAACGAGAACAACTTTTGTTCAAATCAATATTATCCTAAAAGATTAACAGTGAAAATGTAGATTAAAGTTGTTTTAACCTAATTTCGGATTCGGTTATCTGTTATTTTAATGGCGTCGCCATTAAGTAGCTTCTTTCGGAAATAGTTTTTCTTTTTCTATTGAAATAAAAACAAAAACAATCGAAGTGCACAAATCGTTGTAAATTCTTGTGCATTCGTCTAAGCTTGCTACCGGCGCGTCGCCGTCGTGGCGCTTGACTAAGACAAAGATTGGCTTAAAATTTCAGCACGAAGCATTCGGTTTTCAATAAACGTCCAAAACAGAGAGAGATCACCACAAGAATAAACAATGAAACACAATTGCGAATAGCGAAATCGTACACCAAGCAGACCAAACCAAACTGCAAGCGATAAAGCAATGTTAAGGACCCATATTCTTCAAACTGTTTCTTTAATTAACAAGATTAGAAGTATATGGGTAAACCCATATATAGACTACTTTGACATTTCTCGGAAAGTTGGCAACACTGTATTTTAATAATATTATAATTTATGTGGGCACTAGGAGATACTTTTCTGAAAATTTGATCAAAATCGAATAAATAATGTAGCCACAATGAATTTTTAAAAAATTTTGTGATTTTTTTTCTCGATAAGTTGGCAACACTGTATTTTGTTAAAATTGCATAATTTATTTAGGCACTAGGAAAAACTTTTATGAAAATTTGATTAAAATCGGTTAAATAAAATGGTCAAAATAAATTTTTAAAAATTTTACTAATTTTTTTCTCGAAAAGTTGGCAACACTGAATATTAATAAAATTATGTAATTAATGGGAGCATTAGGGAAATCTTTTCTGAAAATTTGATCAAAATCGGATAAATAACGTAGCCAATATGAATTTTTAAAAACTTTAGTAATTTTTTTCTCGGAAAGTTGGCATCACTGGAAAAAAACAAAATCACATGACCATCTTGGGCACTAGACAAATTTATCCTGAAAATTGTCTCTACCCCAATTCTATATTATCATTTCTATACATTAAAATTATAGTAAACAACACTAGACAATTTATTGAATATCATATAAAATCAAATAAGATTCCATTATGAGTGAAATACAACCCAAACCCATGCCATTTCAAGTATCACACCCCCATCGAGAAGACATATCCGAGCAAACGAAAGCAATGGCAAAGCAAGACAGCGAAAGCATTGCGAATGGGCAAAAGACAAAGTGCCCAAAGGCGGAATATCGAACGTAGCCTCTTTGCTGCTCAGTGAGACGATGGTGTGTGGCGGTTTCGAACGCAAAACGCAACCGATATACCCCCGTCGTAACGCAATACGAACTACCCGGACGCCATGAGTTATGAGCACTATTCGTCTCGGAATAGAGGCGACCGACGAAGAGAACTAGACGCTGCAGACGGCCACCATGGTAAGGGGGGACTAAAGCATCGGCTTTTTGGTGGTTCCGCACGTATCAGATGAGCAGCGAGCGGCGATATTCCCGTCGGGTTTCGTAATTAAGCGTGACGCGTGTTAAGAGAAAAAATATGGCCCGTGTGACGTTTTCGGACAGGGAAAGAATGGTCAGATAGTGTTTTGTAAAAGCGAATAAAAACAATGTTTGTTTTTAAGAAACATTGAATCGTTATTTATTTATTACTAGTTGATAATTTATCAAATAGATTAGTGTATGAAGAGTGTGAAATTGAAAAAAATGTTGTAGCAAAAGTTGCAGTGTTAGAGTCAGTTAAGATGGTTCGAACATGTTGAGCGAATGTCTAATGAACGTTTGCTGTTAAAAAGATTTATTTGAATGATTTTGATGGTATACGTTTGCGTGGACGTACGATGAGTAATTGGAGTGGTACGATTGAGAGGGTGGCTTGCGTGAGCGAAAGTTTCCAAGTAGTAGGAATAAAAAAGAATTTATGAGAGGAATTATGAATGTGGATGAAGCAAAAGTTGCTTGTTTGGATAGGAATGTTTGGAGGCGACTGATTTCGGGATGATGAAAAGTGTTTGTGCCACACCCATATGGGTACATAGCGTGATTGTGTATGTATGTATGTATAAAATAAATGTAAAAAGTGCCATTTAAATTTTTTATTTAATATTTACTAATATTAATAGTTACGTTACTAAAACTAACAACTTCGTTTCAGAATTGGGTTGAATATAAAATATAGTATTAAAAAATAATAAGAAATATTTTTACTTTTTAAATTCGTCAACTTCGTTTAAATACCCCGATTAATTAAATACATTTTTCATAGAAACGGGTATAAACTCGTCAATTTGTCATAAATAATTAATTAATTGATAAAATATTTATTTACCTTAGACTGCCAATAAAATTCAGTACATACCTGCAAAAATAAAAAAAAAATATATGAGTTATAATTTTTTTTATAGTAAAATATAATTAAAAAATATCGACAGAAAAGTACACAAAAATATTTTTCTCTACAATTTTAATAAATTTTTTTTATATATTTTGTTAGTATAATAATCTTTTAAAATCAAAAAAGCTCTTCAAACTCTTCAAACACTAATCTATATTAAATTAAAAATTTTGATACTCTGAACAGACCTACATATTTCATTAAAATTTCAGATACATATATTAATGTAATTTGTGTTATATTATTGTAATATTAAATAAACTTTAATTATGTGAATTTAATTCAATAATATTAATAATAATAATAATTTAATTATATTTAAAATAAAGTTAATTTTATATTAATAAACGTATATTTAATTAATATTGGAAAATCAAAGTTTACTATAAATTTCTAGCATAATTAAAGCAATAAATAAATAAATCATCATTTGAACTTTAACATATTTTTCCTGCAACTGACTTACGCCATTTTAGTAATTCTCTAGATATTTTCAACTTAATTTTCCTTCATTGTCTCCAAGTACATATGTAAACTTATCTAAATTTTCTGCCAAATATAACACCCGCCTAACTAACTAGCATTCAACCAACAATCTTCAGACAGACAACGTTACCCCAATCATGAATAAGTTTTAATCTTATAGTTTGTCTCACTTCTTCATTATCATTTCTCTTTCTCTATTCATTCCAAACCATACTCCATTCCATACTATCGTAGTGGTTCTAAACCTTTGTCTACCTAAGTACCTTTCAAATTTATTGCGAAATTCTGATATACAAATCTCTAAGATGTATACAGTGACTGACAATGAGTAAAAAATGAACAGAATATGTTATGTTCTACTGAAAATAAGTGAAAAATTATATTTGATACTAAGACACAACAACCTATTATTGATCTTATACAGGGTGTAACAGAATAACTATTCCTAATTTTCAGAAATGATAGAGTGCACTTAGAGAAAATTTTTTTATTAATAAACTAGTGTACGGAAATTTCTCGGTGCCAAGATACACTAGATATCGTTAAAAACAATCTTAATCAAAACATCAAAGAGTAGTTACGTTAAAGAACATTTTATTAGAAATAATAGCGCATTAAACTTTATAAAAATTGTTCGAAGTTACGACCACCATTTTCGATACACAAGTTGTAACGATGTACAATCGACTGCCGAAAAAAAAAAAAAAATTTCCGGACACTAGTTTATTAATAAAAAATGTTTCTTTATGTGCAATCTATCATTTCTGAAAATTAGGAATAATTATTCTGTTACATCCTGTAGACTTTATTCTAAGGTTTATTTTTACTACACAAATATTAAACTTAAGAAATTTTAAAATAAAACTACTTTGGGTTAAAGGTTTTTTTAAATATTTACTTAAAATCGAAGTTTCGACGAAAGTCAACGTCCGTCTGCATTAGGAAAATTGATACAAATGACATTTATTTGTATCAGTTTTTCTAATGAAAGCGGACGTTGAGTTCATCGAAACGTCAATTATTAATAAATATTAATACAGAACTTAAACTTAAAGTCATTTTAGTTTAATTTAAGTTTTGTTTTAACAATTAACTCGTACACATTTACATCTCAAGACTTGTATATCCTACACTGTTCGAAAAAAAATACTTTTATTAGTGCCTATATAAGTCCGTTCCATAAAAAGGGTAAATATGATTACCCTAAATAGGTAAATTCAAAAGAGTATTTTATTATCCTAGAAAAGGGTAAAAAGGCAGTTATTTATCCTTATTTTTCGTATTTTTTGCCCTTCCATCAAGGTAAAAAGTCAAATATTTTAAAATACACAAGAGCAAGGCAATTTTTTGCACTTAACAAGGCTACAAATTCAATTACCCTCGAAAAATTTTACTCTTTTACCCAATTATTTTAAACAGTGTATGAAAACTTTCACATATCCCTAAGGAGAACTACTATTACCTAGGTTCTTAAACAAAGAACGAAAAAAACGAAGTAAAACGATATCGCAGTGAGATTCTTTTTTTTTCATAGCTATCTATGTTTATTCAACATACATATATTAAATTTTTAAATGCGATATCTCACACACATATACACACAACATCACACACACACCATCACACACACACACACACAGGCGATTTTTACAATTTTACATGATTTTAAGCGCGGTTGTAAGGATTTTACACGATTTTAAGCGCGATTTTAACAATTTTACATGATTTTAAGCGCGGTTGTAAGGATTTTACACGATTTTAAGCGCGATTTTAACAATTTTACACGATTTTAAGCGCGATTTTAACAATTTTACATGATTTTAAGCGCGATTTTAACAATTTTACACGATTTTAAGCGGGGTTGTAAGGATTTTACACGATTTTAAGCGCGATTTTAACAATTTTACACGATTTTTAGCGCGATTTTAACAATTTTACATGATTTTAAGCGCGGTTGTAAGGATTTTACACGATTTTAAACGCGATTTTAACAATTTTACATGATTTTAAGGGCGGTTGTATTGATTTTACACGATTTTAAACGCGATTAAAACAATTTTACATGATTTTAAGCGCGATTTTAACAATTTTACACGATTTTAAGCGGGGTTGTAAGGATTTTACACGATTTTAAGCGCGATTTTAACAATTTTACACGATTTTAAGCGCGATTTTAACAATTTTACATGATTTTAAGCGCGGTTGTAAGGATTTTACACGATTTTAAACGCGATTTTAACAATTTTACATGATTTTAAGGGCGGTTGTATTGATTTTACACGATTTTAAACGCGATTAAAACAATTTTACATGATTTTAAGCGCGATTTTAACAATTTTACACGATTTTAAGCGCGATTTTAACAATTTTACATGATTTTAAGCGCGGTTGTAAGGATTTTACACGATTTTAAACGCGATTTTAACAATTTTACATGATTTTAAGGGCGGTTGTATTGATTTTACACGATTTTAAACGCGATTAAAACAATTTTACATGATTTTAAGCGCGATTTTAACAATTTTACACGATTTTAAGCGGGGTTGTAAGGATTTTACACGATTTTAAGCGCGATTTTAACAATTTTACACGATTTTAAGCGCGATTTTAACAATTTTACATGATTTTAAGCGCGGTTGTAAGGATTTTACACGATTTTAAACGCGATTTTAACAATTTTACATGATTTTAAGGGCGGTTGTATTGATTTTACACGATTTTAAACGCGATTAAAACAATTTTACATGATTTTAAGCGCGATTTTAACAATTTTACACGATTTTAAGCGCGATTTTAACAATTTTACATGATTTTAAGCGCGGTTGTAAGGATTTTACACGATTTTAAACGCGATTTTAACAATTTTACATGATTTTAAGGGCGGTTGTATTGATTTTACACGATTTTAAACGCGATTAAAACAATTTTACATGATTTTAAGCGCGATTTTAACAATTTTACACGATTTTAAGCGCGATTTTAACAATTTTACATGATTTTAAGCGCGGTTGTAAGGATTTTACACGATTTTAAACGCGATTTTAACAATTTTACATGATTTTAAGGGCGGTTGTATTGATTTTACACGATTTTAAACGCGATTAAAACAATTTTACATGATTTTAAGCGCGATTTTAACAATTTTACACGATTTTAAGCGCGATTTTAACAATTTTACATGATTTTAAGCGCGGTTGTAAGGATTTTACACGATTTTAAACGCGATTTTAACAATTTTACATGATTTTAAGGGCGGTTGTATTGATTTTACACGATTTTAAACGCGATTAAAACAATTTTACATGATTTTAAGCGCGATTTTAACAATTTTACACGATTTTAAGCGCGATTTTAACAATTTTACATGATTTTAAGCGCGGTTGTAAGGATTTTACACGATTTTAAACGCGATTTTAACAATTTTACATGATTTTAAGGGCGGTTGTATTGATTTTACACGATTTTAAACGCGATTAAAACAATTTTACATGATTTTAAGCGCGATTTTAACAATTTTACGCGATTTTAAGCGCGATTTTAACAATTTTACATGATTTTAAGCGCGGTTGTAAGGATTTTACACGATTTTAAACGCGATTTTAACAATTTTACATGATTTTAAGGGCGGTTGTATTGATTTTACACGATTTTAAACGCGATTAAAACAATTTTACATGATTTTAAGCGCGATTTTAACAATTTTACACGATTTTAAGCGCGATTTTAACAATTTTACATGATTTTAAGCGCGGTTGTAAGGATTTTACACGATTTTAAACGCGATTTTAACAATTTTACATGATTTTAAGGGCGGTTGTATTGATTTTACACGATTTTAAACGCGATTAAAACAATTTTACATGATTTTAAGCGCGATTTTAACAATTTTACACGATTTTAAGCGCGATTTTAACAATTTTACATGATTTTAAGCGCGGTTGTAAGGATTTTACACGATTTTAAACGCGATTTTAACAATTTTACATGATTTTAAGGGCGGTTGTATTGATTTTACACGATTTTAAACGCGATTAAAACAATTTTACATGATTTTAAGCGCGATTTTAACAATTTTACACGATTTTAAGCGCGATTTTAACAATTTTACATGATTTTAAGCGCGGTTGTAAGGATTTTACACGATTTTAAACGCGATTTTAACAATTTTACATGATTTTAAGGGCGGTTGTATTGATTTTACACGATTTTAAACGCGATTAAAACAATTTTACATGATTTTAAGCGCGATTTTAACAATTTTACACGATTTTAAGCGCGATTTTAACAATTTTACATGATTTTAAGCGCGGTTGTAAGGATTTTACACGATTTTAAACGCGATTTTAACAATTTTACATGATTTTAAGGGCGGTTGTATTGATTTTACACGATTTTAAACGCGATTAAAACAATTTTACATGATTTTAAGCGCGATTTTAACAATTTTACATGATTTTAAGCGCGGTTGTAAGGATTTTACACGATTTTAAACGCGATTTTAACAATTTTACATGATTTTAAGGGCGGTTGTATTGATTTTACACGATTTTAAACGCGATTAAAACAATTTTACATGATTTTAAGCGCGATTTTAACAATTTTACACGATTTTAAGCGCGATTTTAACAATTTTACATGATTTTAAGCGCGGTTGTAAGGATTTTACACGATTTTAAACGCGATTTTAACAATTTTACATGATTTTAAGGGCGGTTGTATTGATTTTACACGATTTTAAACGCGATTAAAACAATTTTACATGATATTAAGCGCGATTTTAACAATTTTACACGATTTTAAGCGCGATTTTAACAATTTTACATGATTTTAAGCGCGGTTGTAAGAATTTTACACGATTTTAAACTCGATTTTAACAATTTTACATGATTTTAAGGGCGGTTGTATTGATTTTACACGATTTTAAACGCGATTAAAACAATTTTACATGATTTTAAGCGCGATTTTAACAATTTTACACGATTTTAAGCGCGATTTTAACAATTTTACATGATTTTAAGCGCGGTTGTAAGGATTTTACACGATTTTAAACGCGATTTTAACAATTTTACATGATTTTAAGGGCGGTTGTATTGATTTTACACGATTTTAAACGCGATTAAAACAATTTTACATGATTTTAAGCGCGATTTTAACAATTTTACACGATTTTAAGCGCGATTTTAACAATTTTACATGATTTTAAGCGCGGTTGTAAGGATTTTACACGATTTTAAACGCGATTTTAACAATTTTACATGATTTTAAGGGCGGTTGTATTGATTTTACACGATTTTAAACGCGATTAAAACAATTTTACATGATTTTAAGCGCGATTTTAACAATTTTACGCGATTTTAAGCGCGATTTTAACAATTTTACATGATTTTAAGCGCGGTTGTAAGGATTTTACACGATTTTAAACGCGATTTTAACAATTTTACATGATTTTAAGGGCGGTTGTATTGATTTTACACGATTTTAAACGCGATTAAAACAATTTTACATGATTTTAAGCGCGATTTTAACAATTTTACACGATTTTAAGCGCGATTTTAACAATTTTACATAATTTTAAGCGCGGTTGTAAGGATTTTACACGATTTTAAACGCGATTTTAACAATTTTACATGATTTTAAGGGCGGTTGTATTGATTTTACACGATTTTAAACGCGATTAAAACAATTTTACATGATTTTAAGCGCGATTTTAACAATTTTACACGATTTTAAGCGCGATTTTAACAATTTTACATGATTTTAAGCGCGGTTGTAAGGATTTTACACGATTTAAACGCGATTTTAACAATTTTACATGATTTTAAGGGCGGTTGTATTGATTTTACACGATTTTAAACGCGATTAAAACAATTTTACATGATTTTAAGCGCGATTTTAACAATTTTACACGATTTTAAGCGCGATTTTAACAATTTTACATGATTTTAAGCGCGGTTGTAAGGATTTTACACGATTTTAAACGCGATTTAACAATTTTACATGATTTTAAGGGCGGTTGTATTGATTTTACACGATTTTAAACGCGATTAAAACAATTTTACATGATTTTAAGCGCGATTTTAACAATTTTACACGATTTTAAGCGCGATTTAACAATTTTACATGATTTTAAGCGCGGTTGTAAGGATTTTACACGATTTTAAACGCGATTTTAACAATTTTACATGATTTTAAGGCGGTTGTATTGATTTTACACGATTTTAAACGCGATTAAAACAATTTTACATGATTTTAAGCGCGATTTTAACAATTTTACACGATTTTAAGCGCGATTTTAACAATTTTACATGATTTTAAGCGCGGTTGTAAGGATTTTACACGATTTTAAACGCGATTTTAACAATTTTACATGATTTTAAGGGCGGTTGTATTGATTTTACACGATTTTAAACGCGATTAAAACAATTTTACATGATTTTAAGCGCGATTTTAACAATTTTACACGATTTTAAGCGCGATTTTAACAATTTTACATGATTTTAAGCGCGGTTGTAAGGATTTTACACGATTTTAAACGCGATTTTAACAATTTTACATGATTTTAAGGGCGGTTGTATTGATTTTACACGATTTTAAACGCGATTAAAACAATTTTACATGATTTTAAGCGCGATTTTAACAATTTTACACGATTTTAAGCGCGATTTTAACAATTTTACATGATTTTAAGCGCGGTTGTAAGGATTTTACACGATTTTAAACGCGATTTTAACAATTTTACATGATTTTAAGGGCGGTTGTATTGATTTTACACGATTTTAAACGCGATTAAAACAATTTTACATGATTTTAAGCGCGATTTTAACAATTTTACACGATTTTAAGCGCGATTTTAACAATTTTACATGATTTTAAGCGCGGTTGTAAGGATTTTACACGATTTTAAACGCGATTTTAACAATTTTACATGATTTTAAGGGCGGTTGTATTGATTTTACACGATTTTAAACGCGATTAAAACAATTTTACATGATTTTAAGCGCGATTTTAACAATTTTACACGATTTTAAGCGCGATTTAACAATTTTACATGATTTTAAGCGCGGTTGTAAGGATTTTACACGATTTTAAACGCGATTTTAACAATTTTACATGATTTTAAGGGCGGTTGTATTGATTTTACACGATTTTAAACGCGATTAAAACAATTTTACATGATTTTAAGCGCGATTTTAACAATTTTACACGATTTTAAGCGCGATTTTAACAATTTTACATGATTTTAAGCGCGGTTGTAAGGATTTTACACGATTTTAAACGCGATTTAACAATTTTACATGATTTTAAGGGCGGTTGTATTGATTTTACACGATTTTAAACGCGATTAAAACAATTTTACATGATTTTAAGCGCGATTTTAACAATTTTACACGATTTTAAGCGCGATTTTAACAATTTTACATGATTTTAAGCGCGGTTGTAAGGATTTTACACGATTTTAAACGCGATTTTAACAATTTTACATGATTTTAAGGGCGGTTGTATTGATTTTACACGATTTTAAACGCGATTAAAACAATTTTACATGATTTTAAGCGCGATTTTAACAATTTTACAC
>OZ014561.1:0-218171 GCA_963966155.1 Clivina fossor
CACATTTTGGGCACTAACTTGGTCCGGCGGGTGTATTTTGGGCACCAAATACTTTTCTTTACCTGGACCAACGAAAGGGTCCGTTAAAGATACATGTATTTTCGGCACCAGCAACATTCAGGTAATGAACTAGGATACAGGTACTCAAGAATATACCAACAAAAATTCTGAAGTCGGTAGATGGCTCCGCCATACGTTTGGATTAACCTACTTAAAACAAGAAGAAGTTGAAGATTGTTTTGCGTTCGATTTGATGTCTTATAAACCTGAAAATGATATTTTAAATAAATATGCAGATTATTTGTTGGAGGTTTATGTGGGCAAAGATTCTCTATTTCCTCCCAATATATGGGCTGAAGAAAATCCGTCAATTACTCGGACTACTAACGCATGTGAGAAGTTGAAAGAGTTTCAAATCGACACGTATATAAAAATACAAAGCTTGCATATTCCAGCAAAAATAAAAGATGCAAAAGTAAAAAGAAAATTAAATTTTATGACAAATATGGTACAAAGATTTCAATCAGGCCAAATGACTAGGCTCGACTTTATAAAGTGCGCGTCAACTCATTCATAAGTGTATACAAGCTTGACAAGGACTACTAACTGTCCGCATTTTTTAGAGCCGCTCATATTCTTTGACTCGGACTGTTGTCCTATTTTTCTTTGACATGGACTGTTGTCCTATTTTTTTTCGATGTTAGTTATAGTTTTTCTAATATAAGCTTCTATATTGCTTTGACAAGGACTTTTGTCCACATTTTTTAAACACACCAGGGTGTTATATTCAATTTATGAACTCTGCCAGTCCTAAGTCTAGATAAAGTGTGAAGGGAAAATGCACAAAATATATTTACTAATAAAATAATAAAGTTCCAGTGCCGAAATTACATATATAATTAACACGAACCCTTAGCTCTGGACATCTATTCTGTATAAAATCACCATAACGATGTTCACTTTTTTAATGACGTAGATTTAATAGACAACCCGCATATCGTGATTTGAAAGAAGTGATCTTTATAGGGTTTTTTTTCCATTATGTTTTAGTTATTTTATTTTATATTGGTAATACAGAAAACCGTTGAAAATTTAAAATATTTCCAAACTATTCTCATATCGATCTTAAAGCTGTCAAAGGTTATAAGCACGTTATAAGTAATATTTCTTTTGTAAAGAAAAGTATAGAAATTAAGTAAGTATATAGAAATTAAGTTTATAGAAATTATTTTAAATATAATATCATTTAAATATATTTTTTTCTTATGTTAGTATAATGGAAAACGAAAAAAAAAATATTTCGAAAAGCCAAAAAGAAATATTAATTTCCTTTATGGAGGAAAATTTAGATTTTGCTAGGGGTCGTCTACAAACGGCAGAAGGAAGGCTGACCTTTCGGACTCTGTGGCTGGTATTAGCTGAACAGCTAAATAGCCAGGGAAAGGAAAAAAATGTTCCACAATGGCAAAGGGTACATAATTAAAAATATATAAAATTCATAGTTTTATCCTTATCTTGTTTATGCAGATTTGGACCGACATAAAAATGAAAGCAAAAAAAAAAATGTCGGCCATCCGGACCAGCCAAACAAAAACAGGTGGTGGTCCGATGAACAATATTTGTTTGTCAGATTTCGATAACAGAATTCTTGCAATTTTATCGGATGAAGCAGTCTTCGGAATAGACGACTCCGAAGATGCTGCTTTGGAAAGCGATTTGCCAATCCAAATGAATAGGCAAGATATTAAAGATGTTGCAGGTCCTTCTGGTCTGTAACAGAATGTTGCAGGTTCTTCTGGGCTGCAACAGAATGTTCTCAGGACGTTCTCAGGACTCAAACAAAAAAGATCGATGGAAAATGCGGAAACTGTAGAGCAATCCGAAAAAAAAAAAATAGATTGGAGTCCTTCAGTTCCACTTCATCACATGTAAGTTATATAATAAATATTTTATTAATTTTATTTTTATTAATACTATATTACTTTAGCAGCTGTCAGATGGAGAAGAAGATGCGACACCGACACCTCGCAGTAAGTAACATATCGTTAGTAGAACGCCAAAGTCACGAATGTGAAAATTTGTCGAATTTGACAATTGTGCTTCAAAATATTTATTTTTGTACTTATTGTACTTATATTATTATACCAAAGGCACGAATGTTTACAGATAACCTAACCTAATTTTTTCAAAATAAATAAATCGATTTTATATGTTTAATTAAACACTAAAAGTTAATTTTCTCGAAATAATCAATCGTGTCAAAATTGCACATTCGTGGTTTTGGCGTTCTATCGACGATATATTATTATAGTAAAAACATGGATATAGTTTACCTTTTTTTTTTCAGAAATAACTCGAACAAGTGTTGCAGCTGCAGCTGCAAAAGAACTGTATCAGCTGCATCAAAACACTAATAGTAAAATTGATGCATTGACCGAAGAGGTGTCGAAATTAAATAAAAAAATTGATTTACTGATCGACGAAAAAAAAAGAGTAATAACGTATTAGAAAGAATTGCTGTAGCATTTGAAGGACAATATCTATAAAATAAAATAATATATTTGTTTAATTTTGTTTGTTTATTTAATACTTTAATTAGTTGTAAAGTGATTTTATACATTTGTTTTAGAGTATTATTTTTATTAATTAATTAATTTTTTACATCAAAAATTTTGAAAAATATATTGTTGTCTAGCAGTTTGTCCCAACTGTCTATATACTGCATCTATTTGTACATTTTGATTATCATGATCTTCATCAATATCATCAAAAACAGGATGAGGATGCTCTAGTCTATAATGTACAGCCATATTATGCAGTATAGCACATGCCATTATGATTTTTGCAGCAATTTTTGGTTTATAGTGCAAAGTCCTGTCTTTCAATAAGCATCGAAACCTGCCCTTAAGCACCTCTATACATCTTTCAACAGTACTTCGCACTTGTTTAATTTTTCTATTGTATTTTCCTTCTGCATCATTTCTAATATTTGAGAGTGGAGTCAGTAGCCACGGCAAGCAGGGATAGCCAGAATCGCCTAAAAATCATAATTTTTATATCATCTATTACTTTTTCAGCTAAATTATGTAAATACCTATTATTCTGGTATCATGATCTCCGTTTTCGTAATTTGCTAGTAGTCTTCTTGCAACTAAACTATTGCGCCATATGAAAGAATCATGTGTAGATCCCGGATATCGCGCAAATACACTTAAGAGGAGTCGCTACCCATTGCGCGGAAGGTTGAAATATGCGTTTCGAATTTACAGTTTCTCTGTCAGTATATTTAATAAATCTATTTAAATTATACATCAACAGAAAGACAAAAGATAGATGTACTTGCGTTGTTAATTTATTTATCCAAATTATAATTACTTTATTAAGAAAAATGGTCGTTAATATACAGAAAATCATCTATTTTCAACACAAGATTGTGGTTTACTGATCATAGATATAAAAATTTAAAAGGGCAACGTAAGTAGATCCATCTTTGAACTAACGAAATATTATCATCAAATTTATCATAAATGCATAATGTTTGGATAAAAAGTTAAATTCGGGAAGCATTTTAGTGTTATTTTACTGTCTGTGAACTAGCGCCTCTTGCGGACTATCCGACAATTACACACAATACATTCAAGATAACTTGACTCTACGATGACTTGGTGCTATATCCATTCAACTTAGCTTGCTACCAGAAATGTCGTTTACAGATATGTAGATACTATGTGGTTTTGTCAGTTTATTTGCGTAATTATTCGTTATAAAAAAATTGTTTCAAAGTTTCATAAAATCTTATAGTACATCTTTCTATAAAATCAATTATTTTTTTAATGTAATGGTTTTGAAGTTATGACATTAACATTTTTTTTTAAATATAAATATAGGTCGTGTTTAATGTCGTTGAAAAAAAATTTTTTTTTTCTCTTGATAATGATATAAAAATATTAATTACATTTATAGAAAAATAATCTAAAAAAAAGCCAAATCATATTTTTTTATATACCTATTAATTTTGTATGACAAAAATAATAATAGTTCTAATATGACAATATACAGGTGATAATAAACTCTAATTCGTATTATAAACTAAAATAACATTGTAAAATAAAAGTAAGATATGAAAATTTTAAATATGTTTATATCATATGTTTAATAGGATTTTTTTTTATAAGAAGTCGACCCAGATTTATTACCACTTTGACTGATCGGTACGGTGTCTGTATCATTTTCAAAAATTAAAAAAAAATATGTAGAAATTCTTCATATAGTCTCTAGATGACGAATCTGAACTTAGTTTATATGAATGTATGTGTGTATGTCGTACGACGGCTAGCTCGCTCACTCACTCGGTCCTCGGTCCTATATAAAATACGTCATAAACATTTGAATATGTTTTAGAAAAATAACTCAATATATTTTTCTCTCATAAGCCACACTTCACTTCACTCATAGCTGTAGAATTTAAATAAAAGTAAAACCCATAATTCCTAATAAATTTTGTTAAAAATAATCATTTTCACTGGCATATTTGTATTCAAATTCTCAAAAACTATTTATTCTATTAATACTAATTTTACGAAGATGCTGAAGATAGAAATATTTTTTTTTAATATTATTATCAATTTTATTACTCTTAGTGGCAATTTGTATTTAAATTCTGAATACTATCTTTTCTTAGTAATTTTGGTGAAAGTATTTTACCTGTAAGAACGCCGGTAATAAACTTAAACCCTTCTTAAAATTCAATTACTTTTAATACTTAGGTCTTAGGATTTATAGATTGCTTACCTAGGCGGTTAATGTTATCAATACTAGGAAAACTGTACATTTAGACTTATAAAACTTTCCATTTTTCTGTGTAATATTATTGGTTATTTTGAAATCGTTGCTGTAATTTTGATTGGCCAATTCCCAACTTTGAGCTTTGCAAACATTTACTTGTGAGCAAAATGTTAAAGTTAAAATCAGTTAAAAATTCATCTTTAATTTGAAACCAACTCAAAAATATCAGTCAAGTATAAGTGCGGCGAGTTTTGTTTAAGTTAAGTTTTTGTTTAAGTTAAGTTTTTGTTTAAGTTAAGTTTTTGTTTAAGTTAAGTAAACCGTGTATCACCCCAACAATCATAGTTAAACAATATTTTTTATAAAATTATACAGCAACATTTAAAATGAGTGAACCTACCTATAGAAACAAAAAGATAAAAAAAGGTTTATATTTGAGTGCTACAAGGAAAAGTAAACGACTTATGGCAAAGTAAGTTTTGTAATTTTTGAAAGTTTTGTAATTTTGCAAATTCTTGGTATATTTATATTTTTATAGAAGAAGAAGAAATATGCCATCAATCAAAGAACATACGAATTCGCAAATACAGAGTTTACCGTAAGTTTTAGGATGAAACAAGATATATTTTTTTATGTTATTACACTAACATATTTTTAGGTCGTCATCAATGCAACAAGATATACCTAAGAAAAAAACCGATATAGTCCACGTTGATAATGAAAACAATACGAATTTCGTACAAAACAGTCCAGTGTAAGTATATATATACAGAATGATTTTTTTATACAGTGTCCAGCTGATATTTCGTAAACTAATAACAGAAAAAAATTCAGCTATGGTTACCTCAGAACCGACCGTCATCATATTAAACAAATTTATTATTATAATTTAACTGCAATCTTTAACTATATGTAAATTAACTAAATTTATCTAGTTTGATATTTCAGAGGTTGATTATCTCAAATCAAGTAAAAATTTGGTTACTGGTATTAATATTTTATTTTATAGAATAGATTTTTTTTTTATAAAAACGAAACTGTCATTGTTATTTCTAAAAATCTCAAAATATCAAATTTGGTATGATCACAATATGACGGTCGGTAAAAAATGTACAAATAAAAGTTTTTTTGTAATACGTATTCTGTATTATAGAGTAAAAAATATTTTTTTCAGTTTCAAAAAAACAATAATTTTCTCAATTCAATGATATACCTATAATTTTTATATTTTGTTCCGGAATTTATTTAAATAAAAATTATTTTGTTATCGTAGAAGAAAAAGTATTAAAATAAAAATTTAATTTAATTTACATAAAAACAAAAGAAAACATCATCTTTCAACAAATTTTTCCTGTTTTAAGTAAGGCTCACATAGAACTTAATTTATTTTATAATTATTTGATTTAAATTTTAATCTGGTTTGTAATTTATCAATTTAAGGTGCAATTTTCATAAGCTTATATTAATTAAATTAAATCTTTGTTTTGATACTTATATATAATAAAATATTTTTTATTTAAATAAATTATGGGACAAAATATACAAATTATGGATCGTTGAATTCAGAAAATTATTGTCTTTTAGAAACTGTAAAAATAAGTATATATTGCTATTTTAAAAAAATCTAATTTTCTTTTACACCAAAAAATGCATTAACAAAAAAAAAAACCTTTTACTCTATAATATAGAATGTGTAATATTGAAATATTTTATTTGCACACTTTTTCAGTTGTTATTGGTTTACGAAATATCTGTTGGATACTGTATAAAAAACCACCCTATATATATATATATATATATATATATATATATATATATATATATATATATATATACAGAGCGAGTGTAAAGGCTGGAACTATCGCAATAAATCTTTTATTAAACGTTTTTGAAAAAAATCCTCAAACACGTCAATTTTTATCTTAAATTAGATATATTTTACTGTAATCGTCACTTAAAGATCGTTTTTTGTTTTTGAGTTATGACGTAAGCGATAATTTTTTTAAATGGAAACCTATATTTTTTATTATTGATTTTGGTAGTACTTTTTATTCCGTTTCCAACCATATAAAATTTTAAATATGTTACATTTGAAAAAAATTTAGCAAAATAATCTTAAAGTTTTAATATTAAAAACTAATTAAATTGGCAAAATGAATCTAGTTATTAGTGTATAAAACAAAAAACATTAGCTACAACTGTCGGAATTATACAATTTATAAATGTCAAAATAAAACAAGTGTTATTATTTTGCTTTTTCGCTGTTTTCCGCTCAATTACACAATTTTTATTAATAAAATAGTTTTTCAAATTTGGAAAAAGCAAAATAATAACACTTATTTTATTTTGATATTTATAAATTGTATAATTCTGACAGTTGTAGCTAATGTTTTTTTGTTTTATACACTAATAACTAGATTCATTTTGCCAATTTAATTAGTTTTTAATATTAAAACTTTAAGATTATTTTGCTAAATTTTTTTCAAATGTAACATATTTAAAATTTTATATGGTTGGAAACGGAATAAAAAGTACTACCAAAATCAATAATAAAAAATATAGGTTTCCATTTAAAAAAATTATCGCTTACGTCATAACTCAAAAACAAAAAACGATCTTTAAGTGACGATTACAGTAAAATATATCTAATTTAAGATAAAAATTGACGTGTTTGAGGATTTTTTTCAAAAACGTTTAATAAAAGATTTATTGCAATAGTTCCAGACTTTACACTCGCTCTGTATATATATTATATATATACCGGGTGTCTACTTTTTTTTTGTTACATAGGGAATACAATGCTAAAATTTTCATTTGGTGATAAATTTTCCCCTAATTATTATAGAACAAAAGTACAAATACAAAAGTTGTTTAGAATTCAAAAATGCATCAAATGATGCCAAATTTATCAATATAGGATGTTCCGATCAAGAATTAGAAGCAAATTAAAATTTCCATTTTTGCGCTCTTTACATCAAAGTGCCATGGAAATTAAACAAATAATTTCATTTCTTCTGGAGTTTGAGTTTGACAGATCGTATTTATTTTATTGTTACGTTCTGTATTATTATTATTATTATTATTATTATTATTATTATTATTATTGAAAATAATGAATAAACTTAATGTAAATGAAAAGCTATTAAGTATAAAAAGTATTAAGTATTTATTATTTATTACAATGAAAGGGTATTTTACTCGGCTGTACACTACGTACTAGCTGTGGTTTTAAATTGTGAATGTCTCCATTATAATTTTAAGTAATTGTTTAATTTATTTATTAACTTCAAGTTATAAAAACAATACATTTGAATTAGATGACTGGCATTATGCCTAATATATTTATTATAATAATTTAAACTTATCCCTGAGGATGCTGTAAGTTGTGCAGTGAAACGTCGGATAAGAGTTTAATAAATAGTAAATAGCTGAACTCCGTAAAACTTTCTTTATTTATTACAATATTCAATATACCTATAAAACAGAAAAATTCATGAATACAAGATATAGGAGAACAAAAACGAAACTAACAATTTAAATTAAATGTTCAAATAAATCGCCATTAACTGCCAAACAATAACCTAATCTGTTATAAAATTCGTGACGTACAGAGCTTAATTGTGTTTGTGTTATATTATTGCACTCTTCAACAATGGCATTTTTCAAATCAACAAGATTTTTGATATGTCGTTTATAAATTTTCTCCTTCAAATATGGCCATAAAAAGAAATCGCACGGTGCTAAATCGGGCGATCTAGCTGGCCAATTAATTGGACCACCTCTACCAATCCATGAATTTGGAAAACATTGATCCAAATATAATTTAATGTTGCAGCTGTAATGTGCCGGACATCCGTCTTGTTGATACCAGACAACATTATCTTGAGTTGCACACTCTTCTAACTGCGGACCAATATGATTTTGCAACATATCCAAATATTTTTCGTTGTTTAAATTATTTTCAATAAAAAATGGCCCAATTATACACCTGCCAAAAATTCCAGCCCATACATTAACTTTTTCTGGATATTGGGTACGTGTTGCTACCATTAAATGAGGATTTGTTTGGCTCCATATTCTAAAGTTTTGTGTATTAGGTTCGCCGTGTAAAGTAAACGTAGACTCGTCAGTAAAACAAATAGATTTCAAGAAGTTTCTGTCTAAATTGGATTTTTCCATAATAATGTTACTAAATTCGCTTCTAGCCATTTTATCCGCTTCAAATATCTCTTGGTGCGTGGAATATTTATAAGAATGATATTTTTCATTTTTTAGTACCTTATGTATTGTTGAAGGATGCAAATTTAATTCAGCACCAAGTTGACGCACACTAACATTTGGGTTTTCCGTTACACACAAAAGTATATTCAATGTATTTTCTTTAATTGCATTTTGATTTAAATTCTCCTCCTGATCTTCTGCGTTGATTTTTCTACAATTTTTACAACGTTTTAACACACTTCCAGTTTCTTCGAATTGTTTAATTATCCTACGAATAGTCATAGCGGAAGGTATGGGACGGTTTTCAAAGAAAGCGCTGAATAAATCTCTTACTCGTCGTATCGAATTTCCAGTAAAATACCATTTTACGCACTGAACTTTTTCATTTACCTTAAGTTTATTCATTATTTTCAATAATAATGATAATAATACAGAACGTAACAATAAAATAAATACGATCTGTCAAACTCAAACTCCAGAAGAAATGAAATTATTTGTTTAATTTCCATGGCACTTTGATGTAAAGAGCGCAAAAATGGAAATTTTAATTTGCTTCTAATTCTTGATCGGAACATCCTATATTGATAAATTTGGCATCATTTGATGCATTTTTGAATTCTAAACAACTTTTGTATTTGTACTTTTGTTCTATAATAATTAGGGGAAAATTTATCACCAAATGAAAATTTTAGCATTGTATTCCCTATGTAACAAAAAAAAAGTAGACACCCGGTATATATATATATATATATATATATATATATATAATTAGTAAATACCTATATCAATTTTTTTTATTGTTTATTTAGAAATTTATCAATGGTGTCAAATCTGTGTGAAAGTTCATCTTCAGAAAAAATAAGTGTTGAGGATGATGGTGATAGTCACATTTTACAGGTAATTTTGTCTTTTTTTAATTAAATAAATAAATATCAAATGATTGTAATTAATTTTCAGACTGATAATTCCACAAAAGAAATGGATATTGATGGATCGGAAAATAATGAATTAGAGGGAAAACGTATAGTGGATATAAACTTTTTATTAAAATCTGTTATTGCAATCGGTAATCATAATGATAAATTCGGCTGTACTCTCAATAATTTAAAATTTTCAAAAGAAATTAGGCGCGGTCTTGATTCGTCACTTCATTTTATTTGTAAAAACATATCGATACACTCAAGAAGTTTAATATATGACGTAGACAACAATAGAGTTGAACAATTTAATTCGATAATTGCCAAATTTGTTGGTGGTAAGCGCATAAATTATTCAAAACGAAGATCGTACCAATCCAGATGTCATGCAGCGGTTGTATCTTTTAATTCCAAACGACCTCATTATGAAGTACATAAAGTGTTATTCAAGAGAAGCCCTAGTAAAACCAAAAAATCTTTTGAAATACGCAGACAAAATAAAATAATAAAAAATAAAGAATGTCGTTCAAAAAAAAAAATCGTTAGAAGAAAATTATTTGGAAATACTACAGATAAAAACTATGGTCCCAATTGCGAAAAAGAAGATATGGAGGAAGATATTTTTGAAATGGAAAAGAGTAAATTTTTAAATTCAATCAAAAAAAATAAGCAAGAACGTGATCTATTTGAGAGAGCTACTCTATTGCAAGCTGACAGTGATATTTGGTTAGCAGAAAGACGTAAATTTCTAACTGCTTCCAATTTTGGTCGAGTTTGTAAAAGAAGAAAAACAACAAGTTGTCACAATTTTGTGAAATATTTATTATATTCTGTTACAAATTTAAACATTCCATCTTTAAAACATGGAAAATATTACGAAGAAGTAGCAAAAAAACAATTAGAAAAACAAATGAATATAAATATTGAAAACTGTGGAATGTTTATTGACGAACATTATAATTTTCTAGGTGCATCGCCGGATGGTTTAGTAAATAATGATACTATAATCGAAATAAAATGCCCATATTCCGCATTTAAAATGAATATAAATGAAGCTATAAATATGAAAAAAATAGTTTTTTGGAAAAAGCTACGAGATGCACATTATAGCATAAATAAAAATTCTTACTGGTATTTTCAAATTCAAGGCCAACTACATATTAGCAATAGACAAAAATGCATTTTGGGCGTGTGGACTTCAGAACAACATCCACTAAAAGTAGAAATAATAGAGAAAGATGATGATTTTTGGATTAATAATATGGAAAATAAGTTGGTTCAATTTTATATGGATTGCATTTTGCCAGAAATTATTGATCCAAGATTTACCCGAAATATGAAAATAAGAGATCCACCATATATTTTAAACTAAACAATAAATAAACAATAGTACATTTTACATAAACAAATAACCAAATTATTATTCACTATATTGTAACAGATACGCTTATTTGTTTATTAGTTTATATTTGTAATTTATAATTTTTGTGTTTTTTTTTCTATATTCGTGTAATTTGTGTTTGTATGTCGTTAATTTATTATTTAATAAATAATAGACGAAAATCTTGGAAATTGCTTGATCACTACCTTTTACGCATGCTCCCTAAAGTTTATTAAATATACGCCAAGAGCATTACGTGTTACAATATATATATATATATATATAATTTTGCTCGTATAAAGTATAGAATATATTTTAATAGAATAATTTTATTAATAATTTATAAATTTTATAATCTTCACTCTAAAAAAGTTGGCATTTTTCATAAAAATTATGGTAAAAAATTACATATTATTTTAGCAAAACCGATGGTTTACATATATTTTCTGTAAAAATAATATAATTTTGTAATTTTAAGTAAAATAATTAATTATATATGTTTTTTTAACGAAAAATTAAGAAAAATTACATAAAATATGCATATTTTATATTTTAATTATGTAAAAAATTTCTTGTGGCGTTTGTAAATTTACATATTATACTGGTGTAAATCAGTTCCATATACTTTATATGAGCTAAACTGAATAAAAAAATATTTACTGCATATTGTTTTTCAGATGAAATTAGTGTAATTTTAAAATGGTAGGTATGTATACATAATACATATGTATCTTATAATTTTGAATTTTTCTTATTTCTTTCTAAACAACAATTAGATACCAGAAATCTATTTTAATTATTTTATTTTCTTTGAATTAAAAATAAATAAACATGTATTGCCTTGCCTCTGTAGAAACAAAACATATCATATTTTTTATTCTATCGCCAAATCTATCCGTCCTACAGACAAATCGTCAGTACATTTGAGTTTTTAGTGCACGTTATAACCTTAGACTCTTCAGGGGAGAAGTGGGTGCGAGCGCGGTGCTGCAAGCAGATTGATATCAAATATTTTAATCCGACTGTACACCGTAGCTACATCTCTCGTTCTGAATGTACGAACAAAGTGTATGAGTTACTAAATTTTAGCGAATATCATTCTATCTCTTTCTTTTTCATAGTTATTCCTATAGCGTAAAGCGTAACATAACGTATCTGTGATCGGACAGTTTACTCCAACTACGAGAAATGCGTTCGGTAGTGACTCCTCTTAATATTTTTAAATGAGGATCACATATCTAAAAAGTATATTATATCAGTAGACAAGAAAAAAAAATGTATATAAATATTTTACTCGTACTATTTGTACATTGATGCTATGATATCCTTTTCTATTAATGTATGCAAGTTCGTTCTCTGCAGGTTTGTGGATAGCAACATGCGTACCATCCACAATTCCAATTATTTGTGGAATACGATGCATTACACGAAACCTACAAATAATATAATTTTTGTAATCAATTGATAATTTATTAAGATGTATGAACACAAACTTTGTTTTCAAGTTTTCATTTTCAGCCTGATTTTTGTAAAATGGATCCACGTCCGCAAGCAGTACCGAATCAAAGTATTTGTAACTTTTTTTATGTTTCGACTAATCATAGGCTGGCTCATCGACGCTAGCAAATTATTGCCAATGTTTCGTTGTAGCTTCCAACAGCAAAGAAGTTTAAAGTAGCTAAAATCTAATTACATATGTACATAAATTAATAATAAAAATCACAAAACTTTATTTAATTATTGACCTACTAACCCTTAAATGATTGGGAATCCGTAATGCAGAACCGTAGCCCGCTTCCATATGTGGAATAATTATATCGAATAAATCGACAACGGCTTGTTTATTCAAACGATAGTTCGATATAAATTCAATATCGCTCATTGAAAATGGATCTTGAGCATCTCATATTGTTCTTCTGAACAAACGATCTTCGTAAATCCTATCTTCATTTTCGAGTTCTTCGACTATAACCAATGCTCCATAAACAAAAGCCATTTTAAAATCTAGAAAATTGAAAAACTATAACATATTTATCTTCATTAAATGTCATTTATATTAATTACAAAATCTTTTATTTGCACTTACCTATCGCTAAAAACAAAACTGAACTTAAAAAGTACCCGCCAATTTACTGATAAAAAAGTTGTATACAAGTCACCAAGTCACTGAAAGTCACGTTGACTTTTGATTGTTACCACGTACAGAGGTAGTGTCTTTAAAGTCAATTGATATGACGTCATTCATGCTAGTACAACGAATTCGCCACTACAATGCGCAGCAAAAAAGTCAACATCGAGACTTTTGTATACTGGTGACTTTTGCACAGAATAAGCATCCTGGTGCCGAGATTACATTTAGGATTAAGCAATCTACCTGCTTGGTGCCGAAATTACATCCGCCCATAATTTGGATGGACACGGCTGTAGGCACTTGTTGAAACATAATTAAAATTAAAATAAAATTAACACACGACTCTTGGTTTTTTGTTTCAAAATTATTATTTTATTAATACGATGTACATTTCGGCTTATTAGGTCATCATCAGGTGACGAAAATACAATACAAAAAATTATACATTTCTTACTATATATACCAATATTTAAACTAAAACATAACTGTACAAGGAACCTAAAATGGTTTTAGCAGTGGGGATGAAAATAACTCAGTTTGTTCATTTATTAAGTTTTTATTATCAGCCAAGGCTGTTTGTATTTCCATCGCTTCTAAAAAATTCATCTTAAGACCCTTGTCGCAAATATGCAGTACTTCCATATCCTCAATAAAACATTTGTGTCCTAAATCTAAACAATGTTTAGCTACATTTGAGTCGGTTTTTACCAGTCTAACCGACCTTATGTGTTCGTTAAAACGTGTCTGAAAGGCTCTTCCAGTCTGACCGAGGTAAATAGCCGAGCAATTACTACAATTGATTTTATAAATACCGGATTGGTTGAGAATATTTTTAGTAGTTATTTTATTATTTACTATTGAATTTTTTAGTTTGTTTTTGTTATAAAATGCGGAGACAATATTTTTTTGATTTTAATTGAAAAAGAAGATAATGAATCTATAAATTTTTTAGACTTAAATATCAGACGTGAAAATAATACTTTAAAATTTAAAATCTACCGTAAACCAACACAAACAGACACAGTAATACCATTTGATTCTAGCCATCCTCTAAATATAAAATTGTCAGTGTTCCATAGTTTGATACATAGATTAATAAATATTCCATTAGATAAAATAGATTTTAAAAATAAATTGAATATTATAAAATTAATTGCAAAAAATAACGGTTATAGTGCATCTATAGTAGATAACATGTTAAAGCGAAAGTTAAAAAATAAAAATGTACACTCATTATACAATGGTAAAACAGAAACAAAAGAAGAAATAAATTATAGAAAAATAGCATATATTGGTAGTACAAGTTTGAAAATTGCAAACCAATTAAAATCAAAAAATATTGTCTCCGCATTTTATAACAAAAACAAACTAAAAAATTCAATAGTAAATAATAAAATAACTACTAAAAATATTCTCAACCAATCCGGTATTTATAAAATCAATTGTAGTAATTGCTCGGCTATTTACCTCGGTCAGACTGGAAGAGCCTTTCAGACACGTTTTAACGAACACATAAGGTCGGTTAGACTGGTAAAAACCGACTCAAATGTAGCTAAACATTGTTTAGATTTAGGACACAAATGTTTTATTGAGGACATGGAAGTACTGCATATTTGCGACAAGGGTCTTAAGATGAATTTTTTAGAAGCGATGGAAATACAAACAGCCTTGGCTGATAATAAAATCTTAATAAATAAACAAACTGAGTTATTTTCATCCCCACTGCTAAAACCATTTTAGGTTCCTTGTACAGTTATGTTTTAGTTTAAGTATTGGTATATATAGTTAGAAATGTATAATTTTTTGTATTGTATTTTCGTCACCTGATGATGGCCTAATAAGCCGAAATGTACATCGTATTAATAAAATAATAATTTTGAAACAAAAAACCAAGAGTCGTGTGTTAATTTTATTTTAATTTTAATTATGTATTATATTATTGAAAAGGGAAGCTATATTTAATTTTATAAGATAAAAATTCATTATTCGTAATCTCATCTACCACCGTAATACTAGTGCGTTTCAACATAATTATGGTAATTATGGCGGACACTTTCTGACAACAGTTTTAAAAATACAAATAAAATTTCTGTTTTACTGCAAGATATTGTAATTTTTAACAAGTATAACTTTCTCAAGGAATACATTTGAAGCAATACCTGTTATTAATGACAACAGTTATTAATGCAAAAAAATTCTTAATGTGTAATTTGTTAAATAGTAAAATCAATAACTATGACATCCAAACTTTGAGATTATAAATTTCAGCATCGAGTTTTTCTTTTCATAAAATGAAAGGAATATTAACATAGGTGACGAAATAATAAATTAATAATATTGTTGCTTCTTTATTTCTGTGTAATCTAAAACTAGTACATTTTTGAATACAATAAAATAATAAGATAATTTTTTTTATTTGATATTTATTTCTGGGCTACAAATGTGTAAGGGACAATATGTACCTACTACTATATTAATATTATATATCAACTTGACACATAGAGCGAAAATTAATTTACAAATATTTAAAAATGTTACACAGAAAAAATAAACGTTCTTGTTTGCATCTCTTTGAAATATATCTTTATATTAAACAATTTCTCACTTATGTTATTTTCCAAATTTAAATACTTTCCGTAACCTAGAATTTCGTAACCTTTTAGTTATTAATAAAAGTTTTTCGTCTCTCTCTGTATAGGCGGACAAAATTATATAGTCCGTACAGGGCGTATAATTTTTTTATTTTTTATTTTTATAAAAACATATATTAAACCCTTTTTTGTACAGGAATTTGCAAAATTTTTTGTCAGTTTTAAATACGAAGAATTTAATAATGCCCATTAGAGTGAGATACTTTTTTAAAGGTTAAAATTTAAACACCAAAGCAAATTCCCGAAAGAAGTTTTCCTGTTGTAACAGTGTTTGTTCAAACAGTGCTAGAAATTAGAATTTGAGATATTGACTTATCTTCTGCATAATGCCGATCTCGTCCTGACATACTAATATCTATTTGGTAAATTTTATTATATATATATATATATATATATATATATATATATATATATAAAGGAACCAAGAACTGAAGAAACCGATTCATAAATGATTCGTTGTCCAGGTGAAAATTTTTTTAAATTTTATTTAAAGATATAATTACGATACGTTTGTGCAACGAATTAAATAAATACGCTAAAAAGCAAGAGAGATATAGATACTAGTAAATTATGTTACTAGGAATAAAAAGAAATTATTTTGTTTTGAACGGGTGAGTTGAAAATCGAGACAGTACAAACTTGGCGAAACTCTAAAAAAGAAAATTACCTCGTCTAACATACAATATTTTTTCTTTAAATATTCTAATAATTTAAATTTTTGTCAACATTTGAGATTAGTTTTTATAGTTTTTGTTAAACTTTAACATATTTATAAAGATTTTGATCTGCTTTCTCAATTTTTAAAATTTAATAATTAATATCAAGCTTTAACAACTTCCTCATATTTTGAATCTGTCACGATTTGCCAGTTTTTGTAGAAATTGGCATTTCTACATAAATAGTTTTATTATGCTTAAAGAATATTAAAATATATATATATATATATATATATATGTAAGTGTATTTCGGATAATAAATATTAACATTTTAGTATTTATATTTTAATCATGATTCATATTCTTAATTAGAGTGACGAATGAAAGCATTGCCCGGCAAACCTGAAACAAATAAAAAATGATTTAATAATTAAAACCACTTGTGTTTTAGTTTTCTGTCTAGATTATATTTAGCTAATGTTTTGACACTATACATATACTAGTGTCTTCATCAAAGTAAAGTAATAACTGGCTTAATAGACAAAACAAAAAATAATCATATGGTAAATAAGAAAAAAATATATAATAAAATAGGTAGCCATGCTTTATTTGTTTATGATTTTTTTGATCTACAAGTAGTTTTTCTTTATAAATAAGAAATATAATTTTATTTTCTATGTCTTCGAATATTTCCTAAAATCACACCACATGTACAAAATCTGGCTTGATATTTTATTGTAATATTTGTTTTAATTTATATATTTTTCTTTGTGTAAATGTATTATTTTTTGTTAATTATATAAATTTATTTTTGTAATTGGTTTGAAGATGGTAAAATAACCCAAACTAGTCACTAGAAATAAAAAACAAATGAAACTTACACCTTCATCATTATTTTTCAATTCTATATTTTTAATCAAATCACCTACAAGTATTTAAAAAAAATATATTTATTTCAGTTAGCTATGGAAATTAGAATTTTGTATATGGATCTAAAATATTATTCCAAAACTTTTTTTAATAAAATTTTAAATTTTTTTTGAAATTTTATTTGAAATATTTTCAATTATTGTATAGTTTGACCGGAAATAATATCGGTACTTCCAACTTTGGCGTAGTCAAGTTAACTAAAAAATAATTGGTATTTTATATAAACGCATTTAATGTTAACAGATGAATTATTATGATAGATTTAGATTTAAACAATATTTTTTGTATTATAACTAATTGTTTATTGTAATAATTAATCGATAACTTTTATCATTGCCAAATTTGATTTCATACAATAAATCATTTATAGAGTTAAGTGATACATATTTAAAAAAAACTATTTTTACTAATTATTGTTATTTAAATAAACAAGTGAACTGTAAGTCATATGGATTTAAAATATAAGAAAATTATACCAGATATTGTAAAGTAAGTAAATATGGAGGTAAAAATTATTCATTTCAATTTGGTCATATTTTCAACGTTATTTGAAATTTATTGGATATATAGTTGTTACAAAAATAATATCTTATTTCAAAAAATCAATAATTTAACAAAATATTTATAATTAATAAAGAAAATAATATTTTTATACTTATAGTATTTATCGTTAAGCATAACTAAATTTTATACTAATATAATTTATACATGCATAAACCAAATTTTAAAAAAATAATTAGTTTATTATTTACGGAAAACATTTATTTTAAAGTAAACAAATGTTAGAAAAATTACAATAATATTAACATATCCAGTAATTTGTTGTGTAAATTCTTTGGCTTGTATTTCCACCTCTTTCGTTAATGAAAACGTGTATTTATTTTGTGCTTTAAAATAAATTTTTACTTCTACTTCTTATCAAATATAAGTAGTATTTAATTTTTAATATATATTTTTTTATATCTAATATTATAAAATTCAAATTAATTAATTAAATTTGATTAATAAGTATTCTTAAGTAAACGTCAAAAGTAATTTTGACGAAAATAACTTTTAAAAGTGAGCTGACTTTCCACAATAAAAAAAAGAAAAATTGAAAAATAACTAATTTTTGTATTTGAAATTAAAAATGTATTATATGTTTTTTGCTAACATGTTGTAAATTAAAATTTTCATCTGATGTATTAGATATAACTAATTTTTTTTTTGCAATTTATTTATATACATTTTTGATATTTGAGTAATTTTTATACAATTATTATAAGTATAATAGTAAAATTGGATTTTAATATACTTTTCATATAAAATATTATCTTACTGTTTTGAATCCAAGTCAATTCCAGTATTTTTCAAAAAAATTTTATACGCATATTGTGCAGTTGCACTTTTTGTCGGCGGTAATATTGCTATATCATATTATTATACATTAGATATATTCGAGGAGGAAACCATTTTTAAATATTTTGTACACCAGATTTTTTTCGTAGATTTTATGGATTTGATACAAAATTTCTGGAACTGTAGACATTTTACATGATTTTAAGAAAATCGTTTTATCGATTGCAAGGAATTTTACTAAGATTTTAATTTTTTTTAGAGAAGTTTACATTGATTATAATTAATTTGTACACCAGGTTGTATAAATAGTTTCTCCCTTAGGATATATTTTTCCTACTAAGTTTTAGAATAATAAAAAAATGATTATGATTACAATCTTTAGTTTAACAAAACAATCAAATTATCTCTACAATAAAATTTTCGAACACATGAATTTTGTTTTTTTCTAAAATACAATAATGTGGTAGCATTTATCAAGTTAGTAACGCGCGACAAAGTTGGTACACTCATTTTTTTAAATATTGTCAGTACTGCAATTTAAGTTTAAGATATCAATTAATTTTTGAAATTGAAACTAAATATTTTATTAATAAATTTATTATTATTAAAAATTCTATTTGATCTCTCTGTTTTTCATTATAATTGATAATTGATTTATAAACTAAACAAATAGCTGCTGATCTGATATCAACCCAATGATTCAAAGTCCACTATAATTGGGCCAAAAGTTTAGTTATTGATTTATTATTAAAATAATCGACCAGTTTTAAAACAAAAAAATATTGCTTTAATCTATTACAGTAATTTATTTGTTAACGTTAAAAGTCTTTGTTTTGTTAATGTGTACATACAGTATTACTACGAGTTAAATAGATTTATAATGTATACATTAAGTAAAATCTTTTCTTCTCCACTAGGATATTTGAGGATAATTAGGATGTTAATGTACATCGAAAGAACTACCGATCCTGAAATTTTCAGCTTTTTCCCAAAATTTCCAACCTATAATCTGATTTAACTGGACTAGTAGTGTATCTTTAGGAAAGAGGGACTTTTTTCCACTTTTTTTTTCACTCCGTTTTTTCCATTCCATTTTTTCATCCGTACTTTTCTTCCGCCAATACTTTTTTCCACCAAATTTTTTGGTTTGGATAGGTTAGGTTAGGTTAGAGTTAGGTTAGGTTAGGGTTAGGTTAAGTTTGGTAAGAAAAGTAGTGAAAAAAAAAAATTGGTGAAAAAATATTTAGTGAAAAAAGAATTGGTGGAAAAAAGAATTAGTGGAAAAAATGTAAAAAAGAATTGGTGGAAGAAAAGTATTGGTGGAAATAATGGAGTGTAAAAATGGGGTACAATATATTTTGTGTTTTCAGACAAGCAGTAAAATGTTCTTTGAAAATAATTTTTAAAAACCAAAAATAATTTTTTTATATATGATGCAGAATTTTTGATTGACACTAGTAACTAGTATTGTACAATTGTAATTAGTATTGTGCAATTAAAATGTGTGTGTTCATCTAATTAGACTATTTTTAGCAAAAGTTATTATAGATATTATAGTAATGCTTACGTTAGTAAAAGTTTCCAAATTAAGAACTATTATTCCGCCCATAGTCATGTTAACCGGTTTATGAGATCTCTGAATAATTATTCGTATACACATTCGTATTTGTGGATCGGAAATATTTTCCCAATTAGAGTTGTATGCTGCATCGGCAACTGATATTGTCTAGAAATTAATTATATCATCAGTTAGACTTAATTATTATCCAAATAAGTACAACATATTGTTTAATAGTTTCATAATTTTTCTAACATAACAAATATTATAATATTGACTTACTTCATCACGTATAAGTTGTCCTATTACACAATATATAAAAAGTTGTCCATTTGCAGCAATTACTAAAATTATGAAAGATATAAGCTGATCTCTAAAACATTAAAATTCTATCAGAAAACGTATACAAACATTTATAGACATAGTGCACATCAAAAGCTCTAGAATATTTTCAATTAATAATTTTGAGAGTTAATACCAGTATTTGCCTCTTGTATACAAAAAAATTCTGTCTTGAAAATATAAGTTTTGTTTTATATTTTCTCAGTTGGAAATATTTTGAACAGAAACATAACATAACATTATTTCCTTATTACATTTAAAACAAGATTAGAAGTATATGGGTAAACCCATATATAGACTACTTTGACATTTCTCGGAAAGTTGGCAACACTGTATTTTAATAATATTATAATTTATGTGGGCACTAGGAGATACTTTTTTGAAAATTTGATCAAAATCGAATAAATAATGTAGCCACAATGAATTTTTAAAAAATTTTGTGATTTTTCTTCTCGATAAGTTGGCAACACTGTATTTTGTTAAAATTGCATAATTTATTTAAGCACTTGGAAAAACTTTTATAAAAATTTGATTAAAATCGGTTAAATAAAATGGTCAAAATATATTTTTTTAAATTTTACTAATTTTTTTCTCGGAAAGTTGGCAACACTGTATTTTGTTAAAATTACATAAATTATATGAATACTAGAAGAATCTTTTTTGAAAATTTGAGTAAAATCGGTTGAATAACATGGCCATAATAAAATTTTTAAAACTTTAGTAATTTTTTTCTCGGAAAGTTGGCAACACTGAATATTAATAAAATTATGTAATTAATGGAAGCACTAGGGAAATTTTTTCTGAAAATTTGATCAAAATCGGATAAATAACGTAGCCAATATAAATTTTTAAAAACTTTAGTAATTTTTTTCTCGGAAAGTTGGCATTATTGAAAAAAAATAAAATCACATGACTATCTTGGGCACTAGACAAATTTATCCTGAAAATTTCATTAAAATCGGTTGAACCGTCTAGGAGGAGTTGCGGCCACAAAATTTTGACTTACGACCGAGCGAGCGAGCTGACGACGCACATCCATACACCCACATAAACTAAGTTCAGATTCGTCATCTAGAGGCTATATGAAGGATTTCTATAAAAATTTTTTTTTTTTTCGAAAATGTTACAGACACCGTACCAAACGCTATACTACTTTTTCCTTGCAGTCAAAGTAGTAATAATTGTAATATTTGCTTAGCTTATTATTAATTTCCTATACTTTGTTACTATATTTAACTACTAAATCTAAAAAAAAAATCACTTCAAGGATTTAGTACTAGATTATTATTAAGAATAATAACTATTTTAATAGCATTAGCAAAAGATAGCGTTTTTTATAAACGTAAATCTACATATAGAGTACCTAAATGAGTTTACAACTTAAGTAAATTTAAGCAGTGTTTAATCAAAATATGCAAAGAGTTTAATTAACGCCGACTCTTAATTCTATTATATTTTAAAGAGAATTGTTTGTTAATTTTTTGTATATTTTGTTCATATCTCGTTATTTTGAAATCAGTTTTATTTTTATTTTTAAGTTTTTTAACTTTTAATTTCAATCTAAAATATTTTAAAATTTCATATAACAATTACTGATTTTTTGTACAATGTTTATTTTGTATGATAAATATTGTTATTGTTATATTGTATATTGTTATATTATTTGATACGATTTTAAATAAAATATTTAATATCAATTACTCTAACCAAATTTGTTCGAATTACCAGTTTCTGGAGAAACAACTTACTTGAATGTAAATTACTGGAAATACTAATTTAAATTATAAATGAAATGACAAAAATTTGATTAAACTTTTTATCAATAATATTTCAAGTAACTTTTCAACTTTTATGAAAAATTTTTTTAAATTTTTTTTTTTAAGTAAAAGTGTTTCATTTTTAAAATTCGGCAAGTTAACAGTTTTCTTATTGCACATTCAGTCTTACAAGAAGCAGACGCTAATACGAGGGTTGCCATCTATATGACGGGATCGAATGGCCCTAGTACTGCCATCTGGCAACTAAAATCTCTATCGTAATGTTTCACATTTTTGACGTACTTAGAAAGATTTGATGTACCTACGCGCGATTTGTGTTGTTTAGAGTAATTTGAAAAATTTATCTCGGCCAAAAAATGCAATTAATTCGTGAACATTTCCGTGCGATTATTCTTCACAACTTTCGACGTGAATTAACTCAAGAGCAATGCGCATCGATGAACGTAATTCGACTTTTGGCGAAGAAGCATTGAATTTAAGCTTGGCCGTCGCATCGTTCGGTCAACCACAAATTTCGTAAAGGTCGTCCAAAATCGGTTGTTGTTCCGGAAAATATTGATGTTGTGCGTGAACTAGTACTACAAGATCGTCATGTGACTTATCGTGAGATTGAGGCATCCTTGAGCATTACTGAGATTAGCATAGATTCAATATTGCATGGACATTTGTTCATGCAATATTGATATTTGTTTGTTGGGTCATCCACCGTATAATCATAATTTAGCACCCAATAATTTTTTTTATTCTTGTACATCAAAAATAAATTGCGATGTTAACATTTTTCGACACATGAAGAAGCAGCTGATGCATTCAAAATGCATGTTTTGGAGGTACTTCAATCGGAGTGGAATAAGTTCTTCGAAAATTAGTGCAAACGCATGCGAAAGTCTATTGATTTTCATAGAGAATATTTTTAAAAACAATAAAACCTTTTTGATGATAAATATTTATTTTTGTTCTTTAATTGCGAAATATAAATGTCAACCCTCGTACCATTAAAAAATTATTCAGTCGTTAACTATACAAATATGCTACAAATTTTGATGTACACTTTACGTATATTACAGACTAACAAATTTTCAACTGTTACAATTGAATATAAGCACATCGTTGATAAAACCATATTTGTGCCTACCGTGTGGAATATTACTGGCGAATACACATATTCAAATTTTTTAAAATATCTGAAAATCAAAATTTTGTGATATTAATGTAAATCAATATTAAATAACTTTAATTAAAGATGCTGTTGTTACTTCGTGAAATATTTTTATAATGTATAAACAAATAAAAAATGATAAAAGCACTCGGTTTCAGGTTCCATGTTTTTACTAAAAACCTTTTATTGGGCAATTTTGGCTGTTAATCATCATCAGAAGTAATATATTTGTTTATAAATTATAAATCAATTTAAATTTTGTTACAATTTTTTAAGATAAGTATAAATTGTTTTTTTTATTAACAACAGGGAGTTATCAAACTTACACCATAATCATTTACAGTATTAAAATTTAAAGTATATCTAAATAACGTAATAACGTTATAATCACTTTAGTCATTGTAAGGTAAGTAATTATATTAATACGGTATATATTAAGCTCGTTGCACATAGTTCGCTATTCAAAAACTAATTTTGCTGCCATATTACTAATATTAGTAATAAGGAAGCAAAATTATTCAAATATATTTAATGCACCAGTAATTGCAATATATACAATATAAACAATGTATACTACAAAGTCGTTGTTCAACTGTATGAGTCCATATATTAGCTCTGCCCTTTTTGTCAAAGTCATTCATCTCATTTATTGATTTATTTTAAATATAAAAATATTACATTTTTATTAGTGCTATATAGAAGGTGTTTACGGAAGTGGCGTAGCCAGAAACTTGTTATGGGGGGTGGGGGGGTTACTAAATAAATTATATAATATTAAACAATAAAGATAATACTATAATTTGTATAAAAATTAAAGAGCAATAAAAATTATTTTTATAAAAATGAAATTAAAATAACATATTTCATATTTCACATACGTATGTTTTTGATAGTTTAAATTCTGGAGGGCGGAGGGGTTTAACCCCCCCTGGCTACGCCACTGGTTTACGGTCTTTTTTGTATCCTTTTAGCGGGCGATAATACACTTTAAAAAGACGCAATATACTTTTAAAAGCCTGGCTGAACTTTAGAGAAGGTCCAGTAATGTTGCTGTATTCACAAATATTGAAAAAAAAAAAAGGTTTGCGCATGCGTGAACATCGGAACGCCCATGTTTGGTGTGTATAAACCAGTGATCCTCAAAATGTTACATTAGTAATTTTATCAATTTCGTCCGTTAAAACTTATATCATGTTAAGTTATTTCTAATATATTCCGGTAACCATATGTTCATAATAAGATGTTTAGATAGAGTATTTGTTATATAATATGTAAGCAGAGTCATTATCAGTAAATAATTGTACAACATTGCAACGTTGTAGCTATATTTATAAACTGCTTGAACGTCTTGTTTTGATGTATCTTTCCAAAAATCTTCCAATACGTTATCAATCATAGATGACAAGACATCCGACTTAAAAACAAGAATAGCAACTTTTGTTATTATCTAAAACAAAATATTCTCTATAATTTTAATTCAATTAGTAATACGTGTTAGAAAGAAAAAATTAATAATTGCGTAATGCATTCAAATTTTGTCATAGGAGAAATGTTCAATAAAAACTGAAACAATTTTTTTTTGAAAACCAAATATATAAATCTTAATATATTGGTGACAAATAATATTTTAAATCAGCCATTTTATTCTTTTATATATGCACTAGGTGTTATGTTGCCAGTGTAATCATCAACACGTATTGACAGTATCGTATGCCAAAATAATGCCGTTATATAAACTTAAAAAATTATATTTTATATACACAAAAAACTCACAAAGAACTTTGTTTGAAAAAAGAAAAATATTTTATATAATTAAAATAAAATAATTTTATTTTTATATTGTTATTAATAATATAACATAATGACGCTACCAGCAGAAACAACGGCGCCAGTCGATTTTTTCATAGTTTAATCAATGACATATTAAAATTGTTAGAATTAGCTCCACATTTTGATTGAGATGTTGAATCTTTATCAAATTTTATAACAACCATCGACGATATGACGGCAATTATTGCTAAAACTAATCCAAATGAAATAACAAATTTTTGCTGACACTCGATCAGAATATAATATTATGTACCAAATTAATCATTTTAAACAAACAAAAGAAACTATCCTTGAACATTTCAATAAATTTAACAACTTGTACTTAATTTATAAATGTAAAATTGAATGTAAATTTATATCTGTTTATAGTAAAGTTATTGTAGAACATTCAGTACAATATTTTGTACAAAGTTTTATAAATAATTGTAGAGAACCTTTTCGAAGTCAATTATTTGCACGAAATCCTCGTAAATTAAATGAAATTTCAAATTTAACAACTAACGATTTACAATATATTCACACACAACAAAAAATACAATAACAAAATTATTAACCACCCAAACACCAAATTCAATTTATTTAACCAAAATTTCACCAATCACCAATGCACAAATATCTAACCTATTCGAAAGCAAAACAGCAACATATACGAGACAAAAATTGTTTGCTCCGCAAGCAAACATTCACAAGTCATCTTTTAGAGATCCTACTTCTATGAGCATACAAACAAGACAAATATAACCATAATATTTTATTTCTGAAAAATTATATAAGCAAAATTTAGAGAACACATGTGAAGAACAAGACGATTATTTAGAATATGAACAAAATTTTGATAATGTGTTAGAAATAGAAAACAATTGTTCTGATAAAATTGAAAATAAAATTTTTTATGAAACCGAGTTACAAATATCGAATCCTTAACAAATAATTTTAGTAAATTACCCTATATTCAAATTTCAAATTTTTATTAGATAAAAGTTCTACTCAGAGCTATATACACCCAAAACTGTTTAAATCAAATACATACTACAAATTTTTTTGATTCATTTGGAACAAAATTAACGTTTTATTTATATAAAAATTTACAAATTAAAAGTTACATATTTAATTTTTATTAAAATTTTGACATTTTATTAGGAATACCAGGCTTGGAATTATTTAATTTTGAAAAAAAAGAAACTACTTTTTTGAATAAACACAAATACGAATTTCAATACTTAAATCAACAAATTTTAACAAAGAAATAAATAATCAAGAAACACGAGACAAACACTTAAACACAGACGAAAAACACCATTTATTAAATATACTTTTCTAGAAACGTCACTACAAAAACAGCTAGAAAATATAGAAAAAGTTTTTCATAAATTAGGCGAAACCAATCTAAAAATTCAGAAGAAGTCGCCTATTTAATTCACATTATTACCACTGACGGAATAAAGTCTAATCCGGACAAAATTCAAGCAATTAAAAATATTTCGATTCCTAAAAAGTTAAAGAAACCAAACCATTTTTAAAACTACTAGGTTATAGACTAGGTTATAGACGTTTTATAGAAAATTTTTCAAAAATCACAAAACAACGTGTCTAAAAAAAAAAGATTATATAGCATGTTTCGAGAAATGCAAAACCTTCCTCTCTAACAGTTCCATACTCAAATACCCCGATCTTTCTAAAGAATTTATTCTTACGACAGATGCCAGTAATCTCAAAAACACAAAAAGTAATAAAAAATTTCCTATCGCCTACATATCCAGAACACTTAATAATCATGAAATAACCTACAACACAATAGAGAAAGAACTCTTAGCTATTGCATGGGCTACCAAACAATTTCGCCCGTATTTATTAGGTCGAAATTTTAAAATTGTAACAGATCATCGTCCACTCGTTTGGTTAAATTCGTTAAAAGAACCGAATCAAAAACTAATACGTTGGTGTTTGAAACTTGAAGAATTTAATTATACTATCGAATATAAAAAGGTTGTTAAAATTTTGTAGCTGACGCCTGACAGTCTATTTCGAATCAAACCAGAATTTAAAAATTATAAAAATACGAATATTTTCGAATCAAATAACACATTTCGAAAGATATGCAAATGGATAAAAGGTTTGCTCATCAAGTCAAACAAAAATATCTGTGCTTAAATTACTACAAATTATACAAAAAGATCAAAAATAATTTGTCATTTGGTTACAAAAGAAAATTATTCACATACATCAGAATTTAAAAATATAAAAATTTGTCTCGAAAAGTTGTTAGATTATTGTTTGCAAAATAAAATAAATGAATTAGACATGCCAAAAATTTGTATCTGTTTAGAGAAACAAAAATGGAATCACATAGAAAATATGATTAAAGAAATATTTCAAAATTCTTATATGAAAATTAATGTTTATTCAGAAAAAAATAATGTAGAACTAAATTTAAATTCAGACACAGATTCAGTTACCGGACACAGATTCAGTTATCGTAGAAACAGGTAGCGAAAACGAAACAAACGATACTGTACATTCTGACGACGACAGCCCAGTAAATAGTTTAACATATTCAGACATTCCTATAAATTCATGTAGAAATCAAATAATAGTTAAAGAAACAATAACAGAAATTTATAAATTAAATTTTAATGTTGTTTTACAAACTTATTTTGATTATAATAGTGATACATTAGTAGCCTTCAAAACAATTAATAACGATATCGAAAATACAGAACATACAACTCACTATAAAAAATTATCATGAGAGTAAGACTAACCACAGGAGAATTACAGAAGCTTACAATAAGATAAAACAAACATACTATTGGCGCAATATGATGAAAGACACACAAAATTTTAAAAATAAATGTAACATTTGTCTCACTACCAAATACGAAACAACCCCATTAAAATTCCAAACATTAAGACATCAACGGCAGATATCCCTTTTGAAAAAATACATATCGATATCCTGTCACTTGAGCAAATTAAAATATTGACAATAGTAGATTCTTTTTTAAAATTTGCAATGGCATATATTTTAAAAGATAAAAACGCAATAACAATTTTAAACAAATTAATAAAATACTTCACATATTTTGTAGTAACAAAAAAAATAGTATCAGATAACGTTTTGGAATTTAACAATAAAACACTTCAAATTTATTTAGCATTAAGAAACATAAACAATCACTACATTTCAATCGACAACCAAAAAAGTAATGGAATAGTCGAAAGATTTCACTCTTTATTAATCGTACACATGAGAATAATTAATCAAAACCCAATATTAAAAACTTTACAATTAAAATAATTACTAAATTATGCCCTGTTAACTTATAATAACAGTATTCATTCGATTACAAAACGTACACCATTAAAAATTGTATTCGAACAAATTTCAGAACAAAACACTAAGCCAAAAGAAATACAAATAAACAATTTAATAAAAAGATTGAAGTAATTAACGAAAATAATTTTATCTTAAACACAAAATTAGAAAAATTATTTAGCTCAATATTTTATGAAGTTGATATTATCCAAAAGCAAAATTTAATAAATAAATTGATTCAAATAGCACAAGACTTATATTTCTCATTAATACTATTAGAAGAAACTACAAATTTTGGCATAATCAAATAGGACGAATTAATAAAAGAAATAAATAAAATCGAAAATAGTTTTATTAGAACAATTTTGTTAAATAACATTCAAAATAATAACATATTGAAAACTTACTGTTCACTAGAAAATGATAATCTAACGATCCTTATCGAAATCCCATCTAATGTTCTTAAAGAAGAACTTATTCAAGCCACATTTATATCTACACATTTACACGACACATACGAAACTATAAACATTGTAAACGGCCTTTATCCAAAAAAATAATTGTAAAATGAGATCTATAGATAAGTGTGTTAAAATTAATAATAATGAATATTATTGCCTTTCTCAAACTAATGATTATGTGAAATTCTTGGAAAATGTAATTTGTTATAAACATTTTCAGTTTTGCGAATGCAATAGAATATCAACAATAAATTCAATCATAGCGATAAAAAATTTAAGTTTTATTCATTTGTAACAATGAAATAAATATTAAAGATTTGGAAGGTATATATTATATAAATAATTGTAAAATAAATAACCAGATTCAGATAAAAAAAAATAATTTGGAGAACTAATAGAAATTCATACAAATTCAACAAGTCAAAAAATTTAAATTTTAAAACATAAATAAAAAACTGAAAATAATATTCAATTAGATTCGCTTTATAATAATGTTAAATTAAATAAAAATCAATATAAAAGGTTTTCAATAATACACATTTTTCTTAAATTGTACTAAACATTAATTCGTCAACAGACTTAACACTGACAATGGTGCGAGCCGAAACTTAAGTCTGTTGACGAATTAAAGTTTAGTGAAATTTAACAAAAAAGTGTATTGTTGAAAACCTTTTATTTATCAAAGAGTTTCACAAAGTTAAACTGTCGACCATTATTTAAACTATCAATATATTATTATCTATATTGTAATCGTATTAATTATTATTGTAATGATATTTGGTATTTGCAAAGATTATCTGCAGAAAACTAATATTCCAAAAATTAATAATGAGTCAGAAATTATTAAAATAAATAAATTAGAGCAACAATCAAGTAGTAAAAGCTCTACTCCTGATGAGTTAGCATTTTCTCTTAAGTTTGGAAGTGTAATGCAAGAACACCGCCCTATCTTTTACAATAACTATGGCAAATTCATTTCATCATCAAGTTACATAGATGCTACTAAGCGAAATGCAATCCTTTTCAAAGAAAACAGATAATCTCTGCAACTTCGTTCTCATGCTTTGTAAAATATAATTTTGTAATCATTCTGATCGTAACTGTTGTTCTTGTAACACGTAATTGCTTGTCTTAATAAAATTTATTTTTAATAAATTTTTGAGTTTTAAAAATATAATTTACATATTTATTACAATATAAAATTTACTCACTTGCCAAAATCCACAACATAAAATAATATCGTACATCAAGGAATTAAGATTTTTATCGTCAAGTTTATAAAGATAAATTCTTACTAAGATAAAGATAACAGTTGCAAGAAATATACAAAAAAAATGAATAAATTCTCTTAAATCTGGAACGATTCTTTGGATTTGTACCACCATAATTCATTACGTTGATTTGAGCTTGCATTACTGCAGCAAAATTCAACTGGAAGAAGACATAAAACATGTAAATTTAAAAATCAAACATTTGGTTAAGATGTCCTATTTTAATAGTTTAATATAAATAAAAACATAAATTTAATAAATAAAAAATTAATTTCATATTAATTTATTAAATGACTTACATGTTTCTGTGTCGAAGTCATTTTTAAACTGAAAGAGACAGAAAAGTGATACATAGCATTTTATTATGACAAGCAAATGTAACATTCTCATAATTATTATGCTACTAGAAAATATCTATTTATAATTATAGTTTTTACTTTACAAACAAATCAAATTAAAACGAATTATATTAAAGAATTATTAATATATTGGAAAAAATTATAGGTAGTTATTATTAATAGCAACAGTATGACGCAGTTGTAATACGTGACCTAACCAACACGAAAAGAGATTTTTTCTGCATAAAGCTAATTTTTTAGATGAGTCCACTGAAAAAAAATTATATTTTAGTTTATTGCGTTTTTGTTTAATTGTTGTTTGTTTTGTTTTTCTGAAGACTGATCTGTCTCTGATGTTATCGTAGTGCATATAAAATAAAAATAAAATTATAAAAAATTTCAAAACCACACTTAAATTAAAATAAAGCTAAATACGAATTTCGGAAGCTAAGCTTCCATCATCAGTAGCTAAATAAACTTAAGCACTTGTCAAAGATCACTTGTGAGTCAAAAAAATATAATAACTTAAATAAGTAAAACTAAGAGGGAGGTGGGTTAAAAGTCAGTGGTCAATTTTGATTAGGTAGTACGTCAAAAAGAATAGATCGTGGGATTGGTCCGTCATCTGCCTTTATAATATTTTCTTTATTTTTGAAAATGCAAAGACTTTCTAAAATATCTAATTGATTAAAATTTATAACTTGTTTAATTAACTGATGATGAAAGCTTAGCTTCCGAAATACATATTTAGTTTTATTTTAATTTAAGTGTGGTTTTGGGATTTTTTATAGTCTTATTTTTATTTTATTTTCGCCACAGTAGATCATTTTCTAATTTTATATCGTAGTACATGTTTTTAATTTTATTAACTGTGTATTCTTTTTTTTTGTTACTGGTGAACAAAACAATCTACAATAATTTAGTTTAGCGTAAATTGAATTTTTTTTCAAATTTTAATAAAATTATATAAAAACTCTTCATATAGCCTTTAATGATTATTAATTTAAACTTCGCTTATGAGGTTGTTGTACCGTTCATCCGATTTGCACCAAATATTCAGGATAGATCTACATTATTTATCCAATTTTAACCAAATTTTGGCAAAATATTTTTTTGGTGGCCACATAAATTAAATACTTTTAATTAAATACTGTGTTTTCAAATTTAACTTGTATTTAAACAGTCAATTTTTTTTATAGAAACAATGTGTTTTTTTAGTTAATTATAAAATAATATTCTCGCAAAGCGAGAATGGAGCTAGTCGAATGTGGTTTGATTTTATAAGCTAGTTTTTCGACTAGCTAAAATACAAGATTAGAAGTATATGGGTAAACCCATATATAGACCACTTTGACATTATCACATAAATGATAAGAAATAAAAATAAAAAAATTTTTCACCGAAAGTTGGCAACATTGTATTTTGCTAATATATACTATTATAGGCGTTAAGGGTATCTTCTGTAAAAATTTCATTAAAATCGGATAAATAATGCGGGCATAACAAATTTTTAGAAAATTATTAATTTTTTTTCGGAAAGTTTACAACATCGTATTTTAATAAAATTATAATTTATGTGGGCACTAGGAGAAACTTTTCTGAAAATTTGATTAAAATCGGATAAATAATGTAGCTACAATAATTATTTTTAAATTTTAGTAATTTTTTTCTCAATAAGTTGGCAACACTGTATTTTGTTAAAATTGCATAATTTATGCGAGAATTTTTAGTAAAAATTTAATTAAAATTGGTTAAATAACGTGGTCATAATAAATTTTTAAAAATTTTAGTAATTTTTTCTCAGAAAGTTGGCAGCACTGTACTTTGTTGAAATTATCTAATTTATATGAATACCAGAAGAATCTTTTGTGAAAATTTGAACAAAATCGGTTAAACAACATGGTCGTAATAAATTTTTAAAAATTTTAGTAATTTTTTTCTCGGAAAGTTGGCAACACTGCGGTCTGAAAATTGAACTTAATTTTTTATTTGGTATGAACTATCTAATTGCCAAGTTTCAGCTTTCTACGAGCTCTCTTTTATACTTATAATTAACACTCGTATTTATCGTATTTTTCATACACCGCCGGCCGGCCAGCCAGCCGTACTGACGATTTTATAAGCTAGTCTTTTTGACTAGCTAATTGTGTTACTCGAGTACTTTCGATTTTTATTGTAAAGGAAATCTAATAATAAAATTTTCTGTGATTTTTTATTTATTTTATTTTCAATTATTTTTTGTTTAATTTAGTTTACTTTGATATCATTTATTATCACTTAAAAAAAAGTTATTCTAAAATTAAAATCAGATAAGAAATATTTCGCACTCATATGCTCTCGAAAACATAATAGCTGCCGAAGCACCTCGTGTAAATACACAAATAAGGTTTTCTTCAAGCGTATCGTAATATTAACACTTTCGTGCGTATTTTTATTATTATTATTACTATTTTTCGGGAATAAAACATGAATTATAAAACAAAATTTTTAAATTCAAAATTACGTAAAATACATAAAAAATAATTGTCACAATTGGTAATAAAGAAAGTCTTACTATCGAGTAGCATAAAGCTTAATTTAAAAAATATAAAATCTGAATATTTTGAATAAAATTTTTATTTCATTATTATACAAATGCTTTCTTGATACTATTTCATTAGAAAACAATCTAGAGAGAGAAATGTCATCATCTGAGTCATATAAATCATCGTTTTTATTATCGTCGTTATCACTAGCTTCCATTTCGATATTAGAATCAAAGTCTGAACCATCAGGTAAATTAAAATTCACTTTAGCATCACTTAATAAAAATACATCCTCGAGTTCGGAATGATTTTCAAATACCGGTGTAACAAAATATTAAACGTAAATTATAAATGCATGAAAGCCACGGTAGTGGACAGATCAATTTTATTGAATTATACAATACTGATGAATTTATATTACGATGATTTCATAAAATAATTGTCAATTAATTATAGTTACAAATTTTTTCGATAGATGGTGACAAAATGATAATAAGACACTTATTTCTAGTAGCTACTGATGTAGTTTCAGATTATAATCGAATAATATTGAGCAGTTGACAGCTGCATAAATAGCTGTCTACTGTAGTGGTCTATATGTACCATAAGGGTTAATATTAAGTTACCATATTGCCTACGTAGAAAGAGGTTATTATATCACTAGTACAATAATGACAATATTATACAGCAATTTGTTACTATGTAAACTACTGATGATAACACCAAACATAACTACAACGTCAAGTGTATTTAATCTGACAAATTCGGAGACCATATTGAAAACTATTACGTCAAGTTAAGTTAAGTTAATTGATAATTTAATTTGATTATTGAAAATGTGAGTAAATACCAGAAATGCAATGTTCACCGTTAGATTTAGCAGATTTTTTTTTTTAATCCAAATTAAAAAAAAAATTTACATATCAGATTGACTTAAATCTTTGCATATATTGCTAGTTCAGCTAAAATATAATATTGAATTTAAATAGTTAAGAAGTATTTGTTTAATTGTTATTTTAACTGTTGTCATGCACAGGTATGAAAGTAAGTTGTGCCATCTGTTCGTAATTGTGCACATGAAATGTTAATCATATGCTCTGAATTAAATTGTAAGTTTGAACCAAAACTTTCTTAATGGTATAAACTAAAATATGTTTTAGTTATATAAATATAGGTAGGTATAGTATTTAATGCAATAATCTAAAAATGTAAAATTTTGCCCTAAATCACTCTAATAATTGACTATTGGCTATTTGCTTTTATGAAAGTAATAAGTCACATGTAACAGATCACATATTAAAATTGTGTCGTACTGTTATATTAATAAAAACTTTTTTTCTGAAATATTAATAATTCATAGATATAATTGGTTTTCATTTGATTTGTTAAAAAGTAAAAACTATAATTGTAAAAAAAAGTTTTCTAATTGTACATAAATATGAGAATGTTGCATCTGCAAATAAAATTAAAATGTTATGTATACCATTCTACTTTTTACAATTTAAAAATGACTTTAAAACAAGAATATATATATATATATATATATATATATATATATATACCGGGTGTCTACTTTTTTTTTGTTACATAGGGAATAAAATGCTAAAATTTTCATTTGGTGATAAATTTTCCCCTAATTATTATAGAACAAAAGTACAAATACAAAAGTTGTTTAGAATTCAAAAATGCATCAAATGATGCCAAATTTATCAATATAGGATGTTCTTATCAAGAATTAGAAGCAAATTAAAATTTCCATTTTTGCGCTCTTTACATCAAAGTGCCACGGAAATTAAACAAATAATTTCATTTCTTCTGGAGTTTGAGTTTGACAGATCGTATTTATTTTATTGTTACGTTCTGTATTATTATTATTATTATTATTATTATTATTATTATTATTGAAAATAATGAATAAACTTAATGTAAATGAAAAGCTATTAAGTATAAAAAGTATTAAGTATTTATAAAAATACCAGCCATGACAACGGAGATAATAATTTATTAGATTAAAAACGATAGCATACATGCTCCTTTATTCCTAATACTTGGAAACTTTCTCTCACGCTAGCCACTCTCAATCATATCCCACTCCTACTACTCACTGTTGCCATGACAACAGAGATAATAATTTATTAGATTAAAAATGATAGCATACATGCTCTTTTATTCCTAATACTTGGAAACTTCCGCTCACGCAAGCCACTCTTAATCATACCCCACTCCAACTACTCACTGTTGCCATGACAACGAGTTAATTTTCCCCAAACCACCAGCGGGTGCTCCAAAACTAACACAAAACTAGTTAAATTTGTAGCGCCCTCTGGCAGATTGGGGTGAACTAATATTTGTCACTGTTGCCATGACAACAGAGATAATATTTTACTCAGGTGTTAATTTACCCCAAACCGCCAGCGCGCGCCACAAATCTATCAAAAAAAATAGTTAAATTTATGGCGCCCTCTAGCGGATTGGAGTGAACTAATATTTGACACTGTTGCCATGACAACAGACAACACGCGCGCCCCTTTTAGAAATTAATTTAACACAATCCGCCAGAGGGCGCCCCAAATCTAACAAAAAACTAGTAAAATTTGTGGCGCCCTCTAGCGGATTGGGTTGAACTAATAATTGACACTGTTGCCATGACAACAGAGATAATATTTTATTCAGAAATTAATTTACCCCAAAACACCAGAAGGCATCTCAAATCTATCGAAAATTTAGTAAAAACTTGTGGCGCCCTCTGGCGGATTGGGGTGAACTAATATTTGACATTGTTGCCATGACAACAGAGACAATATTTACTTTATAAGAGGCGCGCGCGCCTCAAATCTATCAAAAATTTAGTAAAAACTTGTGGCGCCCTCCGGCAGATTGGTTTGAACTACTATTTGAAACTGTTGCCATGACAACAGAGATAATATTTTATTTATGAAGGGCGCGCGCATGCGCGCGCCCCTTTCGTAAAATAGTTTACCCCAAATCTAACAAAAAATATATAGAGAGAGAGACAGATAAAAAGAGATAAAAAATGACATTAGGTTGCCATGACAACAATATTATAAATTTAACAGTATGACTGTTAACACAAGATGCGGACATAATATTATGGACATAACTTTATAATCTTGGAAAAAACACTCATAACCTTGTGAAAAACAGACATAATCTTGTGAAAAACAGACATAACCTTGTGAAAAACAGACATAACCTTGTAAAAAACAGTCATAACCTTGTGAAAAACTTTATAATCTTGTAAAAAAACAATCGTAACCTTGTAAAAACAGTCATAATCTTGTAAAAAAACAGTCATAACCTTGTAAAAAACAGTCATAACCTTGTAAAAAATAGTCATAACCTTGTAAAAAAACAGTCATAACCTTGTAAAAACCAGTCATAACCTTGTAAAAAACCAGTCATAACCTTGAAAAAAAATAGTCATAACCTTGAAAAAAACAATCATAACCTTGTAAAAAACAGTCATAATCTTGTAAAAAAACAGTCCTAACCTTGTAAAAAACAGTTATAACCTTGAAAAAAAACAGTCATAACCTTGTAAAAAACAGTCATAACCTTGTAAAAACCAGTCATAACCTTGTAAAAAAACAATCATAACCTTGTAAAAAACAATCATAACCTTGAAAAAAACAGTCATAACCTTGTAAAAACCAGTCATAACCTTGTGAAAAATAGTCATAACCTTGTGAAAAGTCATAACCTTGTAAAAAGTCATAACCTTGTGAAAAGTCATAACCTTGTGAAAAATAGTCATAACCTTGTGAAAAGTCATAACCTTGTGAAAAGTCATCACCTTGTGAAAAGTCATAACCTTGTGAAAATTAGTCATAACCTTGTGAAAAGTCATAACCTTGTGAAAAATAGTCATAAAGTAGTAACCTTCCAAAAAATCTAGTAACCTTCCAAAAAATCTAGTAACCTTCCAAAAAACCTAGTAACTTTCTTAAAAACCTAGTAACTTTCTTAAAATCCTAATAACCTTCCAAAAAACCCCAAAAACCTAGTAACTTTCTTAAAAACCTAGTAACTTTCTTAAAATCCTAGTAACCTTCCAAAAAACCCCAAAAACCTAGTAACTTTCTTAAAAACCTAGTAACTTTCTTAAAATCCTAATAACCTTCCAAAAAACCCCAAAAACCTAGTAACTTTCTTAAAAACCTAGTAACTTTCTTAAAATCCTAGTAACCTTCCAAAAAACCCCAAAAACCTAGTAACCTTCCAAAAAACCTAGTAACTTTCTTAAAATCTTAGTAACCTTCCAAAAAACCTAGTAACTTTCTTAAAAACTTAGTAACCTAAACCAGAGATAAAATAACATTTGGTTGTCATGACAATAAGAAAGAAAAAGAAAGAGAGAGAGAGAGATAAAGACAAAAAGAAATAGAAAAAGAGAGAGAGAGATAAAGATAGATATGTATGATATAAACATAATGTGCATATTAGATGACAATAAAAATAGAAAAGATAGAGAGAGAGAGATATGTATTTTACTATTATTGAGTACATTTCACATTGAAAATTGATAAAGGGCGCGCGCATGCGCGCGCCCCATAGAACAATAGGTAAAAGAACACAGTATATAAATATAAAAGTATTAAAAGTGCTTAAAATCATGTAAAATTGTTAAAATCGCGCTTAAAATCATGCAAAATTGTTAAAATCGCCTGTGTGATGGTGTGTGTGATGGTGTGTGTGTGTGTGTGTGTGTGATGTTGTGTGTGTGTGTGTGTGTGTGTGTGTGTGAGAGAGATATCGCATTCAAAAATTGAATATATGTATATGTCAATAAACATAGATAGCTATGGAAAAAAAAGAATCTCACTACCAAATTGAAAAATGTCAAATTAATATATCGAAAAATGATAAAAATACCTTTTATAGAAGAATTACCCAAAAGAATATCATCGTGCACCATTTAGCAGGTACGTTTAGCTATAATTTAATATGCGACAACTTAAGATTGGCGCATTTTTACGCAAGAAATCGCATTTTAATTTCAACCAGCGATAGCTCCCTTGTTTGTACAAACAAGGGAGCTATCGCTGGTTGAAATTAAAATGCGATTTCGGGCGGTAAAAATGTGCCAACCTATAGTTGTCGCATATTAAATTGTAGCTAAACGTACCTGCTAAATGATGCACGATGAGATTCTTTTGGGTAATTCTTCTATAAAAGGTATTTTTATCAATTTCGATATATTAATTTGACAATTTAACATATTTTTCAATATCGCAGTGAGATTCTTTTTTTTTCATAGCTATCTATGTTTATTACATACATATATTAAATTTTTAAATGCGATATCTCACACACATATACACACAACATCACACACACACCATCACACACACACACAGGCGATTTTTACAATTTTACATGATTTTAAGCGAGGTTGTAAGGATTTTACACGATTTTAAGCGCGATTTTAACAATTTTACATGATTTTAAGCGCGATTTTAACAATTTTACATGATTTTAAGCGCGATTTTAACAATTTTACACGATTTTAAGCGCGATTTTAACAATTTTACATGATTTTAAGCGCGGTTGTAAGGATTTTACACGATTTTAAATGCGATTTTAACAATTTTACATGATTTTAAGCGCGGTTGTAAGGATTTTACACGATTTTAAGCGCGATTTTAACAATTTTACACGATTTTAAGCGCGATTTTAACAATTTTACATGATTTTAAGCGCGGTTGTAAGGATTTTACACGATTTTAAGCGCGATTTTTTACAATTTTACATGATTTTAAGCGCGGTTGTAAGGATTTTACACGATTTTAAGCGCGATTTTAACAATTTTACACGATTTTAAGCGCGATTTTAACAATTTTACATGATTTTAAGCGCGGTTGTAAGGATTTTACACGATTTTAAACGCGATTTTAACAATTTTACATGATTTTAAGCGCGGTTGTAAGGATTTTACACGATTTTAAGCGCGATTTTAACAATTTTACACGATTTTAAGCGCGATTTTAACAATTTTACATGATTTTAAGCACTTTTAATATTTTTATATTTATATACTGTGTCCTTTTATTTATTGTTCTATGGGGCGCGCGCATGCGCGCGCCCTTTATGGATATACAATGTGAAATGTACTCAATAATAGTAAAATACATATCTCTCTCTCTCTCTCTCTCTCTCTCTCTCTATCTTTTCTATTTTTATTGTCATCTAATATGCACATTATGTTTATATCATACATATTCTCTTTATCTCTCTCTCTCTCTTTTTCTCTTTCTTTCTGTCTTTATCTCTCTCTCTCTCTCTCTCTCTCTCTCTTTATCTCTCTCTCTCTCTCTCTTTCTCTCTCTTTCTTTCTCTTTCTTGTTGTCATGACAACCAAATGTCATTATATCTCTGGTTTAGGTTACTAAGTTTTTAAGAAAGTTACTAGGTTTTTTGGAAGGTTACTAGGATTTTAAGAAAGTTACTAGGTTTTTTGGAAGGTTACTAAGTTTTTGGGGTTTTTTGGAAGGTTACTAGGATTTTAAGAAAGTTACTAGGTTTTTAAGAAAGTTACTAGGTTTTTGGGGTTTCTTGGAAGGTTACTAGGAATTTTAGAAAGTTACTAGGTTTTTAAGAAAGTTACTAGGTTTTTGGGGTTTTTTGGAAGGTTAATAGGATTTTAAGAAAGTTACTAGGTTTTTAAGAAAGTTACTAGGTTTTTGGGGTTTCTTGGAAGGTTACTAGGAATTTTAGAAAGTTACTAGGTTTTTAAGAAAGTTACTAGGTTTTTGGGGTTTTTTGGAAGGTTACTAGGATTTTAAGAAAGTTACTAGGTTTTTAAGAAAGTTACTAGGTTTTTGGGGTTTCTTGGAAGGTTACTAGGAATTTTAGAAAGTTACTAGGTTTTTAAGAAAGTTACTAGGTTTTTAAGAAAGTTACTAGGCTTTTAAGAAAGTTACTAGGTTTTTAAGAAAGTTACTAGGTTTTTGGGGTTTTTTGGAATGTTATTAGGATTTTAAGAAAGTTACTAGGTTTTTAAGAAAGTTACTAGGTTTTTGGGGTTTTTTGGAAGGTTACTAGGATTTAAAGAAAGTTACTAGGTTTTTAAGAAAGTTACTAGGTTTTTGGGGTTTTTTGGAAGGTTACTAGGATTTTAAGAAGGTTTCTAGGTTTTTAAGAAAGTTGCTAGGTTTTTAAGAAAGTTACTAGGTTTTTTAGAAGGTTACTAGGTTTTTAAGAAAGTTACTAGGTTTTTGGAGTTTTTTGGAAGGTTACTAGGATTTTAAGAAAGTTACTAGGTTTTTAAGAAAGTTACTAGGTTTTTGGGGTTTTTTGGAAGGTTATTAAGATTTTAAGAAAGTTACTAGGTTTTTAAGAAAGTTACTAGGTTTTTGGGGTTTTTTTGGAAGGTTATTAAGATTTTAAGAAAGTTACTAGGTTTTTAAAAAAGTTACTAGGTTTTTGGGGTTTTTTGGAAGGTTATTAAGATTTTAAGAAAGTTACTAGGTTTTTAAGAAAGTTACTAGGTTTTTGGGGTTTTTTGGAAGGTTATTAAGATTTTAAGAAAGTTACTAGGTTTTTAAAAAAGTTACTAGGTTTTTGGGGTTTTTTGGAAGGTTACTAGGATTTTAAGAAAGTTGCTAAGTTTTTAAGAAAGTTACTAAGTTTTTGGGGTTTTTTGGAAGGTTATTAAGATTTTAAGAAAGTTACTAGGTTTTTTGGAAGGTTACTAAGTTTTTGGGGTTTTTTGGAAGGTTACTAGGATTTTAAGAAAGTTACTAGGTTTTTAAGAAAGTTACTAGGTTTTTGGGGTTTTTTGGAAGGTTACTAGGATTTTAAGAAAGTTACTAGGTTTTTAAGAAAGTTACTAGGTTTTTGGAGTTTTTTGGAAGGTTACTAGGATTTTAAGAAAGTTACTAGGTTTTTAAGAAAGTTACTAGGTTTTTGGGTTTTTTTGGAAGGTTACTAGGATTTTAAGAAAATTACTAGGTTTTTAAGAAAGTTACTAGGTTTTTGGGGTTTTTTGGAAGGTTACTAGGATTTTAAGAAAGTTACTAGGTTTTTAATCTGAAAAAATTCAGTAAAATAGAGAAAAAAATTAGCTACATAATATCTAAGTAACTTTTTCTCTAACTCATTCTGATTTAGCTGTAAAAATTATTGAAAATAAAAAAAATAAAATGCAAAAAATATTAATTTTCAATAATTTTTCCAGCCAAACCAGAATGAGTTAGAGAAAAAGTTACTTAGATATTATGTAGCTAATTTTTTTCTCTATTTTACTGAATTTTTTCAGATTTTTTTGAGCAAATTTTGAAAAAATCCCAACGGTGCAGCTTATGTTTAACTTTAAATATCTCGAAAAACAGTGACTTTATAGTTACAAAGGAAGAGTATGTTTTTTATACAGCAAGTATTGGAGAATCGAAAAATTGTGCTAAAATGACAATTCCGCCAGTGGCGTAGAATTTAGGAAGGATCAACCTCTCACTTGCCCCTGTTGTACGCCACTGGCAGTAGCCAGAAACTTTTATTTGACATAATTTAGTATGGTGTACGGTACCTACATTTCCTGCCAAGTATGATAAGGATACGTCAAACAGTTTTAAAGTACTGGGCAAAAATCGTTTTTAAATTTTTATATAAAACACCCTGTAGCTCAGTAAGGAGCCACATTTTATTTTAGTGATTTGCATTAAATCTTCATATTCTGAGCCCAGGATACTCCAGTTAAAATTAGGAATAGTTATTCTGTTACACCCTGTATAGGTAGCCGCTATACTTTTTATTGCACTGTTGCATTTTCTATAAAAAAACTGTATATGGATTTGAAAATCACCTCCACTCGCCTCCTCCCATTGAGAGTGAAAAATGAAATTTTTATCTGGAAAGATAAAATTACACTTCAACTTTGATTATTATTTATTAATATTAATAAGCATTTTTTAAAAATTAATATATGTACAATATCTTTTCAGATGACTATAAAATATTATTTTGTCATGAGAAAAGCAAAACATTTGTCTAGTGTCTAGTATGTTAGACACAGTCTGGAATGAATTTTGGTCAACTGACACATTAGACAATGATTCAAAACAAAACATGCAGTCGCTACATAAAACAGCTAATGCAGTCAGCAGAATATATTATGTGTAACTTACAACGGCAAGTTGTTTTTTTGTGTTACGAGCCGATATGAAAGGAAATCACGCATTACTAATAGAAATCTGGATACCATTTATCAATGATTGTATAAAAATATCACCATATTATGAAATAATATTTTCTTTTCAATCAATAATATATGTACTAACAGCTTCTTGTTTAATAAGTTCCCTTGATAGATTATTTATTGTTTTGACATGTAGTGTTTGTATACAATTTAAAATGATTTGTATAAATTTACTACAAATTGGACCACAGAACAGTTATAACGAAAACAATAAAATTGTTAATATAAATGTTGCTCATCATGTCAAAATATTGAAGTACGTAGCTATTGTATCATTAAACAAAGCGCTAGAGTTAGTTAGCATTGCTTGATTCTGTTCAAAATAAAAAATAAAATGATTAAGAAGTTCATTTAAAGTGAAAAATATTATATAAACATAGATCCTATTTTATCTACTTGCACAACTACAAAAAATTTAAGTTTAGAAATAAATTACCAGTAATTTAAAAAGCAATATATACTTAATATATGTTTTTATATATTGACAGTCATTCGTGGCTAAACTTTACTTTACGGTTATCAAATGTATTTACTTCAAACTTTACATATTGTTACTTTTGCGAATTTTATGAATATACATCGAAAAATTTTAGTGCGGACATGATATTTACAATATTAAAACTTATTTTGAAAACTCGTCTTTAACATATAGGTTATACGTAAGATGAAATGATTGTACGTGAAATATATGGTGGTGCTCATTACAGAAGAGATGAGGTAAAGAAGTTAATTTGTTAATGTTCAGTGAAATTAAAGCAACGTGGAAAATGTTTACTTTCTTTTAACATAAATATTAAAAATAACAATATTTGCTAGTAGTTATATAACCCTGGAAAAAGGGGCAGCAGATTTTCATCATTCAAAATGTTAAAATCAAATTTTCAGAATCAGTTTTAATATTGGTCGAATCTAGTATTATTAGATAGATTTTTTTTATAATATTAAAGACGTATTTTTTGTTTTTTCAATTTGATGTCTCTTACTCGAGATATTTGACCGTTTCCAAACTTTTGGGACACCCAGTATTTATGTATTTATATATATATATATATATATATATATATATATATATATATATAGTTTTAGTTTTTTTTTAGCAAAAATTATTTTGCATGCAGTGTTGCATTCTCCATAAGAAAATATAACAACAACAACTAACAACATTTTTAAAGTTTTCAATTTGTTTCTAAATATGCATGCTCTGATTTTGTAAATTGAATTGAAAGGTTGGGGGTGATTTGCAAATCCAAATTTTTAATGAAAAATGCAACGGTACATTCAAAATATTTTTTTCGCTAAAGAAATCAAAACTACTGTTCTTTTCTTTATACCCCTAAAGAGAGTGGAAGATGGTGTAATTTGCAAACACATAAATGTTTTTTTATGGAAAATAGAACATTGCATGCAAAATAATATTTGCTAAAAAAAATAAAACTACCCATTTTTCCACCCTCAAGGGGGTGGCGGGTGGAATGATTTGCAAATCCGTAAATAATTTTTTATAGAGCATGCAACAGTGCAATAAAAAATATACCGGCTACCTACACAGGCGACCGATTTCTGTGTGTAGGTAGCCGGTTTGGGAATGTATGCGCGATTATGTATTTGTTTGCCCGTCGATTACAGCGTTATCTATCATAAATAATAATAACTAATTAATATAATTTTATATTAGATATATTTTCACATGGTTTATGTATTATCTGATGTCATATTAGTTAGAAACATCAGAAAGGAATATGAAGCTCGCACAACCTAAAATTTAGAAAGAAATAATTATTTAATAGAATAAAATATGATACACTTAAGTAGAGTTACATACCCGCCCAAAGCTGATGAAATTTAGGTCCAATACGCCGCCAATTGAAATTACAAATTATTTTTGACTTTGCATCATTATTGTTATTAAACTTTTTATACGACACCGCTATCCATATCATACCATATGCTATTGTATGCAGCATCTCATACCTTTAATCCCTGAAAATTCATTATTTAAAAAAGAATTGTGACTGATTTAGTTCAAAATGTAAGGTCTTTGATCTGATCTAAATGATTTCAACTTTAGAGTTCTTGATCTAACTCACATATAAATGATCTATGATTTTGAAAACAAATCATATATGCACTTGCATTTCAAAATATAACTTGTTTATTAGTTACGTTGCGTTTCATAAAATTTAAAAAACTCATAACTCATCTACTTAGTTGCACGAATATTTATGGTAGATTTGACTATTAATTCGGAGTTGCAATAACTTTGCAGTGACGCAATAACAGAGTTAATACAGTTAAGGAAAGCCAAACACTGAAGATATTCTGTCACATAAAAAAATAACGTTCCATATCTAAAAGTAATTATTTATAGAATGTAAGAGAATTTTTTTCATGATAACGGCGAAAACGAAAAAGTTTAATAAGCTTTCGAGAAGGTTGATAACTATTTAGAATTTATATTTTCAAATACGATAAATCACCTATTTAAACGACATATTCGAATGTAGCCCGAAATTTTTCATTCTTTACTCTATAAAATGCACGTAACGGAATTTTTTATTTCAACCGTCAAATTTGTTCAGAAAACAAGTTATAATTAAAATATTTATTGCTACTGCGCATGTACGCTCCCAAATCTACGCTCTACGAAATAGGGTAAATGGATTTAACTCTTTTTACTCAACACAGTAATAGCCAAACGACAAAAAATTCACTACATGCACTCTAACAGCAATATCCGAACAGTTACAGAACACTTCAGAGTAAAAACGAATAACTCAAATGGAATAGCCAAATCCATCTTTTGTAGTGGTAGAAAAGGTTTTGACTACATATATATATATATATATATATATATATAAGCAGAAACGGATCTAGCTTTTTGGGGGCCCAGGGCTTAAAAATACCAAGGGGCCCTACACGTTTCAAAAAAAAATTGTTTTCTTTTTCTTTATTGGCTTTGACTCACGCCTTCGCCATTGACTATAAAAAAAATTAAAAAAATAAAAGACAGTATTAAAAGTGATCGTTCCTTGAGGTGATTAAGTGATGAAAATTAATCACTTTTTAATGTTATACGAGTATATTATTTTTTGTTGATTTTTAATAAATATTAGTAAATTTGTGTTTTAAATTTTTTGTGTTTCGATCTTTTCTCTTATAAGCCGTGCTTGGTATAGAATATAATAGGTATATGTCCGAAAGGTTGGGGGCCCCTTGCGGATCTGGGGCCCAGGGCTATAGCCCTATTAGCCCATATGTAGATCCGTCCCTGTATATAAGGCTGTTCCTTATTTTGGCAAAGTCGGAAATATGTCGCTTTCAGCCGCCAAAATTACTCCAAATAAATTAAAAAAAATGTGCATGTACCTCCTAGACCTGTCACATTATATTAACCCGTGCTTGTTGAAAGCGCAAAATTTGCAATGGGAAATCACATTTTTGTATATAACTTTTATTGTATATTTTAAAACGGCCACCAAAAAGACTATGCAATATGTTTTTTAGCAGATCTAAATTTATGACATTCTGATGATTATTAACGGAGAGAGGTGAATTTGAAAAATTAGTTTTTAGACTCAAAAAAAGGCTGTGATAAGACTGTGCATTTTTCAATTGTCTTAAAATGCACCACCTTATCACAGCCTTCAGCGTGATTAAAATAAAATAATATTATATAGAAAATTGTTAGTGTATGTCCTTCGTTACACGAGAACAGTCATCAAAATTGAATGAAAACTATAAGAACATATAATTCCAATATATTAATCATTTTAGCTTTTTTTCGGTGTCAAAAATCATATTTGTAAAATTGACACCACTCCGTTAATATTCATCGAAACTGCATAAATTTTGGTCTACTAAAACGCATATTTCATAACCTTTTTGGTAATTATTTAGTTATATTTTTAAAGTGATTTCAACAAAATGATAATTTACCTCATCTTGAATAAGCTGACTAGCAAAGCAATAAACAAGTGTTTGTAACAAACTAGCGCCCGTTACACACGCATATATAAATTTTCTATTGCTGTAATAATACAAAATATTAAATTTATCTGGCAAATATAATTTATAATATATTACTTACAAATTCTTCTTCCACCACAAATCCGTACATTGATATACACAGAGCTGCAAAAGATGTAACAAGTGAAGGTAAAAATAATTTTGAATAATTATCTTTGAACGAGTTTAGAAACCTAAAAATAAAAATTAATAATAAATTAAGAGTTGAAAGCGTACGCCTCGGAATGCAAGACAAATCTAGTATCGTATTTCATAATATTTTTATTTTTGTAGAACTTGGGATTTTACCGTAAACAGCCTTCGTTTGGCGACAAGGCACGATGAAGAAAACACAGGACGAAGCACAAAGCACAGTCTTTAGCCAGTGCAGTTCATACATACAGAGTGTGAGTTCTTACGGTATATCGTGAATGTTGTTTTTCTCTGGTTTCGTGCAATTCGGTGAACCCACAATTAACAAATACGGTAAAGCTTTACTTTACGGTTACCAAATTTATTTACTTCAAACTTTACAGACTCTTATTTCAGTATATTTTATAAACACAAATCACGAAATTTTAGTGCGAAAATTATATTAACAATATTAAAACTAATTCGGAAATTTTGATTTTAACATTTTGAGTGTTGAAAAACTGCTGCCCCCTTTTTCCAGGGTTATATAACTACTACCAGATACTATTATTTTTAATATTTATGTTATACAAAAAATTCTCCACGTTGCGTTGCTCCAATTTCACTGAACATTAACAAATTATCCTCTTTACCTCATCTCTTCTGTAATGAGCATTACCATATATTTCACGTACAATCATTTCATCTTACGTATAACCTATATGTTAAAGAGGAGTTTTCAAAATAAGTTTTAATATTGTAAATATCATTTCCGCACTAAAATTTTGCGATGCATATTCATAAAATACGCAAAAGTAACAGTATGTAAAGTTTGAAGTAAATACATAATTATGATAAACGTAAAGTAAAGTTTAGCCACGAATAATTTTGTCAATATATAAAAACATATATTATATATTGCTTTTTAAATTACTGGTAATTTATTTTTAAACTTAAATTTTTTTGTAGTTGTGCAAGTAGATAAAATAGGACCTATGTATATATAATATTTTTTACTTTAAATGAACTTCAAAACCATTTTATTTTTTATTTTGAACAGAATCAAACAATGCTAACTAATTCTAGCGCTTTGTTTAAAGATACAGTAGATACATACCTCAATATTTTGACATGATGAGCAACATTTATATTAACAATTTCATTGTTTTCTTTATAACTGTTCTGTGGTCCAATTTGTAGTAAATTTATACAAATCATTTTAAATTGTATACAAACACTACATGTCAAAACAATGAATAATCTATCAATGAAATTTATTAAACAAGAAATTGTTGGTACAAATATTATTGATTGAAAATATTATAATATATTATTTCATAATATGGTGATATTTTTATATATTCTTTGATGAATGGACTCCAGATTTCTATTTAATGCGTGATTTCCTTTCATACCGGCTCGTAACACAAAAAAACAACTTGCCGTTGTAACAATCACATAATATATTCTGCTGACTGCATTAGCTATTTTATAAAGCGACTGCATGTTTTATTTTGATGCATTGTCTATTGTGCCAATTAACCAAAATTCATTCCAGACTGTGTCTAACATACTAGACAAATGTTTTGCTTCTCTCATGACAAAATAATATTTTATAGTCATCTGAAAAGATATTGTACATATATTGATTTTTAAAAAATGCTTATTAATATTAATAAATAATAACCAAAATTGAAGTGTAATTTTATCTTTCCAGATAAAAACTTCATTTTTATAAATAAATGCAAGGCGAAATTAAATTATTAAGAAATACATACATATTCTTTCCACTATCATCAAATTAGTTTCCTCCAAACATTTATATTCAGACAAGTAACTCTAGCTTTATCCATATTTATCATATTTACCTTTACTTGGAAACATTTGCTCATGTAAGGCACTGTCTCAATTATACCACTCCAGCTACTCATCTCACGTTTATGTGTAAATATATACATTCAAAATCATTCACAAATATATTGTTTTAACCAAACGTTCATTAGATTTTCGCTAAAAATGACCGAATAATTTAAACTGACTAACACCAACTATTGCAACAATATTTTTTACATCACATACACCACATAAAAACTTCATTTAAGGGGGGAAATACATGTAACGACCTAAAAAAATAAGGTTTTTAGGATTTTTTTTTGGCTGAATGAAATAAGCTACAATGCTGTAATTTCTTTTATTCTATGTGACATATAATCAGCTACACTTATAAATTTTTTTAACTTTCTGTAACCTTTGGGTGATCTCGAAACCAATCTTAATTGATGTCGCGTCCGCCTTGCCCGGTCGTATGGCGGGAATTCCTGGAGCCGAAAAAAATTTTTTTTTTTTGACTTTTAGTCACTGATCATGATTTTCTGATGTACTTTGTTCTATATGAACTTTTGAAACTACAAAAATAGATATTTTATTATTTTAACTCATTGTGAAAAAAAAGGTCAAATTTTCAACATTTTTTTTTTACTTTAGACACCCCTAAAAATAATTTACTGTTAATATTTTCGTTATATTAAAGGTTCATATAGAATAAAATTATATTTTCTTTCAAGCACACTAAGTTTCAACTCATTTTTATGAAAATTGCTCGACTTATCACACTCGCCATTTATAAAAACACCAATTCGAGAAAAACTCATTTAAAGTCGCCCGTTAGCCAAAGCAGCTACCGAGGGGCAAGTAGAAAAATGCCTTTTTCTCGGTAAATACATTTCTGATCAATTAGGTATTTTGCTGGATAAATCTTCGATGTATAAGTAATTAATTCATTTAAAAAAAAATCGAAAAAAATTTTTTCACATGTATTTTTCCCCTTAAAGTCGCCGGATAGCCAAAGCGGCTACCGAGGCGCAGGTAGAAAAATTCCTTTTTTTCGGTAAATACATTTCGGATTAGTTAGATATTTTGCTGGATAAATCTTCGATGGATAAGCAATTAATTTATGTAAAAAAAATTGAAAAAAAAATTTTTTTTACATGTATTTCCCCCCTTAAGCGGCATCTTATTATCATACATCAACGTATGCAATAAAACAGCATTTTATATATTCGAACGTGGTAGATGTCGACAATTGGGTCAAAAACAATGAACTGGAAATATCAGAACATAAGACCGAAGCGGTGATGCTGAGTAGGCGGAAGCGCTATCAAAACATCCAATTTGAACTGAATGGTCATACTATCACGCCTGGCTACCAGTTGAGGTACCTAGGAGTGATATTAGATAAAAACCTTGGTTTTGGCCCACATGTGCAGGAGGTGACCAACAAGGCAGAACGCACAATATCAGCTCTTCGTAGAATATTCCCCCGTATAGGGGGCCCTCAAGGTAGCAAGCGGAGATTACTTCTGAGCGTTGCCGAGTCAGTAATAACTTACGCGGCAGCGATATGGGGCTTTACTATGGCTGTGAAGAAGTACTCCCAAAAAGTAATTTCTTTGCAACGGAAGGGTACGATTGCCGTATGCAGGGCATACAGGACTGTTTCATTCCAAGTGGCATGCATTTTATCTGCTGCCCCTCCGCTTGATCTTATTGTGGTGGAGCGTCAAAGGGGGTACAAAAAATCCCTCCAAGAACGGGCCCTGTTACGTACAGAGCTGTTAGAATTATGGCAGCTAAGATGGGAAGAGGCCCCTGCTACATGGCTACAAAGACTCATCCCGAACATAGTCCCCTGGGTCACAAGAAAACATGGAGAGCTGACTTTCACCTCACACAAATTTTATCGGGGCATGGATGCTTCCAAGCCTTCCTATTCCGTATCAAAGACTCAAACAAAGTAAAATTATTTCAAGTTGCATAATAATTAATACAAATTTACTAATTATATATTTCTTTTATATTACAAATGTGTTTCTTTTGTTCAATAATTGTATCTATTTTTATGATATTTTTTTATAATTTTTTTTTTAACTAGATATGTTGTTTTAATACCTATTTTTTATTTTTGTTACGCAGACGTTGTACGTAGAAATTTGATTAATATAGTTCATTTATTTTATAAATTACGAAAAATTTGTGTAGGTACAAATTAAAATAATTTAATGCAAATAACTATGATTCGAACATAAATAATGTTTTTTTTTACATATTACACAGTTCTTACTTAAAGAATTCGTAAATTGGTTTAATGTAAAAAATAGTTTTTTACACGTAAAAAACGATGTATAATACATGAAGTGTTATACGTACCCATCGCTGATATGTTTTAAATATTGAAAAACTACTTAGATGTTTATTATATAGAATACATTACTTAGCATCATAGAGTATATAGTTATAACAATTGTGTGTATATTAGAAAAATAATATTTACTAATAACAAAAAAAACATTTTACCATATTGGTTAATTTATTAGATACGAGTACAAATGGAATATATCTACGATAAATGAAAGCATATTTCTGCATAAAAATGCCGCGACTACAAATTTTAGGACTACAAAAACTAGTATCATATTAATTAAAATCATTTTTTCAAAACTCAGCAAAAACTAATTTTGATAAATTGAGTTATAGATAAGTTCCTGTAAATTTTTAATTTTTTTTTATTAATCGGTCTAGTCATATTCTTTTTTCAAACGCTATTTTAAATGTAAATACTTTTTTAAAACTCACAAAAAAACAATCATGTATTAGCAAAGCATAAGTGAACAACTTATATAAATTATAAAAAAATGTATTAAATAAATATATAACAATTTTTCTATTATTTTGGTTTAGTATGAGTTTGTATATTTGGTTTCTGTTGGCTACTGGACAGACCTTTCCATTATTTGATATATTAAATGCTGAAAATATTTGTGAGATTTAATATTAGTTTTAAGAAAGGGCATTTACGCGTAAAATGGTGTTTTTTACGTTTACAAAACAAACAAAGTAAAAATGTAAATTATGTAAAAAACGTAAAGAGTGTATAATTCTTGTAGTAAATTAATAAAACACTTCTTAACTTTGATAATTTCACACTTTATTAAAGTTAAAAAATGTTTTATTAATTTACTTCAATATGAAATTTCATAAAGTAACGACCGAAAGAGTTAATTTTTTATAATTTTTGTACTTTATTATGCCACTAAGATAATTTTTGTTTACATTTGTCAAACTTGTTATAAAAAGGGATATAAATAACTTGTTTTTATGAGTATGAAGACAAACTTAAAATGACGAGATATCCAAGATCAGTAAATTTTTTAAAACTATTATAAATTAGTCAAACAAAGTAAACTTATTCCCTTTTGTTTAGGTTGCATAATAAGTAGTACAAATTTACTAATTATATATTTCTTTTATATTAAAAATGTTTTTCTTTTGATCAATAATAAATTGTATCCGTTTTTATATTTTATTTTCAATAATATTTTTTCTTAATAATTATATTGTTTTAATTACTTTTTTCTTTTATTTGTGTTACACAGATGTATATGTAAAAATTTGATTAATATTATTCATTTATTTTATAAATTCCAAACAATTTGTGTAGAAATTAAAATAATTTAATGCAAATAAATGTGACTCAAACATAAACAATCTTTATTTTACATATTATATATATACGTTTTTACTTAAAAAATTCGTAAATTTGTTCAATATAAAAAGCAGTTTTTTACACATAAAAACAATATATTATAATACATGAAGTATATACGTATCCATCTCTGATCTGTTTTATATGTATATTGATAAACTACCTAGACGTTTATATGATTATGTTAAAATAATTTACATGTAAATAAACTTGTAACTTTAATTAGTAAATATTTTAATAAAATTATAGTACTTATAAATATAACAATTATTACTTGAAATCATTTGTTTTTTAATACAAAAATAGCTTTTACTTTTTTGATAATTTATTATATAGAATACATTATTTAGCATAGAGTATATAGTTATAACAATTGTATATATTAGAAATATAATATTTATTAATAAGAAAAACTTTTACCATATTGGTTAATTTACTAGATACAAGTCTACTTTAAATGGAAGCATATTTCTGAATAAAAATGCCGCAAACGGCAGCTAATACTTGGAATATACGTCTATGTTCCAGAAAATTATAAAAATATTTTTGTATTTTTATACATTTTACGAAACATATTTTCTGTGTGCATAAGTGCAGCAGCACTGTATTTTCAAATTGTTTATTTGCATGAATTATCAGATCCAGTTCGCTCATTTGTTCTCACATTTGATTTGATAGAATGTATAATAATATTTTGGATGTTATCATTTAAAGGAAATATTTATTATAAAAGAATACAAAAAATTATTTTCGTATTTGAACGTATTGATGAAATTTTCATAACATTTGACTATCAAATAAATTACAAATACACAAGATTATTGTTCGGACTATGCAGTTTTCTTACAAATTCTACAGCTTTAATCATTCATTTTTGGTTTTTGCAATATTTTATTAAAACTCTTCCCGTATGGATTTTTAGTGTTCTACTTAGTGCTATGATAATAAACTTGAAAGTAGAATTTGCTATTATAATGTTTACCGTGTTAAATAAGTATACAATACTAAATAGAATTTTAGTGAAATTTAAACAAAACAAAATTCAACATATACGATATACATTGCAAGTGTACGATCACTTATATAACATCAAATCTGAATTAAATTCGGCATTTTCATTATTTTTCCTCACTGATACTAAATACCTTTTTACTAAATTTGTTTGCGGTGCATATGCTACAATTAAATATATAATAGACGATGAAACCTCGAAAATTGATGTTTCCGTTAATATTTTAGGGATGATTGGCTTACTATTTCTTTTCAATGTAAATACAATAATGTGTAACTTATTTCAGAGAAAGGTAATTTTATGTCTAACTTACATATGCACTGTGACACATATCTCCTGTTGATGTAGGTAATAAATATTCCGCAGAAAATAAAAGTATTGCAAAAGAAAGACATAAAAATATACAATTGAAATAATACAATTTATGTTTAGAGTATTTTAAATATTAACTCAAATCGCAATTCTTAGGCAAAATATTTTAATTTTGTTGAAGTGAATGAGACAAATTATTTTCAACGGCACGAGATGCGTGTCAGACTGTAAGTTACAATGCTTTACATTTACAACCAATTTCAATTTCGTCAATATTAAATTTATTATTTATAAAATTATATTATGTATGTGTTGCAGGCAAATTGTTATTTCAAGAAAATAGCCTTTCGTTGAGCAAATATAATACTCATTTTTATTTAAATAATATATTTCTTAGCAAATAAACTTATTGGGCAAATGCTGTTTTGTTTTCAAAATTAAAAAAAAAAACATTAGTAACATTTTTTCATTAATTTTTACCGATTTTCTCAAACTTCCGAAAACAAATAATAATCCCAATGAACTTAAAAATTTGAATAGTTGAGATGTAATAAAAACTAGTGTGGGAATTGTTTATTTTTGTCAAATTCTTTTAACGTAACCGGCACTAAGTTTCACCGAAGTCTGTAAATTCCAGAAACAAATAAATAAAAAAAAATTGATAATTAAAATTTTTCATATTGAAATTAGTTGCAAATACAATATTATAAAATTTAATAATAATAATAATAATAATAATACTAAATCAGTCCACCACAACCTCACTTTATCTCTGGGTTGTAAGAAATCCGTTACCCCGATCACCTGGGTAACTCAGCCAAGTTGAGGTGGTGTGAAATAAAAACGAATAATAATAATAATAATAATAATAATAGTTTATTAATTAGCTTACGCTAGTAAATACAGTACAATATAATAGAAAGAAATATTACACTTAAAGATATTAATCAATATATGAACACAATTAATAATTTGCTTTTACCTTTCCATGGTAATATTTTAATTTCCAATTTAATATATGCATACATGTACAACTGACTGTTTATGAAACTTGAACATTTCTGTATATAAATTAAAATTTAAAATTAATAAATAAAAAAATATTTCTACAATGATTTAACGTAAAAGGTTGCTTAAGAAAAGTCTATAATTTTATATAAATAAAATTTTAAAAAACCTATTAGTTAGCCAATTTACATTCATTCATTGTTCTTAATATTTAAATAATGTTCAGTCAATTTTAGGTTAAAATGTTATTTATAATATTTAATAGAAATTTAAATTAATTTTTGAAAACATAAAAATTAAGGAGTTAAAAAACAAGATAATAAAAGTAAAATAAAGATTCTTTTAGAAACGGCATTTGTTTTGATAGTCGTGATACCAAAGCTTTTAAATAACGTTGTAAATAATAAATGAACAGAAATGATTAAGTTTCATATATTTTTTAAATGTATCGCTATATTTATAAATATATAATATGTTATTTTATATTAAATATATTCTAACGATAATTATGAAAATTTTAGAACGAAAATTTGACATATAATTTAAATAATTTATACAATAAATATTATAAATTGCAATTTAAACCTAGTTATAACTTCATAAAAATCCAGTATTTCAAATTTGTACATCAACGACGAAATTTTTCAGTGTACGGATTTTTTAACATTAATTAGAATCTATGTCATGTGGTAAGATGATATAAACTAATTTTGTTATTTTTAAATTGATATTTCTTTTTTATTATTTTAGCTTATTTCCAGAACCATTAGTTATATTATTGTCTTATATCAATTTAGAAAAATTGTTTGTCTGCAGTGAAATTATATATTACAGTCCGATTTTTATATGAAGAAGGTTTCTTGTCCACCTCATTTGACTACAGTTAAAGTTATTTTCAATATATAATGTTTCTTGAATAAACATATTGGTTTCTTTTATTTTTTAATAAAACTATTTATGTCACTTAATGCAAAACTGTGTCAGAACGATTATTATACTGGGTGTCCCATTTTAATCCGCCACCTGCAATAACTTTAAAATCGTGCATCGGACAAAAAAATGTTTCGGATAAAAAGTAAATGGTTTCAAGGGGGACATCTGATGCAGAGACCCTTGCCCCCTCCGGACCCCCTGGGGAGCGGGAAAGGGGGGCAACTTTGAAATCTTAAATGGAACACCCTATTTTTTATTGTAGATTCTGATAGGACATTAAAAAGTATGTAAATTTTATTTTAAGACTTTTTGTTTATCTTTGATAGATGGCGCTGCAAACAGCATTTTTTTTCTCAGTTTATCAGTTTTCAATTTGAAAAAAAAGGTGTAACTAAGTACGATATTCAAGTTCTTTTCAGTTCTTTGGGAAAAGGGGGGGGGGCAAGGGTCACTGAATCAGATATCCCCTCGAAGCCATTAACTTAAAGTTATACCCCTCTAAACCATTAACTTAAAGTTAATGGTTTCGAGGAAGATATTTGGTGCAGTGACCCTTGCCCCCCCTCTTCCCAAAAAACTAAAAAAATCTTGAATATCGTACTTAGTTACACTTTTTTTTTCAAATTGAAGATTGATAAACTGAGAAAAAAATGCTGTTTGCAGCGCCATCTATCAAAGATAAAAAAAAAGTCTTAAAATAAAATTTACATACTTTTTAATGGCCTATCAGAATCTACAATAAAAAATAGGGTGTTCCATTTAAGATTTCAAAGTTGCCCCCCTTTCCCGCCCCTCAGGGGGGTCCAGAGGGAGCAAGGGTCTCTGCATCAGATGTCCCCCTCGAAACCATTTACTTTTTATCTGAAACATTTTTTTGTCCGATGCACGATTTTAAAGTTATTGCAGGTGGCGGATTAAAATGGGACACCCAGTATATGAATAAAGAGAAAAATAAACATTAAAAATTCATTAGAATAAAAATATTTTAGTTTTATTAAATATAATTATTAATTTTAGTAATCATTTGTATAATTTTAGAAAATTAAATATATTATTCTATTTAATTCATGCACGTCAGTTTTGATACTATTGGATGTTTCAAATCTTATTTGCTATAAAATGGGTTAAAAATTGAATGGTATTATTCACAATGAAATTGGTATAATTCACGACAGGAAAATAGTAACTTTCACCATAAAAATACAAATGCACGAGAATTTTTTTTTTCTCACGCCAAAAATAAATGACGATCTAATAGCAAAAAAGAATAATTAAAAACTAATCTTCTAACTCAACATATCGGCCAATATCCACAACCAAAATTTTCAGATATATTGAACTCTGAACAAGTATATTGATGTTCTATAAACAAAATTTTTAAAAACTATATTAATTTATCATACCATATATATATATATATATATATATATATATATATATATATATATATATATATATATATATATATATCGTTCTACATTCTAGATTTTTGTCGTGCTATACTTGTCTGAAATACCAATTTTGTCGTGCCTTACTCGTTTAAAATACGAATCTTGTGCAATTATATATATATATATATATATATATATATATATATATATATATATATATAAGTTACATTACAATTTCACGTACTATACATACAGCAACATACAATAACCCGCTGACGCAGCATTTAGTTTATAAGTTCATATTACATTCTTATCAGAAACACATGTAGAGTGTTAGATAGTTAGATTTTCTTATGTTAGTTCAGATCTTGCTTTACATTTGTAAACATATAATAATTCGTTATTGTAAAACTTAATTTGTAATAATAAAATAAATATTTTTAAAAACAATTGTACGTTTTACAAATCAATAATTGGCGCAGTCGGTAGGATTAGTCAATCGATATTAACGAATATAATATCGATTCGTATTAACGATTTATTGACTAATTTTTGAATCATAACTTAACTTGTAACTCGTCAAAGTACGTGAGTGGTACGCAGTTAAGTGAATTGTTAAGTGAAATACGACATAATTAACCATCAACATCCCCGTGCCCACACTTCGAACGAATATCGAAATAACGGCACCAGAACCCAGTGACGAGCAACTCGAACGAACATCGACGCCGATCACCAGGTCTCAGTTCATGGAGAAACTACTTCTTACATTGATGGTGGTACTGTGAGTAACTTATGTCATTTTGAGATTTCAATTTAACAAATTCTGTTAGCGATATTATAGATCTGACTCCGATTTAAAAAAGAAAAATCGTAAATTTACTTTCATATTCTAACGTAGAATAATTATATTTTTTTTATTTTTATAAACAATTTATTATTAAACAAAAAAAAGTAAAAATGTCAACACAAAACCAAGCACCTGCAAACGCAGTTCCTCTTTTCCCAGTCCTAAGAAAAGAATATCTGGACATGATACCGGAATTTAAGGGTGAAGGCGAACTATTACCTAGATTTAACGATATATGTGAAAAATTAGTTGCAAAATTTTACAATACAATAAATACAAATGACTTTCAAAATGAATATTTATTGTCAAGTATTTTGGCAAAAATAAAAGGCGAAGCCGCTATTAATATTTCAAGTTGCGTAATTACTAATTGGGCACAATTAAAACAGGCTCTGCTCGATACATATGCGGATAAAAGAGATATGAAACAAAAAACCAAGAGTTGTGTGTTTATTTTTATTTTAATTTTAATTATGTTTCAACAAGTGCCTACAGCCGTGTCCATCCAAATTATTAAAGAAGCAAGTGAAGCTAAATTGGCTGTACTATATAGACGAATACTTCTCAAAATTCAACGAGTTAATAATCATTTGTGGTTTAATAAACAGTGTCTCATAAATAAAGTTATACCTAAATATGTTCAGTTAAAGTGCAAACTAGACAATAATGTGATAAAAAAAGTGTTAAAAAAAGCCAAAGTCATGTGGATAGAAGAAGAAATGAAAAACCAGTATTCTATCCGTTACAACCTAAAATTACATTTAAAGCTTATCCATTGTGAACTAGCTTATAAATTTCATTCAGTTGTGTTTGATATGATTGACAATAACATTAGATCAGAAATACAAGAATTATCACATAACCATTATGTTAATTTAAATAAAAAGTTAAACAAGTTAATTACAGATCAAAAATCAAAGAACAATAATTCAAGACAAGATCAACCACATAATTTCTACCCAAGAATTTGTAACCTATCATCATCAACTTTAACAACAAATGATGAATATCTTCTTAAAAAAGGTTTAATGTATGCAGCACCTAAAAAACTCACAAAATTAGATTTTAAAAACTTAGCAATAGATACTGAAGTCGCTTTATACAAGGTTACTGATTCCATAGATTTAAAATATAAATTTTCAAAAATTATTAAAAATGATTTTAATAAAGGGATTATAAAAAAACGAACAAAAGAACAAATATTTATTAAAAAACTTAAAACTAAAGTCAAAGACCAAAACTTAATTATTTGTAAAGCAAATAAAGGAAATACAGTTACCATTTTACATAAATTTGATTATATTAAAAAAGTTAATGATTTTATCAATAATAATAATCTTAAAATCTTGAATTCGGATCCAACACCTATGTTTCAAAAACAAGTAAAAACAGCTATCAGTAATAGTAATGAATTGATTAATGAAAATAAAAAATATAGTTTAATTACAATGAACCCGTCTGCACCCATACTTTATGGTTTGCCGAAATTACACAAAAATAACATTCCCATTAGGCCAGTCGTTAGTTTTATTGGTGCACCTACATATAAATTATGTAAATGGCTCAATTCTATATTACCGGAGTATTTAGATTTTAAACCACAATATACAATAAAAAATAGCTTAGAATTAGTTGGTAAAATTAAAGATATTACAGTACCTAACAATTGTAAATTAGTGTCTTTTGATGTTACAAGCTTATTTACATCGGTGCCTTTAAATTCATTAAAACAGATTTTAAACAATAATATATCAAATAGCGCACATAAAACAGAATTAATTAATTTATTACAATTATGTCTTAATCAAAATTACTTTAATTTTAATGATAATTTTTATCAACAAAATGATGGGCTCCCAATGGGTTCTCCCCTTTCTCCTTTGTTAGCGGATATTTTTATGGACAATTTAGAAAAATTGTTATTTGCCTCCAATCAACCTCTAACTAAATGTGTTTTAAAATGGTTCAGATACGTAGATGATATTTTGTGTCTATGGACTGGAACAGAGAGACAACTCAATCAATTCTTAATAATTATTAATTCCTTAGGTAATAACATAAATTTTACAATTGAAAAAGAAGATAATGCATCTATAAATTTTTTAGATTTAAATATCAGACGTGAAAATAACAATTTAAAATTTAAAATCTACCGTAAACCAACACAAACAGATACAGTAATACCATTTGATTCTAGTCATCCTCTAAATATAAAATTGTCAGTGTTCCATAGTTTGATACATAGATTAATAAATATTCCATTAGATAAAATAGATTTTAAAAATGAATTAAATATTATAAAATTAATTGCGAAAAATAACGGGTATAGTACATCTATAGTAGATAACATGTTAAATCGAAAGTTAAAAAATAAAAATGTACACTCATTATACAATGGTAAAACAGAAACAAGAGAAGAAATAAATTATAGAAAAATAGCATATGTCGGTAGTACAAGTTTAAAAATTGCAAACCAATTAAAATCCAAAAATATTGTTTTTGCATTTTATAACAAAAACAAACTAAAAAATTCAATAGTAAATAATAAAATAACTAATAAAAATATTCTCAACCAATCCGGTATTTATAAAATAAATTGCAGTAATTGCTCGGCTATTTACCTCGGTCAGACAGGAAGAGCTTTTCAGACACGTTTTAACGAACACATTAGGTCGGTTAGGCTGGAAAAAACCGACTCAAATGTAGCCAAACATTGTTTAGATCTAGGACACAAATGTTTTATTGAGGATATGGAAGTATTGCATATTTGCGACAAGGGTCTTAGAATGAATTTCTTAGAAGCGATGGAAATACAAACAGCCTTGGCTGATAATAAAATCTTAATAAATGAACAAACCGACTTATTTTCATCCCCACTGCTAAAACCATTTTAGGTCCCTAGTACAATTATGTTTTAGTTTAAGTATTAGTATATATAGTTAGAAATGTATAATTTTTTGTATTACATTTTCGTCACCTGATGATGGCCTAATAAGCCGAAATGTACATCGTATTAATAAAATAATAATTTTGAAACAAAAAACCAAGAGTTGTGTGTTTATTTTTATTTTAATTTTAGATATGTATACTTTAAATATTGAAATGTGCGAATTACGGCAAAAACAAAACGAATCAGTTTTTGATTTCTATAATAGAGTCCAACACATATTAAATTTATAAACATCGTTTATAAGTACACGTGCTCACGATAAGCCAACCGCAACAATTTTAAGCGAATATTTTCGAAATTTTGCATTAAGAGTTTTATTACGTGGACTACAAGAACCGATAGGTCAATTAATGCGGACTAAAAATCCTTCAGATTTAAACTCCGCTTTGAATATGTTAACAAACGACTTCCAGTTCGAATCTGGACCGAAATATAATAAATCTTTAGCCATGACTCAGCAGAAACCTGCTAACAAAATAATTACTAATTACACTAGACCAAATTTAATAAAACCAACACAAACAACAAATCGTTACTTTAACTCATATTCTCCTACTAACAATCTTATGAATAGAACTAATAGACAGGCCATACAGCCTAACAGATTTAACATTTTCCAACCAAATAATCGAGCAACGATCCACCATACTCCAAATCAATATAAACCTACACCGATGAGCATATCAACAAATAATACATTCCAACCTAGACCCGGTTTTTCCAGACCATTTCAAAGACCAATGACACAAAATTATATTGCCGAAGAACTTTTCAATATTGACGAAAATACAGAACCTGTAATAACCCCCAATCCCGACGATTCAAATAACTTTGAATACTGCGACAACGCAGATAACTATCCTCACGAAACCGAAATTCAAGAAATCGATGATGACTGTTTTTTAGAGCAAACAGCCTCGATTCCCGACCAATCCCCAAATTAGAACTTTTAAATTTAACAAATAACCAAAATAAACTCCCATACATAATATTCCCCGAAAACAACCTAAAAGTTCTCATTGATACAGGTAGCACAAAATCTTTCATAAAACCTGAAACTGCTCACAAACATTACAAAAATTCGATCATTCCCGATCCATTCAAAATAACAACCGCACATGGAACCTCAACAGAAAAATACAGTACACTAATTCCAACGTCAGAAATATTTAAACTAAAACAAAATTTGAATTTAAAATTTCACATTTTTCACTTTCACGACGCATTCGATTTATTAATAGGTATGGATAACTTGAAATTATTAAAAATAGTTATCGACATTGATAAAAATTTAATCAGCACACCTTACACAAAAATAAATTTATGCAATCAAGATATTAACGACAAATCGAATATTAATCTTTCAAATTTTGAGAAAGCACAAACTTTACAAATAGAACCAAATACAGAAAAAGTTATAAAAATTCCTGTAAATAAAAAGAACGGAAAAATACTAATTTCAAGCGTAAAAACAAAAGATTTAATTATTCCTGAATGTGTTACTACAGCTAATAATTTTTGTGCACTTTGCACAATTATTAACCCAACTGACAATAAAATCAATTTCAAAATTAAAAATCCACTTATTGTAGAATCATTAAATAATTATAACTGCTTTTCTAGTCCAAATCTAAATTTTGTTAATTTAGAGAATTTAAATTTTGATATTTCGGCAATTCGTACAGATCACATGAACTTAGAAGAAAAATCAGCAGTAAATAAATTATTAAAAGATTATGCTGACATATTTTATTTAGAAAATGATAAACTCACATTCACAAATCAAATCAAACACACAATAAAAACTTCAGACGAAGTTCCCATCTATGCTAAATCGTATAGATACCCGGAAGTTCACAAACACGAGGTTAGGGCACAAGTAAGAAAAATGCTCGAACAAAATATTATTCGATCATCTTGTTCACCATGGTCATCCCCTATTTGGGTGGTAGCAAAAAAATTAGACGCTTCGGGTAAACAAAAATGGCGCGTAGTCATCGACTATCGTAAACTCAACGAGAAGACTATAGACGACAAATACCCTATACCAAATATTACCGACTTACTCGACAAATTAGGACGATGTCAATACTTTTCGGCTATTGACTTAGCGTCAGGTTTCCACCAGATAGAACTAGAGAAAGACGACATACCTAAAACAGCCTTTAACACTATGGACGGTCATTACGAGTTTTTACGTATGCCATTCGGGCAAAAAAACGCGCCGGCAACGTTCCAACGCGTAATGGATAACATCCTCAGAGGGTTAACCGGAACAATTTGTCTAGTTTATATGGACGATATAATCGTTTTTTCAACTAGTCTACAAGAACATGTCACTAATTTAAAACTTGTATTTGAAAGACTCAGGGAGGATAATTTTAAGATCCAGTTAGACAAATCTGAATTTTTAAAAAAAGAAGTTGCGTACCTTGGTCATATTGTCACACCACAGGGCGTTAAACCAAACCCTGACAAAATTTCCGCCATATTAGATTACCCAATACCTAAAACACAAAAACAAATTAAGGGATTTCTCGGTCTTTTAGGTTATTACCGAAATTTCATTAAAGATTTTGCAAAGATTACAAAACCCCTCACTAAATGTTTAAAAAAAGACACTGTTATTAATGTCAATGATTCTGAATATAAAAATTGTTTCGAAATTTGCAAAACCCTACTCACAAATGAACCTATATTGCAATATCCTGATTTTGATAAAGAATTCAATTTAACCTGTGACGCAAGTAACGTTTCATTAGGGGCGGTTTTATCACAAGGTCAACTCCCAAACGACTTACCAATCGCGTACGCTAGTCGTACTCTAAATGATACCGAAATTAATTATTCTACAATCGAAAAAGAACTACTCGCGATTGTATGGGCAACGCAGTATTTTAGGCCATATCTTTTTGGAAGAAAGTTTAAAATTTACACGGATCACAGACCACTACAGTGGCTCTTTTCATTAAAAAATTGTAGTCAAAAATTAATTCGTTGGCGCCTCCGTTTAGAAGAATATGATTTCGAAATCGTTTACAAAAAAGGCAAATTAAATACGAATGCGGACGCATTAAGCCGCATCCCCGCAATCGATAATAACACTTTTCAAAATTTACAGAAAACAGATCAAGAAATAACCTCTTTAGATGAATATCAGATTTATTTAGAAAGTAAAATTAATAGTAAAATCGCAGATAACAATACTATATTCGAAATAGAAGGTAATCTTCTTGATGCCCCGTTCGAAGATAGCCTTGCTCATTGTGTAAGTAGAGACTTAAAAATGTCTTGCGGTATAGCTAAACAAATCAACAAAAAATTTCAAAATATCGAAAAATTAATTAAGCAAAACCCAAAACTTTATAATGTTATTTATCTAAAAGATAAAAATCGTTTTATAATTTATTTAGTTACAAAAAACAACTTACGACACACCCAACAATCAAGATATATTCTATTCACTATTAAACTTGAAATTATTTTGCATTAAAAATAAAATAAAAAATTTAAGTATACCAAAATTAGGATGCGGTGCTGATAAGTTAAATTGGGTAGATGTAAAATCAATGATTCAGCATATATTCAAAAACACCGATATTAAAATAACCGTTTTTAAATTACCAAAATTAGATTTAAATATTAACGAAACTAACGGACCCGATGCTTTCTTTAAGTACATGGAAAAAATTAATAAACAATTTCAAAATAACCAAAGTCAATCAATGATAGTCGAAACCGATAATCAAATAGAAAATTTAGATAATTGCGACTCTAGTAGCGACGCCACAATACATTCGAATAAAGAAGATCCTATTATAGGAATCCCAATAGTTGAATGTCCCGTTAATTTTGGTCAAAATCAAATTATAATATCAGAAGTCGAACACAGCCCAAGTGACCCCAAAATAGAAAGAATTCACGGCAATAAACAACGAATATTAGTACAATTTTCTAAACATAATTATGAAACAGAAATAATAAAATTTATAAAAGAATTTATTGTTCCAAAAATTAAATATTACTTATATTTCGATAGCGAACTTTACGAAAAATTTAGTATAATACTTCAAAATTACTTTAAAAGTTCAAAGATTAATATGATTAAATGCACACAAAAATTAACTGACGTAGAATCCGAAGACGAAATAATTGAAATTATAAAAAAATATCACACGGGAAAAACTAATCACCGCGGTACCGACGATACAGAAACACGTATTAAAAGAATTTATTATTGGCCGAAATTACGCGAATCTATTCAAGCCTATATTAATAATTGCGAAATCTGCCAAATAAGTAAATATGACCGAAATCCACTAAAATTAAAGTTTAATTTAACACCAACAGCAACAAAACCTTTCGAGATTATACACATAGATAGTATAACACTTGAAAGCTTTAAGTTTTTAACCATAGTAGACTCTTTTTCTAAATATGCTCAAGCATATAAGTTAAACTCGGCTCAAGGTATTGAAATTGCAAACAATTTACTAAAATTCTTCTCACATCATGGAACCCCAGAACAAATTATCTCTGATAACGGACTCGAATTTATAAACTGTTCCGAATTTCCTCTATGTGTATTTGTGTTACTGCGTTTCTTATCCTTTCTTTTAGGATTTCTCTACTGTTGGGTATTGGTTGAGAGTAAACCAGTTGTTTGAGGCGACCCCATAAAAAGAAATCTAATATGGTGAGGTCGGGCGACCTTGGAGGCCACTCAATTGAACCATTTCTAGCTATCCACTTTTCTGAGAACACAGAATTTAGCCACTCAGCTACGCGTGCTGTCGAATGTGCAGGGCATCCGTCTTGCTGGAAATACATTGCTTGTCTTTCTGTTAGCGGCAAGTCATCTAAGTAGTCTTCCCTGAACTTTTCAAGTAGCTGTAGATAAACATTTTGATTTAACCGTCCCTCTATGAAGAAAGGTCCAATTATGCCAAAACGATATGAAACAGCACACCACACATTCACTTTTTGGTAATACTGTCTTCTACAGTTGATCCGAAAGTTTGGATTTTCTGTAGACCAGTAGCGACAATTTTGAGAGGAAACAACGCCATTGGTAGTAAAAGTTGCTTCGTCTGAGAATACAATGTTTTTATAAAAATTTCGTTCTTGAAGACATTGCTCCCCGATGGTAAGACAAAATAATAATCTACGGCCTTCATCACCTTCTTCGAGAGTGCGCACAAATTTTGGTTTGAATGCCTTTACATTGGTCGACTTATAAATTCTTTGCAGTTCTGATTTACTAATATCGAGATTACGCGAACGTTCCCTTAATGATAGTCTGGGATGTTCGTCCACCGAATCAAGGGCAAGAACAGTTGCGGTATCATTTTCGTCATATTTCTTTCTTTCTTTCTTAACGTTACCAACGCTGCCAGTTGCAAGAAATTTTTTAACTATTCGCATGGCAGTCATACGTGTAAGATTGGTGTTGGGAAATTTCTCGTTAAACCGCTGCACCACTACTCTTAGGGCAGTTTGTCCAAGCCCGTAACACTGAACAACGTAAATTCTCTGTTGTAACGATAACATAATCTAGCAGTAATTATACTTTGAACTAAAGGCAGTTACTACAAATTGCAATCTGACAGTACTTGAGATTATACTCAACGATTGTTTTTTCATGGCCTCCCATTGTTATTTTCTTTATTTCACGCCGTTTGGTGTAAATTCCGAATTCGCAGATAACGCTGAGTAATTTTTAATAAATTTATTGCACATCAATGATATTATTAAGCTTCGTAAGTTAAATTTGTTGTAAATACTATTTGTTTCGTTCAATGGTCTACAAATAAAAATTTTAATAAATTAATAGATACCTACATTTTATTTTGTTCAATCTAAAACAGACAGTTTAATGAAAGTAGGTAGATCGTCCTGAAGTTTGGTATACGGCCATGATTTGTCATTATAAACAACTTTTCTTAATAAAATTTTGTCGTATCCTAAACAAAAAGGGTACTTTACCGGAAAAGAAAATAGTTCTTGCTTCACCGTCACGGCCATTTTGTTTTTCAAAAAACGAAAAAATTCTTAAAATTCGTTTCACGCCAAGCAGGGCTTAATTCCAGAATCTTGAAATGAAATTCAAAAAATTTTAGTCCATTACACCTCTTGTAACATCAATCCTGGGACACACTGTATATATATATATATATATATATATATATATATATATATATATATATATTTGTTTTATTGTTTTGGTTTTTGTTACTGTTATTCTTATTAATTTAATAATTTTTTTCTATTATTGGTGTGTTTCAATTATTGACATTGTTTTTTTGTTTGTTTAAAAATATGCCGGTTTGTTGTGCATATGGGTGCAGTAATCGCACAGGTAATAAAAAAACATTAAAGCAAAAAGATTTGGAGAAGGAATTTAAGATTACGTTTCACAAGTGAGTATATTTAATAGTAAATAAAAAGGTCAGTTTGCTTTCAAATTATTTTCTTATTATAACTAATTTTAAATGTAGATTTCCGAAAAATCCTGATCGCAAAAAATATGGATTAATGCTATCCGAAGAAAAGATTGGTCTCCATCTGATTTCAGTGTTGTTTGCTCGGAACATTTTACAGAAGAATGTTTTGATCGCACATCTGTATCATGTATTCGGCTACGCGAAACAGCGGTGCCTACACTTTTTAACGCTTTTCCCTCATATTTACACCAAGTATGTATACTTTTATTTGTTTCTACTTTAATTTAATAGATATAATTCCATAATGTAATAATTTTTATAACTATTTATAGAAGCCGGCAGTATCCAGAAATCTTTCGCGACTGCAAACGGACACAGTAACTGGAATTATTCCAATAGATTCAGCAAATGTGAATGTTGTATTACCAAGCACTTCTGCAATCATTTCTACAGATACAACAATTTCAAATGTTGCGTTTCCAAGCACATCAACATCAGCACCTGTATCAAAAACTCGAATCAAACGAAAAGGGGCCAGGTTTTTGGTATCACGTTCTACATCATTTTCACCGCTACGGAGAATGAGTAGGCAAATATCGCCAATAAAAGCAACATTAATTAATAAAATGCAGCAAATGAGTACACACTACAAAAATAAAATACGACTGTATCAACAAAGAAATCGGCGATATTCAAAGAAAATAGCTAAAATGTCAGCAGTCTTGTCCTGCTTAAAAAATCAAAATTTTCTGAAAGAGGATCAGTTATTAGTATTAAAAAGTATTCCTGGACCCAGTGCAGAAATTTTGAAACGACAACTAAAGAAAAATACTGATAGAAGCATTCGTCGACAGTACAGTGATGAACTACGTAAATTTGCTCTCACATTACATTATTATTCGCCTAAGGCATATAATTATGTACGTAATTCTTTCCAATCATGTTTACCACATCCCAAGACAATTTCAAACTGATACAGCTCGGTAAATGGCGAACCAGGATTTACGGAAGAAGCATTTCGAGCTATTAAATTTGTGGAATATGGTGCCAAAAACAATAACGATATGATAGCAGAAGCTAAAGATGCATTAGTTTTTATGATTGTGTGTGTAAATGATTCGTGGAAGATACCAGTGGCGTATTTTTTGGTTGATGGCATATCAGCTGAACAGCGTTGTAACTTAGTTAATATTTGTTTATCAAAATGCAGTCAAGCTGGAATTCGTATAATTTCCCTAACTTTTGATGGTGCAGGCAGCAGCTAATATGGCTATGATGTCACTATTAGGTTACAATTTATCTAAACAAGAAACTTGGTTTAAACACCCGGATATTGACGAAAATATTTATTTATATTCTGATCCTTGTCACATGCTAAAAAATGTGAGAAACGCTTTCGGCGATAAACAAATATTTTATGATGACAATAATGAAAAAATAGAATTTAAATATATTTTTCTTCTACAACAGTTGCAGGAACGAGAAGGATTGCATTTGGCCAACAAACTACGTGAAGTGCATGTAAAATTTCGCAAGCAAATTATGAAAGTGCGTTTAGCTGCTCAACTTCTGAGTGAATCTGTTGCCTGTGCACTAGAATTTTGTAAATATAATTTACAATTAGAAGAATTTAAAGAATGCGACGCAACTATTAAGTTTATAAGAATATTCAATAATTTATTCGATATATTTAAAAGTAAAAATTTCAGGCAATATGGTTTAAACGTATCTCTACATGAAGGAAATTGTATGCATGTTTTACAAGTATTAGATAATAGTGAGGTATATATACGTAATTTAAAGTGCGATGATAAAACATTAGTTATGTCATCTAACAGAAAAACAGGTTTTATTGGATTTTTAGTATGCATAAATAGTATAAAAAATATGTATAAAGAATTAATAGAAAACAGGTGTCTCTTAAAATATATTCCAACGTATAAATTAAATCAGGATCATCTTGAAATATTATTTTCGGTAATAAGAGCTCAAGGAGGATATAATAATAATCCAACAGCTCGTCAATTTGCTGCAGCATATAAGAAAATAATGATACATATGGAATTACAAACTTCCAAAACAGGAAACTGTATTCCATTGGAAAATATAAATATTTTGCATGTTACTAGCAATAGAGAAAAGACAAATGCCATAAGAATCATAAATCAATCTTCACATACAAGGGATGAAGAAGAACAGGAAGATTACATTAATATAATAGACGATATTGAACATTGCTATTCAAAAAACATACAAACTATTACTGAATATTCTGAAAATGTTGTTTCATACATAAGTGGATTTGTCGTTAGATATTTAAAAAAAAAATCATTGTGAAACATGTTTAAATTCATTAGAAGTAAGTGCTTCATATAATTTTTAAAAATTATTTTCTTATTGAAATTAAAAATAAAGGCGGACTTTTATATCCGTCAGAAGATGTAATAAATATTTGTATAACAACAGAAAAAATCATTAAACAGGCTTTAGCAGAAAGTGGTGGAAAATATTTAAAAAAAAATATTCAATATTATACAGTCGATTCCGCTTAATTGGGACACCGCTTAATTGGGACAGCCGCTTATTCGGGACAAATCTCAAAGAACAGAAACCAAACTAAGGAACCAACAGTAAATTTACATGTTTAATTGGGACAACATTCCGCTTAATTGGGACAGTAAATTTAAGATCACAGTATATATTATGTTACAAATATGTATTCACAAGAAAAAATATTTACAAAAAATTTAATATGATACGCTTCATATCTTTTTGATTCACAACATGGAAAATTATATTTAAAAAATTAGCAAATATGTATCAATGTCTATGTCTGCCCTGCTGTCTCAATCGTTACGTATTCAGTTATGATTCAGGTACCACTACACCTCGCGCGTGGAAGGTCCGTTAAACTTACATTTTGTCGATTTTATTTAAAAAAAATTGACTCTTGCCAAGATGCAAGAAGTGATATGACAGTTTCTAGTAAAATTGCTTTGCTGGATAAGTGTAGAAGTGAAATGTTTCAAAAACAAAAGACAGACTACACTTGCCACATTTTTGAATTGAATTAAAAATGTATGTATTTATTTATTATTTTATTTTGGAATTTATTATTATTTTTTCTTAAAAGTTTATATTTTTTTGGTTATATGTAGTTTATAGTTTTTTCCAAGAATTTATAAAATAAAATTATTGAAAGAAAAATATGGATTGCTTAATTTTATGTAAAATTCGGTTAATTGGGACAGCCGCTTAATTGGGACAAAATGCTCTAGTCCCGATGTGTCCCAATTAAGCGGAATCGACTGTATTTAGTAACAAGTGTGTTAAAATTTTATGAAAATAAAAAAAACATTTTTGAAATATTAATTACTCATGCTAATGGTCAATCTCCATTTGAGAATCACCGAATCCACTTAATTAGAGCAATAACGGAAAAATATGCTAACATTAGATTACATTATATAATAAAAAAATCAAGAGATAATCTAGACACTAAAAGACAATATTACAACAAATTAGTTTTATTTAAAGGACAATAATATATTAATCATTTTAAAACGAAATATGTATGTAATTGATATAAAATTTGTTAAAATGTTTTTTTTTTTAATTTTTAAATACTTTAAAGATAAATTTTGTAAAATGCGTATAAAATAAATATTATTTTCTTTTGAATTTATAATAAGATTTTGTTTTTAAATATTTATTTATATTTAAAAATGCAATTTTTCCTATCTCTCCCATTTAAACACATTCAAAAGGTGAACTCCCACAAAGATGGCCGCCGTGTGTAGCCCCCTTCCGTCCCAAGGCTTCACTTTATTTGCCTATACTGACACTTTACGCTCCCTCTATATATTCTTTACTCTGAGTGACAGATGACAGTGACAGTGATGCCACTTCGGAAAAAAAATATTAATAAAATTGCAGTTTTTTTTTCTAATAACGTTTTTTAAAGTTGTCAAATATAGTATTTTATTTGTTCATTTCTTTATTACAACTCAATTCTTTATATTTTGTAAAACAAATTCTTAAATATATTTGCTGTAAAAATTTAAAATTAACCAAACTTTTTCGTATATTCAAGGATATTACTTTTTGTGTTACACAGTTGGTTACATGCGTTCTACGCGTTATAATGAACTCGAATCGCCATTTTATAGTAAAATGACAGACAAGGTATTACTCAGTAAAGTAATAATTAAAAAGTGCTACTGAATGATTATCCAATTAATATTTGATTATATTTTTTCACTTTTATAAGGTAACATTTAAATATAATACATATTTATATTAATTTTAGAAGTATGTATAACAACCATCTTTATTGTAATAGCAGTTATATTAATTTTATGTATTTAAGAGATAAGTAGTGTTGTTATTATCAACGAATGTAATTTTAAAGTTTAATTCTGAAAAATATTTATTGAAATACAGTCGATTCCGCTTAATTGGGACACATTGGGACTAGCAGTGGCGTGGCGTGACTTTCTGAGCAAAGGAAGCAGTGAAAATAAATTCATGTAGACAAAATATGTAAGTATATTACATATTAATTTATTTATTTATTAATACAGAAGAAAACATGTTTAACAAATGAAAAATATATAAAGTAAATTAAACATTTTCAATAAAAAAAAAGAAAGAAAAATAAACTCTTTATAGGGATATGTATATACTTATAACACTTATTCAATTATAACAAAAAAAAAAACAGACCTTTAAAAATATTTGGTTAAAAATCAGAGAAAATTAAAAAATCACATAATGTCGTTGTTAATATTAAGAAAAAATAATTATTTGTAATGAAAATCCAATCTTCTGGTCTTTTTACAAAACTCATCAATTACATCAGCGTTTCTCAACCTTTTTTGGCCCGCGGACCAGTAAAATTTGTAAAAAAAATTCGCGGACCAGTGATATTTTTTTAACAACAAAATTTTACTAGGTATTAAAGAACTACTACATAAGTTAATTGTAACATTTTCATTATCATTTACTTACAATAATATTTAAATGTAAAGATATTTAATTATACAATATAAAAATTAAATATATAAAGCTTTAACAAAAATCTTCAGTGCCGTACAAATCATAAATTACATAGAATTAAAATTAGTTTAAGATATTTGTATTTCGTAATTTTATAAATTAAAATTTAGTTATTATTATTTTTTTTTAATAAGTAAATTTTTTTCGCGGATAGAAAAAATTGTCCGCGGACTAGTAAAATTTCTCCGCGGACCACTGGTGGTCCGCCGGACCAGCGGTTGAGAATAGCTGAATTACATTATTGTAAAAATCATCTCTTGTTCTTAAGTCTTCTAATAATTCTTTTTCAATTGATAAAAAAGCCAATGCGGATAATTGTTGCTGGCCCATAGTGTTTCTACTGTTGGTTTTAATTCCTTTTAAAGCTGAAAAACTTCTTTCTGTTGATGCGGATGTTGAGGGAATAGTTAAAATTAATGTAATTAATTTAAATAATTCTGGCATAGCCATATAAATTTCAGAATTTAATAAATGCTCGTATATATCTAAAATTGATTCTTTATGCAGTACACTGTTAGCATAAAAAACTTTCAATTCATTTTTTAATTGTACAAATTAAAATTTTCTACTATACATTTCTCTAAGACAATTTAATCCAAGTTCAGGAAAGTATTCGTGGTATTCTTTAAATTTATTACGGTCTAATAAAGTAAAAAAATTTAAATGATCAAGATCTTCAAATCTAGTATTTATTTGTACTATGAGACAATCTATTATTTCAAAAAACAATCTTTTATAATAATCTTTTTTGTTTTTATCTAAATATCTTCGTTTATCTGGTTTGTCTATAATATTGTTAAGACTGTTCCATAGCTTATCAAAAAATGTAATTCATTTTGTACAAATAAAATTTGATTCGTGCATGTTATTATATCTATCTGTTTTTTCTGTAAAATGTTAAAAGTTATGTCTGTATGTGGAAAAACTTTAAAAAAATAAAAATAAAAATAAGTCTTTATTTAGCTATTGCTATTACATTTTTTCTACTTAGTTTACAATTACACACATAATATTATACATATGTACTATACTTATATGACATAATATATCGTGTTACAAAACATTGGATCGCATGTATGACTTTAATTTCTTTTTAAATGCAATGACATTTTTTGAATTTTTTATTTCAAAATTTAATTTGTTGAACATGGTTATGCCTTTATCAAAAATAATATTTTGGCCAAAAGTTGTATATTTTCTTTTTTTGCATATATTGTTACAATTTCTGGTATCATATGAGTGACTACTGAGACAAATTTTGTTGCATAAATACTCCGGCATTAAATTATTTTGTAAATAAATTTCATTGCATTTATATAAATAAAATCTTCAATGTTGAACCAATTTAAAGTTTGTAACATTGTACTTACTTTTGTGAATCTGTTACATCTTAAAATGATTCTCATTGCTCCATTCTGTAGTTTCTGCAATTTTTCTATACATTCTTTGCTCACTAAAAGTAATATACTACAACAATAGTTAAAATGTGGTAAAACAATTGTGTTATATACTAGTAATTTTGAAGCTACACTCATGTTTTTGGTTATTCTCGCAAGAAAACTAATTTTTTTTGCAATTTTTTTACATAAATAATTTACGTGCTCTTTAAATTTCAATTTACTGTCCATAATTATACCAAGATATTTAATTTCATTTACGTATTCAATAGTAGAATTACCTATTTTTATAACTAATCCTTCATTTAAAATTTTATTTGAAATTCCTTGCTTGCCTATAATAATACTTTTTGTTTTTAGTTCGTTTAATTTTAATTTATTTACTGCAAGCCAGTTGTAAATTATTTTTAATTCTAAATTAATTATTTCTATTACCTTATTGTGTTCTTTGTAATTAAAATAAATTAATGTATCGTCAGCAAATAATTGAATATTACAGTTTTTCAATATTTTTGGCATTTCATTGATATATATTATGAACAATATTGGTCCTAAAACACTACCTTGAGGCACACCAACGTTACAATCCAGTACATTTGATACGTAATCGCCATATCTTGTTACCTGTTTTCTGTTAGTTAAGTAATTTTGAAACCACTTGTAAACTTTACCTGTTATTCCATAATTATTTAATTTTTTTAACAAAATATCGCGATCAATTGTCTCAAATGCTCTTTTTAAATCTAGAAAAACACCTACAACTGTTTCTCCATTATCCACTGCTTCTTTCCATTCTGTTATTATAAATTGAATAACAGTTTCACAGTTGTGTTTAGTTCTAAATCCAGATTGTTTCGTTGAAAATAAGCTATATTTATTAAAATATTCTAATAATTGATTTTTTACTACTATTTCTAAAAATTTATCAATCGCAGGTAACATATTTATTGGCCTAAACTCATTTGCTTTTTTGGTACCAGTAATTTTTGGTATCGGACAAACTGTCGAAATTTTTAAGTTATCAGGTACAATACCCTTTTCCAACGACAAATTAATAAAATTTAACAGCGGATAACCAATGACGTCAAATGAATTTCGCAAAAATATCCAGTTTAGTTCATCGACATTACTTTTATGCTGCGCTTGACTAAAAATAACATTTTTTAATTGCATTAAATTTATTTTAGTAAATTCATCAAAATTTTCTGTTGTATACGTTTGCATATCAAATTGTACATTGGTAAAGGGTATTGAACTTATAATATCTTGTACACTTGATATGAAATAATTGTTAAAATTTTCTGCTAAGGTGGAATTACTATTTAATATTCTATTTTCAAAAATAATTTCTTTTTCTAAACACTTTACTTTTGTTGATATAATTTCTTTCATTGTTTTCCACATTACTATTGAATTACCTCTACATTTATCTAATTTATTATGTAAATAATTATTTTTTTCTATTCTTACTAATGATATGTATTTGTTTCTAAATATTTTATGTTCATTCCAATCTTTGTTACTTTTAGTGATCAAATACTTTTTATAAGAATTGTCTCTATTTTTTCTTGCTTCTTTTATAGAATTTACATAAAACCAAGATTTATTTATACGTTTTCTATCTTTAAGCTTTACAGTAACTGCAGAATGCAATGAATTTAAAGCATTATTGACAAAGTTATTATATAATATATTTACGTCACAGCAATTATATAACCAATTTTTACCTAATAATTTATTTTCTAATACATTGTAATTTATGTTTTTAATCTTAATTTTTTTTATTAGAATCTAATTTTATATTGTCAAGTTCAATTTTTAAAATGTCATGATCGGTAATTTTTGGAGTTCTTAATACATTTACATTTAAATAAAAATCATTACTTATTACTAAATCTATAAGAGTTCTGGAAGTTGCAGTTATACGTGTTTCTTCAGTCACTAGTTGTTTCATACCCGATTGATTTACAACAGTTTTCAACTTTTTTTCATAAGTAGAGCTACTTTTCCAGTCTATATTAAAATCACCAACAATAATTATTTTATTATTTAAATCACAATTGTCCAACCAATCTTCAATATAGTTTATAAATTCCACTTGAGATGAACTTGGAGATCTATATAATGTGCACAACATGATTTGTTCATTCTTCACGTATATTTTTAAGTTTAAATACCACAAATCCAAATTTAAAGCATAATTTTCTATTACTTCATATTTCACATAATTTTTAATAAGCACTAAAACACCACCTGTTTGTCTCGAAATAGAATTACAACGCACGGCACTGTAATCACATATTTTTATTTCACTGTCTTCAATTTCATTTGTTATTCTGCTTTCACTCAAACAAATTATTAAAGGATTATGGTCCACTATCAATTCCTGTATTTCATCTTTATGTGCTAGAAAACTTTGAATATTTAAGTACAACTTAACTTAACTTAACTTAACTTAACTTCGGCAAATAATTTTATTAAAAACACAAATTGCAAATCTTGCAAAATTTTTATATATCCCGATGATTCTTTAGTAGAAACCTGATCCCACTGTTGGAAATTGTCTAGTATTATTTGAAAAGTTTTTATTATATCACAATAGTGTTCATTTATAGTAAAAATTAACTTAGATGAATGATAAACGTTTTCTGATCATTTCATTTAAGATGTTGGTGCGTTTCGGTGAATTGTTAAAAAATGCAATTAAACCATTTAAATATTTAAATTAGCAAAAATATTTTACATTCTTTTAAATATGATACAGACTGGGACAATACTAAATTAAGCCTATGAGCATAATAGTGAACAAAAGGAGCTTCTGAAATTTTTTGTTTTACTTTGGTTTGAACACCGTTTAAGTGTCCGGCGATTACCGCGGTTCCATCATAGGTTTGCGCTACTAATCTATTTTTACAATGAAATTCTTCAATACTATTTAAAACGATCGTAGAAATATTTTCCGCACTTCTGTTCGCGCTAACGTCATAAAAACAAATAAAACGTTCATAACATTTACCTTCATAAACATATCGATATACAATTGATAATTGACTGTTATGACTTATGTCAGATGTTTCGTCAATTTTTCATCAAATTCGGAAAGTGTATATATGTTACGGTAAATGTACACTCTTGGGAAATGTACACTTTTACCGTAAAATGTGTACATTTCCCAAAAAGTTAGGTATATGTGAACTGAATATAATGTATATGTACATTTCCCAGCAAACGTGTACTCTTGCCTTCACGTTTTGGTAAATGTATACTCTTACCTTCATGTTTTAAGAAAAGTTGGAATACAAATAAATTAAAAATGTTGTTGCAGTAAAAAAATATTTATTTAAATAAACATAATACAAAAGGCTTTAATAACGAAAATTATTTTAATTAAAAAATGTAAATGACAAACAAAACATACTTTTCTTTGCATATTATATAATATGTCGTAGGTTATGATCCCAATATTCCTAAATACAATTTTCGTCCTAGTTTTTCAGGACCAATACAATGGGAATCAAACAAATAATAATAATAACATACTTTTTTTATTATAACAGTTAAATTTTATAAAATTATAAAGTAACATATAGAAATTTCATAATGAAAAAAGTTTTATTTATTTGAGCAAGAATTGCTATTGTGGCACTTGAAATTACATAATATTCCAGCATTCTGCGTCTTATATCCAGAAATCTTCAGTACTATGGCATTAATTTGTAATGTAGTTATTGTAGGGTACATAAACATAATAACATTAACATTATAGATAGAGCACTTGCACGAAATGTGTAACGTGATATAGCAGCGCCTACTGAACTAGCCGAAACGGTAGTTCGCGTACCACTACAAGTGCGCATGCGCACCACATTGCTAGCACTTGCGATTTCGAATTTTGTATGTTCACATTTACCAAAACGACATGGTCATTGTGAATTCAATGTACATTTCCCTTATTTGAAATTGTAAATGTTAGTTGAATGCACATTACCCAAACGAGGAGGCAAATGTGCACATTTACCGGAAAATGTGTACATTTGCCGCAATATCTACTTTTACCGTAACATATATAAATTCAGTATAATTACCTCTGTTTAGAGAGTTATTGTTCTCATCATGGCTTCTGAGAGGTATTTCTTGTTTAGCTAAAAATATGATAGTTCTAATTAACCGTTTTAAAATTTCTCTATGGCCGGCTACTCTTTCATTTTGTTTTTTTATTTCCAATTTATATTGTGTATTTAACTGAATATCTATTCTTGAAATTCCGAATGATTTAAATAAAACCCATGCTTTGATATGGTTTTCTGAACACTCAAGTCTTGCTATAGATTTGTGTAAATTATTTAAGTCATTGAAACTTTTTTTGCAGTTACTTCATACAGATTCTTTATTATTAAAAAGCAAGCAGAACCAGCAATACAATTTTTTGTAGTGCTCACTACCGCAAAGCTAGGCGTGATTTTTATATAATTCAGTGTTAAATTTTCGTACTACTCCAGTTTTTTTAATAACAGTTTCTAATCCTTTTAATTCAGCTAATGGTCTATCTTTATCAATAAATATTTTTTTATTTGCAAAATTTAAAGTAGCAAAAGTAGTTTTTGTTAATTCATAAAATACATCTGAATTTACTGAAGTCATTTTTGATACCCTAAAATTAGTAAATACGTATGGAAAATATAGTTTATTTAAATTCGGAGAGAAAATAAAAAATTATAAACTCAAAAATAAGCCAATACGTACGTATAAAACGCTTCTTATGCTGTAAACCGCCGCCGTTATACAGGGTGTTTCACAACTTAGAGCAAAAAATTAAAAGGTATATTCTGTACGACGTGCTGATCATGAAACAAAAAGAATTTTTTTAAAATTTGCAAAAAAAATTGCATCGTATTTCAAGCAAACATTTTTTTTGCCACTGGTCGATAGTTATTTTTAATAATTGTTTTCAAATCGTCTACAATGAAAGTAATTGTTTACGTAATATCTAATACTAATAAAATGTGTAATAGTTTAATTAATAATTTAATTTAATTTGATAGGTAGTGGGTAGGTAGTCTTTCGTCGACATTGCTGTTAATTATTATTATCTTTGCTGGTGCACTGTTCTCATTTTACAGTGAATAGCAGTGTAGTGTAGTTTTCGTTAAAATGAATGCATTTAGTAACAGTGAATTAGTGGACATGATGTTAATTTATGGCGAAGCACGGCAAAATTCGTTATTGGCACGACGTCTGTATGCTGAACGTTATCCTTTACGCCGATTACCCACTCCCCGTTCGTTTGTGAGGATAGTCCAGCGCCTTCGAGACACAGGATATGTGCAACCTAATCGTGGGAGAGGTGGTGGCCGCCAGCATCAACACGACAATATGATTAATGATATCTTAGATGCTGTACATGCTGAACCAACTATTAGTACCCGAAGAGCGTCTCAACAATTAGGAGTATCACATAGTTCAGTATGGCGAATTTTAAGAGATCAAAACTACCACCCATTCCATTTTCAACGGGTACAGGGGCTAACAGAACCTGACTATCAGTTTAGAGTACGATTTTGCAACTGGCTTTTACAAAAACACACTGAAAATCCGAATTTCCCCTCGTACATCATATTTTCTGATGAGGCTACTTTTACGAGGGAGGGAGTGCATAACTATCATAACTCTCATTATTGAAGTCAAGTAAATCCATATGTTGTTGTACGTGGCAGTTTTCAGCATCGTTTTTCGATAAATGTTTGGGCAGGTATTGTTAATGGAATATTACTTGGGCCGTACATTCTACCAAATAGGATGACTGGAGCTAATTATTTATTATTTTTACAAAATACTTTGCCAGAACTACTTGAAAATGTGCCTTTAAATGTGCGTCAGCAGACATGGTTTCAGCACGATGGTGCGCCATCACACATACATACATACATACATACATACATACACAATCACGCCATATACCCAAAAGGGTGTGGCACAAACTCTTTTCATTATCCCGAAATCAGTCGCCTCCAAACACTCCTATCCAAACAAGCAACTTTCGCTTCATCCACATTCATAATTCCTCTCATACATGCTCTTCTATTCCTACTACTTGGAAACTTTCGCTCACGCAAAACACTCTCAATCATATCACTCCAACTACTCATTGGACGTCCACGCAAACGTAAACCATCAAAATCATTCAAATAAATCTTTTTAACCAAACGTTCATTAGACATTCGCTCAACATGTCCGAACCATCTTAGCTGACTAACACCAACTTTTGCTACAACATTTTTTTCAATTTCACACTCATCATACACTAGTCTATTTCGTACCCGATCTCTCCTAGTTACACCACATACCCCACGTAAAAATCTCATTTCCACAGCAGTCATTTTCCGTTTATGCTTTTGCAACCAAACCCAACATTCACTACCATACATCACCGTAGGCACCAAAACTGCATTGTATATACTTAAACGGGCTTCTTTTGAAACATTTACATTCCTAGCAAAAGTTCCCAAAGCACCCAAAACCTTACAACCAGCATTTACTCTCCTTTCAATTTCACGATCAAAACGGCCATCTCTAGACAGCAAACTACCCAAATACACAAATTCATCAACCTGCTCTAAACGCGCACCGCCATCACACTATGCTCTAAATGTAAGAGAACATTTAAATCAAGTGTTTGAGGACAGGTGGATTGGTCGCGGTGGACCTGTAGCTTGGCCTGCTAGATCTCCTGACCTAAATCCGCTGGATTTTTATTTCTGGGGTCATTTTAAATCCCTCGTCTACGACAACCAAAATGCGCCGGAAAACGAAGAAGAACTAAGGCAGAGAATAGAAAATTCAGCAGAAATAATACGAGTACAAAATTCGTGTCAAGACTGTACTAGGTCATTAATTCAACGTGCTGCAATGTGTGTAGGGATGAATGGTGCAAATTTTGAACAGTATTTGTAGTTTTGTGCTTCAGGTATGTTATTTCCCAAATTATCTTGATATTAAATAATACAATGCATTAATATTATAAATTATTTTGTATTCAAAACAATTATTGTCTCTAAATAAAACTAACATTACATAATTTTTCTTTGATAATTAATTTCATTTAATATTTCTTTCTATGACGTATGCTACTCCAGTGGTTCAAAAAATGTCTACTTCAAGTAAACTACCCTTAACTTTGCGAATTTTAAAAAAATTCTTTTTGTTTCATGATCAGCACGTCGTACAGAATATACCCTTTAATTTTTTGCTCTAAGTTGTGAAACACCCTGTATATGCCGCGTTGCCCGACAACGAAAAGAAGCAGAAATTTAGGTGCTTCCAAGCGCATTTAACCGGGCTCAAGCCATGTTACTGCTTTGAACCCGATATACACCGATCTAGCGCGGAAATATCTGATCTATATTTCTACTATAATTTATACATTTGATTATTGTAAAATAGTTATCTTAACCATATTATACAATAACAAATAAAAATATGTATATAAATTTAAAAAAACAAAAAAAATATTCCTGCCGAATAAACAAGGGATGCACTGCATCCCTTGCTTCCATGGACGCCACGCCACTGGGGACTAGTGCATTTTGGCCCAATTAAGCGGCTGCCCCAATACGCGAATTTTACATAAAATTAAACAATTCATATTTTTCTTTTAATAATTTTATTTTATAAATTTTTGGACAAAACTATAAACTACATATAACCAAAAAATATAAACTTTTAAGAAAAAATAATAATAAATTCCAAAATAAAATAATAAATAGGTACATAAATTTTTAATTCAATGCAAAAATATGTCAAGTGTAGTCTGTCTTTTGTTTTTGTAACATTTCACTTCTACAATTTTTTTTCTTGTGAATATTTGTAACATAATATGTACTGTGATCTTAAATTTACTGGCCCAATTAAGCGGAATGTTGTCCCAATTAAACATGTAAATTTACTGTTGGTTCCTTGGTTTGGTTTCTGTTCTTTGAGATTTGGCCCAAATAAGCGTCTGCTCTAATTAATCGGTGGCCCAATTAAGCGGAATCGTCTGTATTAGGTTATATGAATATTCTGTAATAGAATTTAACAAATTCTCAATTTTAAATTAATGTGTGTTGGCTAATGTTTACATACGGGTCCAACTTTATTTCGATGAAATCTGTTTTATTCAGTAGTTTTAAGTATTAAGTATAATTATAGTGAATTTTTGCCGTTACTTTGTTTACGTAATTAAATACTCGATCATATTGTTAATAATTTTAGAAACTCTTAATTTTATAGTATTTGACAACGTGTTTAACAACGTCTTATACAATCGAACTAGACTGACCACTTCTTTGTTTTTCATCTGTGGCCGAATTCCTTATGTCTTAGAAAAGATGTCTGTTCGAAAATGACATCATTTATAGCAATTACGTCTGATATGATTGGTTGTACAGCCATGAATTACGTCATTTTCCAATAAACACCATTTCGAAGATGCCACGGAATCCGGTCACTGGAGTTTGTAGTTTTCATTCATTTGTTTCCAGATTTTGCTGTAGTTTCTCCAAATTATCCTAATTGCTAGTCCTTAATTATAATAGAATTATTATTATAATTAATATTGTCATTTTTGTAGATTTTAGAATTTTACCATATACAAATCGTTTAAAGTTGAAATTATAATTTTTTGCAATCTTATTTGTATTATGAATTTCTTATATTTTACATCAAGTTAAATTTTAACATTTTTTAATCGTCTATCTTCAGGTTCAGTTAGGTAAGGAGGTAAGGTAATATATGTTCAGGTTAAACTCAAATAAAAGATGATCACTTTAAATCGGACCCTTGCATTATGGACTCAGATTGAAAGTTTTCTGCAATCTAAAAACGCTACTATTGATACTTAATAATAGTAATTTATAATATTAAATTATGTGGCGATGAGAATTTTAATAGTAATTTATGTAACAAGTGCATGAATTAGTACTTTTTTCACGAATGGGAAATTTGAATTCCATGAGTGAAAAAAGATACTTTATGTATGAGTTTCATACAATTTTTTTTTTGAGACTGCTTGCAATAAACAAATTTAAGAATTAATTTTTTATACAAATATTGAAGTATAATTTTAACATTTGATAGTTTGAAAAAGCCAAATTCAGCAGTGCATTCTTCGAATGCACATACACGGCATATGTAGGTATTTATATAAGTCAGAATGTAATAATGATTCATTACGGCACTTTTTTCATTCTTTTTACTTTTTTTTATAATTAATCAATAATAAATTAATTATTGTTATTAAATAAAGAAGAGTTTTTAATAGTCATAGAAAAAAAATAACTTTTTCAAGCATATCAAAATATTCATATTACTTTGAATATTCGCACCGACGCGGCGGCCAAAACTAGTAGGTTATAATAAATTGACAGTTGCATTTTTTTATTTTTGCTTCAATTTAATTATTAAAAATATGTGAAGAAGTGCAAGAAATACAATGTACACAGCCAGATTTGTCAGAAATGGCATATTCAATCAAAGAAACATTAATCCTCACAAATCACGTAACAAATATAAATAATATATACTTACTGTTCTACAACTGTTATAATAAAATTAAATATTATGAATTTGTATTTAGTATATGTCACTGAGAGTAGACCGCTCTTTTTGTGTTTCGCTCAGATTGCGTAACGTCGGCTCTGTTTCGACCGCAAGTATTTCGGCTAAAGAATGAAGATCGTGTTCTACTCCTCGTTACGTAATATTAATATACTATTATTATGCAATTTTAAATCATAAAAAAATATTTATAAGAAATATAGGTATAAGTAATATAGGTATAAGAAATATAGAACATTTTTTTTATGGGATGTAATGGAATTTATATTTTTAGAAAGAGACCGAAACGTAAAAATTGGGCAATGGGAGTTATTCGAAAGAAAAAACTTACTAGAAGTCAAAAAACTCTTGATAAAACTGTATCTTCACCATCTGCTACTGGAACGGAAGTAAATGATCAACTATCTATTCCAGAAATAATTAATGACTCGGATGTAGAACAAGCAGCTGAAAATGACTGTCGAACGATTGATGTTGATTCTTCAGATAATGAAGAAAATTCTTTGTTAAAAATCGATCTGATACCAGACTTAAATTATTACTTAAATAATAAGAACAAATACGATTGTAGGCTTTGTGATTACCGAGGTAAATTTATAGTCCATCATTATAAAAATAAACATCCAGAATCTGAAAATATGATAGCTAGATTAAGTCCGGATGAGGCTGAAGCGGCTAAACTCGAATCTGAAACTAATCATTTTGAATTAATTAATGCATGTGAAGAAATAATTCGAGGCAAGAAACGTAGAACAAACTTTTCCTGTAGATTTTGTTCTTTAAATTTTAAACAAGAATTTGCATCCATATTTTTTGATCATATTTCTGTACATACTGGCGAATATCGATATAAATGCGAAAAGTGCAATTTTTGGACTGGTGTTCGTAAAACTTTAAGCGCACATTGTCATAAATTGCATCCGAAAATGAAAAAACCTATAACTATTAGTCCAATATATCCATGTTCTCCTAATTTTCGCTTGTTATTTGGTTATATATGTTGTGCCTGTAATTTCACTCAATTATTAAAAATAAATGTGGAAAAGCATATAAAAGTTTCTCATCCAGATCAAGATGTTAAAATTGTTAAAGTTAGTATGTCATCAAAACCTGTACCATTAGACGATCTAAAAGAAAAGAAAAAGGATCAAGAAACGGTGGTAGGCGAAGCGGTAGATGCCGAAGCAGTGATTGCCAAAGCGGTGATTGTCGAAGCGGTTGATGACGAAGCGATGATTGCTAAAGCGGTGGATGCTAAAACGACGATAGATGTTAAACAAGAAATAATTGCACATGAAATTGTTTTCGAAGAATTTAATACTGAAGAAAATGAAAGCCAAGAAAAGATTATTACTGAAAAACCGAAAGAAATAAATGCTGAACTTGAACCTCCCAAAGAGAGAGAACGTGATATGACAGTTTTTATGGAATCAGATGATATTTCTATGAGGGAAAAATTAATTGAAAGTGAACGTTTGAAAACAATAGAAGAAGTAATAAATAAAATAAAACGATCAACATTACAGTTTATAGAAAAATTGAAAACTAAACTCGATAGTGCTATGGAATCAGGATTGAATGATGAATTTCGTAACGAAGAATTAGGAATTCAATCTATAGATTCAAATACAGCTCAAGAAAAGGAAAAAAGTAAATCGTCTGATGAAAATGTAGATAAAGAACTGAAAGTCGACGAGAAATCCAAATTTCCTAATTGTCAATATTTAGTAAATAATTCAATTTTGACAAAATTATCAAAATGCACTGTTCCAGTTGCAGCAAATATCTCCAAACCACCGCTACCATTCGAACCGGGCAAACTACCACAAACAAATTCGTTGATTCAAGTGATTGATTTGAGAGAATATGAAGCAAGAGCAAGTAATATTGTACCAGTTAGCAAAGATCTAGAAAAACCGAAAGTAACTATAAAACATCGTACAGTTGAATCGAGAGAAACAATTGCAAACGCTGTTGATCCTGATCAAGAAATGCCATTTGAAATCGATGAACCAAATTTAAATTTTTATCAAGTTTCTCCTAGAACACAATCGGAAAACGATGACAAGAAACTTGATGAAAATTTGGTGGATAATTCAAATACGGTAGTTTATTCTAGTACTGATGATGGACTAACTGGATACGATCTTTATAAATGTGGCACACCTGATTGCTTCTTTAAAGCGTCTAATATTAAATATTTCAAATATCACATGTATTCATGTAACATATTGAAAACCTACGGCGGGTGGTATATTTGTATTCATTGCGACGAACGATTTAAATTCGTTGGTGAATTAGTTGATCATATTCAAATACACGGACCAAAACGTTTTAGTTGCTCACTGTGCAATTGTAAAGCACCGCTAAAGCATTTAATCGCTAAACACATGAAAAATAAGCATAAAATTTTTAACATTAAAATTGTTCCGATTGATCCACAAAAATCCCATATGAATCTGGATCGTTTCATTGCAATGCCATCAAAAACTAAAAAACGCACTAAAGAACAAGAGTTCGCCGCTACAACAACTGATTTGGAATCGGCATCATCTAGTTCCAAGTATTTGCGTACTGAAGAAAAAACTATTTTTGGTCCCGAAGATATAGATTTACTACCGCGACCGCCTGTCTATGCGCAAGAAATACGATGTAAATTGTGTTTATACAACACTAAGGTACGATCTAATATGCAGCGACATTTACAAGGACATATGGACGAGGAAACTGTACCTGAAACCGCTCCAGTTGATCCAGTACCATGCCTAGAAAAAAACGAGAAAATGTTCGATAAAATGACAAATTTGACAGCGAGTTCGCATACTACCGGAAGAATGGGAGGAAAATACGTTGATAAGAGCGATAAAGGATTGGCCAAGTTAGTAGAAAGCACTTATCCAGGTGAGATTATTTAATTTTTAATTAACTATTAACGTATATAATTAATATATTACTGAAAACAACAATAGATAAAAATTTCGAAAGATTGACTTTCCTAATGCTCATGTATAAACGTCAGTTACCTACTTCTTAAGTAAATTTACTTCGTAAATAAATAATTTTTAAAACAAATATTGCTTTAGAGATATAAATCACCGAAGTAAAAAAACGTCATTAAATATATTTCGAAAATCTATAAAATAAATTCATTTATTCCTGAAGTAAATTTTACTCCACAAAATTTAGTTAACCAGCCAGCGTTTATAATAATCGACCATAAATTAATTATCGAAAAAAAAAATCGTTTCATTCTGTGAATAATAATGTATGAATGAAATTACAGATATAGGTACTTTTGTCTTTAAATAAAATAAATACAAGCCAGTAAATATTATTATTTGATCCAAGAGTACGTTTAATTTTATCTTGATCAGTCTTCCACATATCAAAATACTTGCATATTTTATTTTACTACTTTTTAATATAATTACAGAAATATATTATAATCTCTATATGAAAATTTTTTATTTTATTATTTATTATTGTATTTAAGTCTTATTAAAAATTACTTTTTGATGACTTTCTATTCTGTTGAATATTGATGAAATTATTTCGATAATTCAATTATAATTGAAATATAAAGTGAAAAAAATTTTTTGTTTGATGAGTAAAATATATCTATATATTTACAGTATTTATTCCGGCCAATAAACGTTACGTTTGCGGCGCACAAGGTTGTATTTACCTAACACACCAAGATATAATGTTTCGTCATCATTTCACCGCTTTACATTTCGACGAAATCACCTATAAATGTCCTCATTGTCAAATCGAGCTTAGTACTGAGCTGGAAGGCGTTTCAATTGACAATATTCTTTTTCATTTGAAAATGCACGATTTACATCTGTACACATGCAACTACTGCGACTTCTATCACTACCAACGACACAAAACTGAAAGGCATATCTCCGAATCACACCCTGATTGTCCGCTAACAATTCAAACAATTCGAGAATTAGAGAGTTCTGCTAATTTAGAAGATAACAGACCACCACCTTCATCTAAAAAAACGGCCGAATCAGTGGATATTCAAGAGGAAAAACCATGGCATTGCGGTTTCTGTCCTTATAGATTAGTCAGTCGTTCTGATATTCAGAATCACGCAGCTCGTATACATGAGATTAAATCGCAGTACAAATGTGGACTGTGTGATTTTCGATGCTCAGCTCGAAATAATTACAATTCGCATTTTAAAACCAAGCATCCGAATTCTGAAATTGATATTATTTCAGTTTATTATAAAGTAGTAGAAGAAAGTTCTTCACCACTTAAAAATGTCGTTCTTGAAGTTGATAGCGAACCGGAAGTATTTAATGCGACAGGAGTAAGACATATACGTGGTATTTTACTTGAAGAAGCACGTGGACCGAAAAAATCTGCGCCGAAAATTATTGAAAAATTACCTGAAATCAAACCAAATAATACTGCTTCAGATGTTACCAAATTAACTGATGATGATGAAATTGAAAATACAGAGCCAAAAATTAAGACAAAATTTCCCATGATATATGGTATACCAGAGAAAAAAAATTATGTTTGTCCATTTTGTGGAAAACACAAAACTAAAAGCGTCAAAGAATTTATTTCTCATTTACATAGTGAAATGAAATACTATCGGTAAATATTCCTAGATAAGAGTTATAATTAATTTAAAATTTGTATACTTTATAGATACATACATACATACACACACAAATCCCGCTGAATTAGTTTCCGCCAAATATTTTTATCCATACAAACAATTTTCGCTTTATCCACATTCATATAACCTATCTCTTACATACTCTTCTATTCTTACCACTTGGAAACATACGTCCACGCAAAACACTCTTAATCATACCACTCCATCTATTCATAGAACATTCACGCAAACGTACATATTCACATATATTCTTAATGTGTATCACGTAACAAAATCTATTAAATTTAATCATTTTTAATAAATTAAAAATATTTTATACCTTCGACACACGACAATATATAATGGTCATTAAGCTAAATTCACACTGCGATTTTAACAGTAGCAGTAAACTACTCATCCCCCCACTCTACTGCTACTGCTAAAACCGCAGTTAGGATGTAGCTAGCTTAATGATCATTAAATTTTGTCGTGTGGCATAGATATTAATATATCTATATAAAAATGCCATTAAAATATAATAGAATTCTAATAAAAATCATCTTGTGATAAATTTTCTTTTTTACAGTTGCGCATGCGAACTTTGCGATTTCAAATCAGGCGACATTCAGAAAGCAAAAGATCATTGGATACAAATGCATGCAGGAGATGGTCAAAAAGAGAAAATAAAGCCCCTACCAGTCAATGGTAAAATTGAACACTGGATCGAAAAATGCATTCAACAACAATTAATAGGAATGAAGAAATATGAAGAATCTGAAAATACGAATAATAACGAAATAAATTCATCTACTGAAATTATAGTGTTAGATTTGGGGGGAACAGAGAACGAAAATTCTTTTAATCTTACTGCAACAGAAAATAATTCCAATAAACAAGAACCAGTAAATATTTCTTTAGTGAATCAAGATCAAAATTCAGAACCTGAAAGCTACAAGAAAGTAAACACATTAAAAGACAAAGTAGCGAATCAACCGATGAGACAAGTCTATCTAAATTGCAATTGATGCATCATAATTTTAATTCAGAACTCACTTCTCCTCCCGTTTTGGAGCCGCAAATCGATGATGTAAGTCAAATGATTACGGAACCTAACATTGCTGCTGATAAACTGGAAAGCGAAAAAAAGATTTAGCTATTAATTATATCTGTTTCCATTGCCCACGAAGCAGTGAAGATCTAAATATTATTCGTTATCATTTTATCGAAAATCATGAAAGGATTTATAAAGGACTATTTAAGTATAAAAAATTAACTTTAGATAAAAACAAAAAATTCTTTTGTAAATACTGCGATTGGCTGGGCCATCCCAATGGTTTAAAACATCATATGAAAAATCATCCAGACAAACAATGGGTTATTGAAAAAAACGTCAAATACAGATGTACACTTTGTCAAAAAATATTTTTTAAACTGGATCCATTTCGGAAACATTTTAATGAAAGTCATCCAAGCGAGAATTTGACTTATCAAACAATGTTAGATAATGACGATACTTGTATAGATACTATCGAAATAATCGAAGAAAAAATTATGACGCAATCAGAAGAATCAAAATTAATTTATTGCGAATATTGTCCGGACACATTTGAGAAATCTAACATCCACCCAGAGGAAGAACACGGAGGTCGTAGCATAAAACCCTTATGCAATTATACGTCAGAGAAAACAACAAGTGGAGAAGAAAATTCAGTTGTTGAAGAAAACCTACGAACGAATCCTGAACCAGATCAAACAACTGAAAGAATAACCCAGCCAAATATAGCATCACCAACAGTAGCTGTGATACCTCCGGAATCATCACCATCGCCCACCAGAACCATTGCTACTCCAATTCGGAATACTACCAAAAGCGGACGCATAGTCAAACTACCCGAAAGATTAAATTTGTAAACATACATTCTTTTGCAAGGGAGGAATTGGAATATAATCTTTCCTGTGCCATTTATTTTTCACTAATAATTTTTTTGTCATAATTGAATCTCTCCAACAATTTTTAAATATCCTAATAAAAAGTATTTCCTTTATCTAAAAATAGATGTTTTTTCATAAATTTCTAAGTCAAATACTTGAGCAAATATGTATAAATTTTCTTTTTTCAATGTCATTTTCAGTAAATATTAAAAAAATTCGCTTACAATTTAAAAGTTTTTCTTTTCGATTTATTTATTATTACCTTGATCAAGTTAGATAAATTTTGATTATAATATGTAAATGTAATAAATAAATTAAATATTAATTCATAAATGTAAATTCTGATTGAATTCGACTTTATTTGAGAAACAAATTTACGCGCGAAATTTAAAATTTTTAAATAATAAAAATTATTTTGTGTAATGGGAAAGTTTAGCGTATTTTTTTTATTTCTTTATTTGGTTGGACCTGGCTTAAAAAGTGATGTTTAATTTATCATTTTTCTCGAAGATGCCCAGATTTTCTAAAAAATGCAAAAACATGTCGTGATGACGTCAGTAATGCTATCGCAAAACTTATGTCGATATCTAAATCAGACGCACATGAATTGCCATGGTTACCGACACAAGCTATTGGCTGGGCGTAACCGAATCAACAAAAATAAACATTTACTACGACATACGTTTTCAAAATTATGTCTCACCAACTCTTCTGCGCTTGCGCACAATAGGTTTGTGACGTCAGTAATGCTCTTACAAAAATTGTTAATAACAAATAAATGAAACAATTATCAAAAATTTTAATGACAGTTTCTGTTATTATTTTATATATATATTTGAGAAAAAATAATTTTACACGCAACTTCAAACACGCTAAACTTCCCCATTTAAAACTTGCATATTATCATAATTATTAATATTAATATTATTAATTAACAACTTTCACATTTTCTGCAATATTTTTTCAACGTGTAAACGTAAATGCATCTGTCCAATACATAACCAAATAAATTCCTTTAAGATGCTTTGTATATATATTTATTAACAAGTGCACTTTAATATTTTTTCATTTATAGGCGATTTACAAGGTGTATCATAGCTTAACCAAAATAAAATATTAAAAACAAAGAATCTGTTGCCTTGACGTAGGTAGTACATTAATAGTTCCGGAATGTAAAATATTGATTTGTGGATTTTGAAATGTCAGGCTTTTTATATACTATTGTAATTGTAAATTGTACTAACTATAATTTAAGAGAGAGGGTATTTAATAATTTTATTCTTCAATATTTATATTAATAATTTTATTTTATTTTAGAATGAATAAATACAGCTGGATATAAATGTAATTACTGTTTAGAAACATCATTATTAAATCCTGCAATTCTAACTGATAATAAATACAATTTTGTAGGCACAATGTTTTTGACAATGGAATTTAGCTGGTTATTTATTTCAAACTTGTAAATAAGTTTAATTAATAAGTTGTTACACATATTTCAAAATTTTTTATTTTTTACAATATAAACTATATTATTAATAATTTAGATATAATTTAAAAAACAAATAAAAGTATTTTTATGTGTATTTCTTATACTAAATTTATTCATTTTGTATTTGTAGTTCCAGCTATTACTTTTTGAATAACTTTATATTTGTTTTATCGGATAAGTGTACATAATGATAAATGAAAAAGCAACATTCAATGTTTTATAAATATATTTTATATTTATACTACTTAATATGATCACAAATTTTATTTAACCAATAGTTTGTAAAAGCATTTTCTTTCCGAAAGTCTCATTATATTTTATATTTAAAGACATTTGTAAATTTAAAATATTTGAATCATATCAATCAATTTTTTTTATTGGTGTAATCTTACTGTAAAATTATAATAAATATTGGTAATCATAAACAAAAATCATTAAGAAAATTTACAAATTTCTTTATTATTCGTACAATTTATTATTCGTACAGTTTAACCGTTTTGTTTTCCTGAAAGTAATAATAACACTTAGTTTTTTTATGAATTATTAATATACATATATATATATGTAGCAAAAGCGATTTCCAATTTTAATAGATTCAGTTAATATTATTAATAAGTTACAAAAAAGAACTTGAGATTTGCACAGTAATTTCAATTCAATAAAGTAAGCGCGTAAGGTAATTATTTTAAAGTTTATTTACAAATTGAAATATCTGTTCTGTTTTCGGATTGAGATTGTGATATTGAAATAACTTTGGAATCAACTTTAATTGTTTATAATGCATTCTGATAAGACTGTTAAAAATAATATTCCAATGTTGAACTGGAAGAAGAACTGGAAAAGAATTAAATGAAGTTTATACATATTGACAATTTACTACTTTCATAATAAATAATTAACATATTTTTTTTATTTGAAAATGAAACAAAATTAACGTAGCAAATATATTACATATTTTAAATAATAATCTTGGCTTTAATTTTGAAATTATTTCTAAGATGGTCTGATCCAGTAATGCAAATCTTTCTTTGACAGTATCTTCCTTTATATTTAAAATGATTAATGTAGTTTTTATTGTACTTTCAATTCCTGAAGAAGGCCACAGTATTAGGTCAAAAATTTAAATAAAATTTAATAAGTACATTTAATGGCTCAATATCGAAAAACCCTCTCGTCTGTTATTTCAAATCTGTAATATAAAATTTTAATCATAAAATACGTAATTTTTATATTTAACTGTAAGTACAAAATGTGAAAATCATATGTACAATATTTTACATTTGTAAATCAAATAACCCTTCGTACCCACACTGGGGTGTGACATACCCCAACAAAAATGTTTTCTACTGTTTCTTTTTTATCTTTCGACAAAAATGTATGGCACAAAGGTGTAAATAAAGTTAATAGTCCTTACTACTTACAGCCGTTTTTTCGAGCTCAGTGCATACATGGTACCCAACTTACGAGCCTGACAAAATACACTGGGGTATATTACACCCCAGTGTGTGCTTTGCGTTGTATATTTTATTCTAGTGTTTTTTTCTGACAATTATTTTTCACACAGGTTAGTTGTATTAATATGTATTACTAAATTTTAAAATTCTAATTTCACTTATTATAGTTATTTGCGCGCACAGTTAACAGACTCATTGTATTTCCAAAATATTTTGTACAGATAAAGAATAAAGTATTAAATTTTACAATAATATAATTTGCAGGAACAAGTAATTATAAGATATTTATTTTCATGTTGTGCATACAGCAGACCAAAGACAGAAAGACCAAAAATGTGTGTAAAATTTGCCATTTGTCTATGGGTGACGAACACAGAGCAATGATTTGTACCGATTGCGCTGACTAAAAATTCAATAAGTTTCGTTGTTTGGCTAACGTCACTAAATGTTCATATTAATAAAAATTTTATATAATTAGAATTTACAATTATTTTTTATGTTATTGTACCCATTAGTTTGGTTTTATGTTTGTTTTTAATTGCTATTACATGTAATACTTTGAGAACCTGTTTTTATTTGTTTTGTTTTAAGATGATATAAATAAAACCTTTTGAACATCATGTATATTTATTTATTTTATTAAATATAAATTACACTTGTTAAAAACAAGTCTACTGAATAAAAACATATGGTTATTCTGAAATTTTATCTAATTTCTAATATCGTGTGGCCTGATATATGTGTGGGGTGTAGTACACCCCTGTGTGTGTTGCGAGTAACAAAAATATAAGTGTGGGTACGAAGGGATAAGTTAAGTCCCATTTTTAACAGCTGTTACTTAGATTTTGAACATAACCTCCAACTGGTAATTTTTAATACTTATATTAAGCATACACTTTTAACATTAACATAGATATCATTGTAGCAATACATATAAAAAGAATATAAATGTTGAAGCAATAACTAAAATATTTCTGTAAAATTCAACTATGTATGCAATCTACGAATATAAACCGAAATGAACAAAACGTCATGTCCAGTTATGAATAGTTTTGTAAATTAAATTTGAATATACAACGTATTCAAAGTTACAGTATTGTTTACTTGTTAATAGAATGGTTTAAATATATTTAAAAATTGTATAAAAATGAAACCAAAATATTTAAAATTAATAATGTAAAAATATACACTGTTTTTTTAAATTAATTTCTTTTCATTTAATATAAATATATTAAAATTATATACCGAATGTACTCGAATATAGCTTGAAATATATAAACAATTTTAATAAAAAATATTAAAATACTAGAGGCCTCGCCCCTAATTTGTTGACAGGACGTGATGAAAATATAAGTTATCCCAGATTGAAACCATATTATATACTAGTACTTTAATTTCTCACAGCGGCGCTACTAGCAGGACCTCAAAGTGAACAATTAGCAAATGAACCCTTTGTAGAGCAAGAGCCCGTGACTGCCAGACCTTCCTTATTTTATAAAAGCTGAAAGTTTCTCAGCGCATGCTTCCAACACCAGGTAGGAATGATAAGCTACTATGAAGTTTGGGTCATCGTGGCTTTGGCAGGTAACAGGTAGCAAAGGTGTATAAAATACCAACTTACTTTTGTCAAATAATAAAGCGTAATTTTTATATATTTTCTTCAGAATAAAATTAGAAATTACGTCGTCCGTTGCCAGACACTTAACATCGTGGCAACCCATTGCCAGACACCCTTAAACTTCAATAAATAATGCAAATGTCAAAAATGACAGCTGTTTATTTATTTCATTCATTTTTTTTATAGCTTTCTAAGTTTATTTATATATATTAAATTTTTAAATGCGATATATTTACACTTATTATAGTATATACATAATTCTATATACAATGTGTACTTTAATGCAATGTGTTTCAGAAATCAGAGTAGGTACTTATATACAATGTGTCTAAATAATTTTTAATTTATTATTTTATATTTACGTAATACTTCCTATGGGGCGCGCGCATGCCGCATTTTTTGCCGATTACACCTATAATGAACTCAATCCGGGGCACACTATATATATATATATATATATACAGGGTGTTTGCAATCAAGGTATTTTATTTTTAAGGGGTGATACTACAGGTCAAAACAAGGCGATTAACGCCAAAACACCTTAGTAAAAGTTTTCTAATAAACGAGATATTGATTTTTTTTTAAGTAAAATGGTAGCATATGGTATAATTTTTATTATCCAGCTCACAAAAAAAATTATTCTTCATAATAGTTTTGGATTTGCTTGAAACGAATAAAAATGTAAAAATATTCCAGGTTTTAAATACAGGGTGACTCGGATTTGCTGATTTGTGTTTCAACTTTTAGGTAAAATACCCTTATTTAAAAAATTTGAATAATTTTATTTGAATATTATGTTTAGAATTACAATTTAAGTTTACATACAAAAATTTGTGCCGATCGTCGATTGTTAAAACACCTTAGCAAAAGTTTTCAAATAAACGAGATATTAGATACTTTATTTAAATATTTTTATTAATGACACAAATCAAGATAAGTATTTTATTTTTAATGGGTGATAGCACTATGACACAAGTTGCTCGAAATTATCACCCTGCTGTTGTATGCAAAGTCTTGCGCGGCGTACCCATGAATTCGCATACGCAGCGAGACCCATGCCTTGTTGCCGAATTTCCGCCGCTGCTACTTCTACCCGATTACGGAGATCATCGAGATCCATAATTTCGGTGGTGTATACCATGGTTTTCATAAGTCCCCACAAATAAAAATCCAACGGGGTCAAATCCGGCGACCGGGGAGGCCAAGGGATATGACTGCCCCGACCAATCCACTTATTTTCAAACACATCGTTTAAGTGTTGCTGAACGATATGGCTAAAATGCGCCGGTGCACCGTCATGAAGGAACCACATTTGCTGACGAACATTTAAGGGAACTTCTTCTAAAAGTTCCGGCAAATTATTTTGCAAAAAATATAAATAATTATTTGCATCTAATCGATCTGGCAACACAAAGGGACCAATCAACTGTGAGTTTACCAATCCGGCCCATACGTTCACAGAAAATCTGTGCTGAAAATTGTGACGATGAACAACATGCGGATTTTCGAAACTCCAAAAGTGTGTATTGTGGCAGTTGTTCATACCGTTGCGCGTAAATGTAGCTTCGTCAGTAGCCAGTACAATCGATGAAAAATTAAGTATTTCATCATGTTTGCGCAAAAACCATCTACAGAACTCTACGCGTTGCGGATGATCTCGAGGTTGTAACGCTTGTACTCGTTGCACATGAAAAGGATGCAGTTGATGCTCGCGTAATGTTCGCCATACAATTTGATTTGACAAACCAACTTGCCGAGCAATTTGCCGTGTACTGGTTGAAGGGTTTTCGTCAACGAGGTTCAAAATTTGTTACTCGGCGTCTACAATTCGTCGGTGACGACCTGCTCCTCCAGCACGCTGTTGATGGCCTCGCAGATTACCAGTATCTCTAGCACGTATTATTAATCTAGAGAATTGCTGAACTATAGGATGTCGCCTATTTGGAAATCGCTCAGCCTATAGACGACTTGCAGCAGCCGAATTTTGATGCGCTTCTCCATAAATTAGCATCATATCAACCAATTCAACATTAGAATAGTCCATCGTTCAATTTTTTCACAAGAATTAGTAACCAACCAGCAATAGATAATGCACAGTTAAACAATAATGAAATATGTTTGACAGATAAACAATAAGAACAAATGAAAGTTTTCGCCCCCTCAATCATAAATTCAAATAAAGTAATATCTCGTTCATTAGACAACTTTTACTAGGGTGTTTTAACAATCGACAATCGGCACAAATTTTTGTATGTAAGCTTTACAACTTTTACTTTTGTATGTAAGCTTAAATTGTAATTTTAAACATAATATAATCCTATTAATCAAATAAGGGTATTTTACCTAAAAGTTGAAACACAAATCAGCAAATCCGAGTCACCCTGTATTTAAAACCTGGAATATTTTTACATTTTTATTCGTTTCAAGCAAATCCAAAACTATTATGAAGAATAATTTTTTTTGTGAGCTGGATAATAAAAATTATACCATATGCTACCATTTTACTTAAAAAAAAAATGAATATCTCGTTTATTAGAAAACTTTTACTAAGGTGTTTTGGCGTTAATCGCCTTGTTTTGACCTGTAGTATCACCCCTTAAAAATAAAATACCTTGATTGCAAACACCCTGTATATATATATATAAATATATATATATATATATATATATATATATATATATATATAAATATATAAATATATATATATATATATATATATATAAATATATATATATATATACAGGGTGTAACAGAATAACTATTCCTAATTTTAACTGGAGTATCCTGGGCTCAGAATATGAAGATTTAATGCAAATCACTGAGATAAAATGTGGCTCCTTACTGAGCTACAGGGTGTTTTATATAAAAATTTAAAAACGATTTTTGCCCAGTACTTTAAAACTATTTGACGTATCCTTATCATACTTGGCAGGAAATGTAGGTACCGTACACCATACTAAATTATGTTAAATAAAAGTTTCTGGCTACTGCCAGTGGCGTACAACAGGGGCAAACGAGAGGTTGATCCTTCCTAAATTCTACGCCACTGGCGGAATTGTCATTTTAGCACAATTTTTCGATTCTCCAATACTTGCTGTGTAAAAAACATACTCTTCCTTTGTAACGTTAAAGTCACTGTTTTTCGAGATATTTAAAGTTAAACATAAGCTGCACCCTTGGGATTTTTTCAAAATTTGCTCAAAAAAATCTGAAAAAATTCAGTAAAATAGAGAAAAAAATTAGCTACATAATAAATAAGTAACTTTTTTCTCTAACTCATTCTGATTTGGCTGTAAAAATTATTGAAAATAAAAAAAATAAAATGCAAAAAATATTAATTTTCATTAATTTTTCCAGCCAAATCAGAATAAGTTAGAGAAAAAGTTACTTAGATATTATGTAGCTAATTTTTTTCTCTATTTTACTGAATTTTTTCAGATTTTTTTAGCAAATTTTGAAAAAATCCCTAGGGTGCAGCTTATGTTTAACTTTAAATATCTCGAAAAACAGTGACTTTAACGTTACAAAGGAAGAGTATGTTTTTTACACAGCAAGTATTGGAGAATCGAAAAATTGTGCTAAAATGACAATTCCGCCAGTGGCGTAGAATTTAGGAAGGATCAACCTCTCACTTGCCCCTGTTGTACGCCACTGGCAGTAGCCAGAAACTTTTATTTAACATAATTTAGTATGGTGTACCGTACCTACATTTCCTGCCAAGTATGATAAGGATACGTCAAATAGTTTTAAAGTACTGGGCAAAAATCGTTTTTAAATTTTTATATAAAACACCCTGTAGCTCAGTAAGGAGCCACATTTTATCTCAGCGATTTGCATTAAATCTTCATATTCTGAGCCCAGGATACTCCAGTTAAAATTAGGAATAGTTATTCTGTTACACCCTGTATATATATATATATATATATATATATATATATATATATATATATATATATAAATATATATATATATATATATATATATATATATATAAATATATATATACCGGGTGTCTACTTTTTTTTTGTTACATAGGGAATACAATGCTAAAATTTTCATTTGGTGATAAATTTTCCCCTAATTATTATAGAACAAAAGTACAAATACAAAAGTTGTTTAGAATTCAAAAATGCATCAAATGATGCCAAATTTATCAATATAGGATGTTCCGATCAAGAATTAGAAGCAAATTAAAATTTCCATTTTTGCGCTCTTTACATCAAAGTGCCATGGAAATTAAACAAATAATTTCATTTCTTCTGGAGTTTGAGTTTGACAGATCGTATTTATTTTATTGTTACGTTCTGTATTATTATCATTATTATTGAAAATAATGAATAAACTTAAGGTAAATGAAAAAGTTCAGTGCGTAAAATGGTATTTTACTGGAAATTCGATACGACGAGTAAGAGATTTATTCAGCGCTTTCTTTGAAAACCGTCCCATACCTTCCGCTATGACTATTCGTAGGATAATTAAACAATTCGAAGAAACTGGAAGTGTGTTAAAACGTTGTAAAAATTGTAGAAAAATCAACGCAGAAGATCAGGAGGAGAATTTAAATCAAAATGCAATTAAAGAAAATACATTGAATATACTTTTGTGTGTAACGGAAAACCCAAATGTTAGTGTGCGTCAACTTGGTGCTGAATTAAATTTGCATCCTTCAACAATACATAAGGTACTAAAAAATAAAAAATATCATTCTTATAAATATTCCACGCACCAAGAGATATTTGAAGCGGATAAAATGGCTAGAAGCGAATTTAGTAACATTATTATGGAAAAATCCAATTTAGACAGAAACTTCTTGAAATCTATTTGTTTTACTGACGAGTCTACGTTTACTTTACAAGGCGAACCTAATACACAAAACTTTAGAATATGGAGCCAAACAAATCCTCATTTAATGGTAGCAACACGTACCCAATATCCAGAAAAAGTTAATGTATGGGCTGGAATTTTTGGCAGGTGTATAATTGGGCCATTTTTTATTGAAAATAATTTAAACAACGAAAAATATTTGGATATGTTGCAAAATCATATTGGTCCGCAGTTAGAAGAGTGTCCGGCACATTACAGCTGCAACATTAAATTATATTTGGATCAATGTTTTCCAAATTCATGGATTGGTAGAGGTGGTCCAATTAATTGGCCAGCTAGATCGCCCGATTTAGCACCGTGCGATTTCTTTTTATGGCCATATTTGAAGGAGAAAATTTATAAACGACATATCAAAAATCTTGTTGATTTGAAAAATGCCATTGTTGAAGAGTGCAATAATATAACACAAACACAATTAAGCTCTGTACGTCACGAATTTTATAACAGATTAGGTTATTGTTTGGCAGTTAATGGCGATTTATTTGAACATTTAATTTAAATTGTTAGTTTCGTTTTTGTTCTCCTATATCTTGTATTCATGAATTTTTCTGTTTTATAGGTATATTGAATATTGTAATAAATAAAGAAAGTTTTACGGAGTTCAGCTATTTACTATTTATTAAACTCTTATCCGACGTTTCACTGCACAACTTACAGCATCCTCAGGGATAAGTTTAAATTATTATAATAAATATATTAGGCATAATGCCAGTCATCTAATTCAAATGTATTGTTTTTATAACTTGAAGTTAATAAATAAATTAAACAATTACTTAAAATTATAATGGAGACATTCACAATTTAAAACCACAGCTAGTACGTAGTGTACAGCCGAGTAAAATACCCTTTCATTGTAATAAATAATAAATACTTAATACTTTTTATACTTAATAGCTTTTCATTTACATTAAGTTTATTCATTATTTTCAATAATAATAATAATAATAATAATAATAATAATAATAATAATAATAATACAGAACGTAACAATAAAATAAATACGATCTGTCAAACTCAAACTCCAGAAGAAATGAAATTATTTGTTTAATTTCCGTGGCACTTTGATGTAAAGAGCGCAAAAATGGAAATTTTAATTTGCTTCTAATTCTTGATCAGAACATCCTATATTGATAAATTTGGCATCATTTGATGCATTTTTGAATTCTAAACAACTTTTGTATTTGTACTTTTGTTCTATAATAATTAGGGGAAAATTTATCACCAAATGAAAATTTTAGCATTTTATTCCCTATGTAACAAAAAAAAAGTAGACACCCGGTATATATATATATATATATATATATATATATATATATATATATATATATAAATATATATACACTGCTCAAAAAATTTAGAGGAACACTTTTTTCGAAACCTGTAACTTTTTAAATAATAGTTCTAGGCAAATCAAATTTGGTATACTTCAACGGCATATATTTAACTAAAGAAAATTATAAAAACAATGTTACAACTCTTAGTTACTTCTAAGTTACACTCAAAAATGTAAATTAATAACGCAAAACAAAATGGAAAAAATGTCAAGTATGCTATGAATTCACGTATGAAAGTCTACTAAAGATGAAAAAAGAAATCAATTCTCAATTTTCGTTGATTAGAAGTAAAATGAGGCATCTTAGTGAAGTTCAAGTTGCTCGTGCTGTCGCCCTTATTTAGCATGGCCACTCTATTCGAAATGTTAGCAGGGACCTTTGAGTTTCCCCTTCTGTTACTCAGCGTTTATGGAATTGGTTTTGGGAGACTGGCCAATATGTTAGAAGAGGTGGACAAGTTCGAAATCGAAAAACTACTCAAAATCAAGACCGATTTCTTGTCCTTTCCTCTCTACGCCAGCATACTGCCACAGCACGAGACCTCCTAAACGACCTAAGACGAGCACATGGAACAGAAATTTTTGATCAAAATGTTAGAAACAGATTAAAAGAAGCGAATTTGAAACTAAGAAGACCTGTTCGCGCACCACGCCGTACGCAGCATCACAAAGCAGCGCGAATGAGGTTTGCTCTGGATCACAAAGATTGGCAACTTCGTCACTGGACGCCTGTACTGTTTACAGACGAGTCCAGATTTTGCTTAACTCGATGCGACGGTCGAGTACGTGTATATAGACATCCTGGTTAACGCTACGCAGCTGCTACTATACAAGAAATGGATAGATTTGGTCATGGATCTGTAATGGTTTGGACTGGAATCAGTATAGACAACAGAACTGATCTTGTTGTGGTTCCTGGTAGAGTAAATGCCATGAATTACATCGAAAACATCTTGGAGGACCATGTGGTGCTTGCTGCATATGGCGTCGGTCAAAATTTCATCCTAATGTAGGACAATGCAAAGCCACATACCGTCGGCATCACCAGAAACTTTTTAAAAGAACGTGAAATTCAGGTAATGGAATGGCCGGCGTTAAGTCCTGATCTGAATCCTATTGAACACATGTGGGATCAGCTTGACCGACGTGTTTGCAAGCGCTATAATCTACCACTAACCATACAAGAACTGACACAAGTCCTGATTGAGGAATGGGAAAGCATACTTCAAGAATCTCTTCGCAGACTAGTGCCAAGCGTGCAACGCAGGTGTGAGAAAGTGATTCGTGCTCGTGGATGACATACACTGAATTAAACCTCACCAATCCACAGAAAACCCGACTGTCATCGATACTAAGACAGTCGTTTCCATTTTGTTTTACGTTAATAATTAACATTTTTAAGTGTAACTTAGAAGTAACTAAGAGTTGTAACATTATTTTTATAATTTTCTTTAGTTAAATATATGCCGTTGAAGTATACCAAATTTGATTTGCCTAGAACTATTATTTAAAAAGTTACAGGTTTCGAAAAAAGTGTTTCCCTAATTTTTTTGAGCAGTGTATATATATATATATATATATATATATATATATATATATATATATATATATATATATATATATTTAGAATATGCGTTTTAAAGCAAATACATTTATATAAAAATAGGAAAATAAAAAATTAATATTAATAAGAAAAAATAAAAATTTATTTAATCAGAATCTTATGTGATAAACTTAAATTTAATCACAGCAACTTATACTAAAGTAATTCTTATAAAACTGAAAAAAATATTCCTAATTAATTACGATATAAAAAGCGTTTTCGACTGACTGACCTAGGGCATTTATTGCTGCTCTACCTTGCTGGCTAGAGCAAGAGCTCAAAATACGTGGTAAACACATATATTTAAGTTTCATTTTCACGGAAAATTTAGCAACTATAATAAATTTACTTAATTCATTTTCTAGAAGTATTGAAAAAGAGATATGATGTTTTTAAAATATTTAAAGAAAAAAAACACGTATGTATTAAAAATAATTTAAATCTTGTAATTAATTATACGGAAAACACTCCTTTTATAACATTTTAATCATTATCTACAATAATATTTTTTAAATAATTAGATTTTCTGTAGACTTTAAATTATCTCTTTCGCCGTAATGCTTGTCTCTTAAATAAATCGAGCATGACGTCACATGCTTTAAAAGAGCAAGTCACCTGAGTGCATACCAATCGAAAACGCTATTACAAAACAAAACAACAAAAAAATATTAAGAACAAAAAATGAGTAGATCAGAGGCAGAGGTGCCTATTCCACAAAAAAAAAAAACAGTAATATTTGATCAAGTATTTTAACAAATGTTTTTCTGTTAGTGCCAAATATGCCTAAACCTTTATCTCACTAGAACTTTATAATATATTTTAGTGAGATAGAGGTTTAGATGCAAACTTGGCACTAACAGAAAAACATTTGTTAAAGTATTTGGCCAAGCATTACTGTTTTTCTTTTCTTTTTGTGGAATATGCACCTCTGACCTACTCGAATATAGAATAATCATAGCAAAATAAGAATAATTAGAAAAAATAATTAATTAACAACAATTAAAACGGATAAATTTCTAATAATGAGCTTATTGTATCTTCGAAACTATCATCAATACTTTCTTTACATCCAGCGACGTCATTTTTTTTGTCATATGAATGTCAACTAGTAGATTTCTTCTGTATATCTTCAACAAGCACGGTGGGAAACAGATTTAAAATAAGCGTCATAGCGCCAACATTCATTGGCATCGATTTGCCCATTATATTGATTTCTGACATTAGATGCTTATATTTATTTATATCGCACGGTTTCTTTCCATAATAGGTAAAACCTTCTTCTGCCTTTTTCGAATTCGAATTCAGAACGATTAGTGTAGTGCTTTTCTTTGCCACATAATGTCTCATAACTTTCGATGGTTGTGTTGTAGATTTTTTTGCAACGTTTGTTTGTTTGATTTGAACACCGGAAGAAGTTGATGGTACTACAATGTTAATCAAATCGTAAATGATTTTTTTCGGCGGTGGTTTGTCTTTTGTTTGGGAAGCCGGTCTCTTCAGTGACAATAACTTCGTTCGATATTCACCGTCTGCTTGCAGAATCAGTAAATTTTCACGAAGCTCCGCGTTCAATTTCTGCGCATCAGGCAATGAATCATATTCCAATTTAAAGTTTCGATGTTCCTTATAATGATGAGTCTTTAATATACTAGGATACGATGCGGATAAAGAACAACGTTTACATTTATAAGGTTTGTTATGGCTTCGTAAATGTGCTCGTATCGCTTCGTAACTATTACTCATATGTCCGCATTGGGGACATTTGAATTTTTTCATTTCAAAATCGAGTGAGCTGTTATTTGAGCTAGGGAAATTTAACTTAAGATGCGAGTGCAGTAACTAATGATGATTCAGAAGTTGATCAGATTTCTCAAATGTGTCCGGACAATATTCGCAATAAATTAATTTTGATTCTTCTGATTGCGTCATAATTTTTTCTTCGATTATTTCGATAGTATCTATACAAGTATCGTCATTATCTAACATTGTTTGATAAGTCAAATTCTCGATAATTGCATAAGGGTTTTATGCTACGACCTCCGTGTTCTTCCTCTGGGTGGATGTTGAACTCATGAGTGATTCTTCTCATTTGGCTTACATGTCGCCTGTGCTCTTGATCGTCGACTTTTATAATGTACCTAGTGTAAGTCACCCTCGTGTCTTATTACCATTTCGTTGTATTTTGTCCATAAAATCGTATAGCTACTCTCTCTCTCTCTCCGACCTTAAATGTTCTATATTTAATTGCTGTGGATAGTCGTTCATTGTTTATTTCTCGACTTATGTCTGGTTTAACCAAATCAAGTCTAGTTCTGATGTTTCTTCCTAGAAATAATTTTGCAGGTGGTTGTCCTGTTGTTGAATGTGGTGTTTTTCTATATGCTGTTAGCATATCGCTGATAGCTGTTATTACATCGTCACAATTCTGTAGAGATGATCGCAATGATTGTTTTAAACTTTGTACTAATCTTTCTGCTAGTCCGTTTGTCGCCGGGTGGAAAGGTGCAGAAATTTTTTGTAATATTCCATTTTGTTTACAGAAACTTTTAAATTCAGCGCTTTGAAATTGTCTTCCATTATCAGATACTATAATATGTGGTAATCTGAATGATGCAAAAAATTTGGAGAGGCATTTGATTGTTTTTTCTGTTGTAATATTCTTCACCGGGTAAATTTCTGGCCATTTACTATATGCGTCTTGAACAACTAAATAATATAGGTTCCTGAATAGTCCCGCATAATCTATGTGAATGCGCTCCATAGGAGCTGATGGGTAGGGCCATTTATATCCAGAAATTTTTTCTACATTATTTTTATTATGCTGACATGGTTCGAAATTCTTGATTAGCGTTTCAATGTCACAATCTATTCTAGGCCACCATACGTAGCCTCTTGCTAGGTTTTTTGTTTTGACTATACCTTGGTGTCCTGTGTGTAATTCTGATAGAATTTGCTTCCTGAAATTTTCCGGTATATAGATTCTTGTTCCAAGTAATAGACATTCGTTAGCAAGCGAGAAGTGATACTGTGGATGTCCGAAAGTTTTGTCCCTATTTAGCGTAACTCCATTCTCCAGGGCTGCTATCAATGACTTCATTGATTCTTCCCTTCGCAACTCTCGTTTGATTTCGTTTGCTGTTATTGGTAATGAATCTATTATGTTTATTTCAATTTCAGTATTTATTATTAATTTCAATATTCTATACAATTAATGATTTTTTTAAATAAACAAAAATCTTTTTTATGTCAATGCAAAATAATGTAAAACAAATTATTATATATTTTAAGTTATTTTTTTATCAGTATAAAAATACAAACTTTATTTTTAAATTTTTTATATGTAAATTAAATATATGTAAAAATTAAATACTATTAAAATAAAGAAAAAATATCAGTTTCAAATCGTATTTTTGAAGTTTAGTTGAAGTTGACCAACAAAAATTAAAAATATTAGTAATTTATTACTGATGACTTCTCAATTTTTAAGTTTCCAAATAACATTACTATAATATATTTTATTACTATTTCCAAACAAATTTTCAAATATTGCTGCAATAAATACAATAGTTTTTGTGAAATAATTATTAGTTCAATTATTGAATTTATTTTTGGCTTTTTTATTGTTTTTTCTTACGCCTAACTATTTCATTATTAATATAACTTTTAATCATTTCTAGAGTTCTTCCTCTCAAGTATTTACAATTTTCTCTAACTTGTCGGCAATAACTTAAGGCTGGTAAAGTACCACTTTCGAAATAATCATTAAACATTTTTTTAATTGCTCGTTTTTCTGGTGTTTCCCATATTCTCTTTCCTATAATATTTATATATTATTTAAAAAATAAATTTGATAAATTAGCAATAAATAAATATTTTAATTTTTTACATACCGATTTTTTTCGGTAATTTATTTTTTATTTGATACAATTTCAGCTGATGAATATAGCAATTTTACTTCTTGAATTTCACTTGAAAATCAACGTGAAACATAATCTTTTTTTCCGCAAATGCGTTTTTCTGAAATACGTTAAAATATTAATAACTATCTTATTTTTAAGTGTAAAAAACTAAATTTAGAAAAGTAATGAGATTGATAAATAAACAATATTTTTAATGTGTTTCTTCCAATAATTTGTTTTTCGTTATCTGATTGTGCACCCATAATTTTAGTTGCATGGCATGGGTGTTCTGTTTTGTAATTCAGTATATTTTTTAACAAATTTACAACATTCTTTGTATGTTGGCAATTTTCGGTGTTTAATATAATCATCAAATATTATTGCAGCTTTATTTTTTTCTGCGCTGTTCCATGATCGCCTGGGTATATAACCATTATGTTTTTCTAAATATATATATAGCAGTTTAATTCTAAATCAACACAACAATTATTTTTTAGATATCTCGATGTCTTTTTCTTTTTGTAAATGACGACTGATTGAGGTTTACATATTCGTCTGAAAGAGTTAATATTCGATTATTAATACAACAAAACCTATGTTTTCTAATAGATAATTAGTTTTATCAAATAATTTTAAATAAACAGAATTATATGCATACCATTGTAATTATTGTCTTCAGGTGTCGTAATTTCTGTGGAAGAACATAATATTTCTTCTTGAATTTCATACCAAGATGAATCTGATTCGCTTTCTTGGCATTTACTGGTGTCTGAAATATTCATTAAATTAATTCGTTTGTTTTTAATGGACGAAAAAACGTACGTTTCTTGTTTTCAGATGTGTGGGTGTAACTGCAACTAGCCTGTTCTTTAGATTTTCTGTCACCTTGCGCATATTCTAAAAGACGAGATACTTGGGCTATATCTCTAGTTAATATAGGCAGTCTATAGTGATCTTTATGGATTTTTTGTTCATGCCCTAAAAAGTTTGCCAAATCATTTACTGTATTTTCTTCTAAATTTAATAGCACTGAATGTGTTGCTATAGTATTTTTTATTTCTGTTGAGACTTACGTCACAAACAAGACTGTATGAATCAAGTCAAATTTTTGGGGGTAAATTACGCCCATCAATGCCGCTAGCCACACCCTCGCGTTATGAAAATGCACAACAAACTAATAGATTGGCGATAGCGCTACCAGGATTGGGCAGATTTTGATTATTTAATTTAAATCACAATTTTAATCATTTCGATTTCTTTAATATTAATCAATAATTTAAATCAATTTTAATTAATTACTCGTTTTAACTAATTTGGTTTCTAATAATTATTTAATTAAAATCTTTAGCTATATTTAGCATAAAATTAATATTAAATCAAAAATTTATATACATACAAATGCGGAATATATTTAAGGTATATAATATTGTAAACTTTGTTTATGTTATTTTTGTTTGTACTACATTGGCATTCTTAAATATATCTTCGTATCCAGATAAATAAATATATTATAAACGAATTGTAATAACCAAAAAATGCTTACAAACTTTGTGGAGGCGACAATAAGCCATAAACTTATAAATAAATTAGTATTATAGCGTTACTTTATAGTAAAGGCATATTCATATTTAAATAAATAATATAAAAAGAAATAATTTAACAACAATGAAATAGACAAATTAAAAATATGTATTAATGTATCATATATTTTAGTTGACATAAATATAAAATCATAAACTCATACTTATAGTGATACGGTGTATGTTAAGTTCGCGCGCAATTCTTGAATTAAGTTTACAAGCACATAACTCAAAAATGGTACAAAATATTAAAAAAAAATTACAAATAAAAAAACTTGTTTAAACATTGCTCTAAAACTTTGTCGAATATTATAAGCACTTATTTCTTAAGGCCGAAAAGTTTATAACTGTGCGAAAAATTCACTTTCAAATTGAAAAAAAACCTGCTCGCTAATACGTTTATTAATTTTGTATGTTAAATAATAATTATATTAATATATTTTTTTAAAGAAACGTACACAGAAATAGTTAATAAATAAAATAAAAAAAGAACTATGCTAACAATTTGTATAGTAACCGAGATATGATCGGTTAAAGTTAAAAAATAATTACATTTCAATTTATAATTTTTTTTGGAAAAAGTGAATTTCTGAAATTATGCAAAAAAAGAAAAAGTGCATCTACCCATCATCAGATTGGGCAGAAAATTTCCTATAAAATGTTGTTTTCAAAAATTATATACTACAAAGTTGTATTTTGCAACTTTTGAATTTTATCGTAGTTGGGGCGGAGTTAAAAAACGAAATTGATAGATTGACTGTTTCTATCTTTGTTCTACTTACTAAATAATAAAGGACAGAATTTTGCAGACATTACCTACAAAGAAATCGCTATAAGAGCTGCTTTAAGAAAGAAAAGAACGTATTAAACAAGTTTGTGATTTCTCATACGATCAATTGTGACGTAAGTCTCAACAGCCAAGATAAACAGTATATTTGTTTTCTAAGTTCAGTTCCACGTAATGTACTAGGATTCTTTGCTCCACACGCAAAAGAATATTGTCTTAATAGATTCGTAGCGCTTAGATATTTATAAGAATTTTTATTTCCAGGCAAACCAAATATATAAGGATTATTTTTTGGCACATTTGCATATTTAACAATTTAACAATTCCTGATTTAAAAGAACAGGTACTCCTCTTGCTTTTTTTCCACGAATTACAAATCTTACGTATTTTTTAACAGAATGTTTCGATTCTGGTGACAAATTTTTAAAAATATCGGGATCAGTTTTTTCATTTACACTTTGGTAATTATGGAAATCTTCTATTAATGCGCGTTCTATTTCTCCGGCTCGCCTTCGATTAAACACTTGTATTGAAATTAAGGTAAAACTGGTCAAATTTTTCCATGTTTGGAAAGAAAATCCATTTTGATCAAGATCTTTAACACATTTTTTTATATTATTTGACAGATAATTATTTAGTAACTTGATATCATCTATACTCGGTAAAAGAATGCTTTTCCGCCGTTTTTGTTCTAACATATTTTCTGAAACAGTTTTGTTTATTGATATGGTAAAATCTTCCATCATTAACTTTAAAAAATCTTCTGTTTCATTTTTTTTTGCAAAATTTCCGTTTTTAATACATTCAAAAATTAAAGTTCTCGCATTTAATTTTAATGCAGTGCCTAGAGCGAAAGCTGTTGCTGGAGAACCATATTTTCCATTTTCTTCATCTAGTTGTGCAACCGAGTTAATTGCCATTAAAATATCATCATAATATTTTGGAGTATATATTGCAGAAAAATTTTTAATATTTGAATTAATTTTTTTCACCTCGATTAAAAATCTACCAATAAGCCTAAGCCGTGAACGTATCATATTATGATTATGTTTGGACCGATATTTGTTGCACATTTTATTTCCATAAATAATAGCAAGTTCATCGTATTTTATTTCATTTGTAATATTATCCTCTCGCAACACGGGAAATATTTCATTTTTCAGAACATAGCAGGCTTTCGCATGGATATGATTTTGAAGTCTACGACTATTTACTAGTATGTTTCGTTCGCGAGGTTCATTACAATCTACTGTGCATTTTCTGTAATGTTTTCTAAAAGAAATGATTGAGAAAAATCTTTTGCAATTTGCACACACTTTGTAACGTGTCGGTTGTCTTGGTTTGTTTTTTTGGGGACGTCGACACGTTATAATTGTTTCACTGTTATTGTATCTTTTATCAGTATTAAATATAAAATTTCCCCGTTTTCTTATGTCGTCTATAATTTGTTTCTTCTCTTTACTACCTGCAATATTACAATGTTTGTTATATTTTAATGTAACTATACATCAATTATAAAAATTGAAAATATTTTTTTACTGTTTATTATTTTATTACATTATTTTATTTTTAAATATTATTACTTTGAATTAGATTACTAATATATAAATTTTATATTTTAAAATTACATTCAAGATAAATCTACACTTAATATAAGTTAATGCGGATAATGATTAATAAAATAAATGTATTATTAAAATTGAAGTACTGTTAACGGCTGGATGAATAGCCATAATGCAAACAAAAAAGGTTTGAATTTTTCCTGCTTGCGAATAGTTATACAAGCAATTTAGGGCACTGTTTATTCATAAGTATAAATACTAATAGCTGTATTTATAGTAATATCTTACTGGTATAAACCTGATAGATCCTATATATTTGTATAAACGTATAAACCACCAACATATTTCTAAGAACACGGCTATAAAAGTAGGTAGATGTCAAATTAATGTACATAAAAAGCATTTCGTACTCCATTTTCAATGTAAATGACATACTTTCATGTAAAAGATTCGTTAAAGCCACTGTTTAATCTAAGTGTAGTAACATTATAATAGTTGTATTGTTTTACAAGTATATTTATGTATCTGTGAATAAACATAACTTCGAAGTAAGTGCTAATATTTTTGTTTGTTTAGCTGATATATACATATTTGATATTATCATAACATAATAAACATACCTATCTCTAAAGAAGTAAATTTCTGTACATCTTCTTCATATTTTGTAAATGCCTTGGTAGTTTCGATACGAGTTTTTTGCAGTATAAACAAAAACTTTTTTTTGTTTCAATTTTTCTGCAAGATACTGTAGAAGATTCTAAAATTTATTGAAATTTGTATATAAATAATGAGATTAATGTAGGTACTCGGATAAAATATGTTAAAATATTATATGTACCTTTTTTTTTAATATTTGATAAAATTAAATCATTATTACGTAAATCTAAAATAAATATAAAAGTGAAATATATATTGTATGTATTCTTAAATAATAACAAAATAAATAGAATACGTACTTTTATCTTTTGAAAACAATTTTCTCTTGCAACATTTTATTGTTTCTGTAGAAATATTATTCTTAAAATCAGCTGTTTCATATTTTCGACATTAGAAATTTTCTGTGTCTGTATTTTTCTCTCTAAATTGGAAAAAGAAATTATAGTTATTTTATAACAACTAAAATTCTGTTAGAAAAAAATAAAGAATTAAGACAGATTTCAAACATTTAATGCTTTCAAACTACAAAAGATAGAAACATGATTCCAACGTTCATGGAGAGAGAAAAGTTTACAATTTTATGTTACGCTTCATGTGCAGACGATGTTTGAGAATTCGCCATACCGTTGGTGCGTTGGTTGAGGAATGTTAAGTTCTATGCTTGCTCGTGATGTGGATTTCTTTGGGCTCCTTTTGTAAAGTGTACGAATACGCTCTATATTCTCGTTCGATGTGCGTGGACGTCCCGTGCTTTTCCTTTTGCAGATGCAACCTTCTTCTACAAATTTTCGATGCCACTCGTAAATTTGCTTATGACGCGGCGGTTGTTTATTAAATTGACGGCGGAATGCACGTTGAACTTCAACAATGGACTCTAGTTTTGCTAATTGCAGCACAGAAAATGCGGCCGTGATTGGAACTTCTACCGCCCGCCCCTCTATTTAAATTGTAAACTTTTCTCTTTCATTGAACGTAGGAATCATGTTTCTATATTTTGTAGTTTGGAAGAATTAAATGTTTGAAATCTGTTCTTTCATTTCGAATAGCCCTGTATTAGAATTAAAAGGTATAAATTTACAATAGCCCTACCAGATGTTGCTGTATTCATGTTAGTTAAAAAACCAGTGACTCTCAAAATGTGAGAAGACAAAATGTGATTTTAAATGTGTCTTAACGGTCTTTAAAAAAAACTCCTACCTACTTAACCTACCCTATCCTACCCTAACTTACCCTAACCTAACCTAACGGACTTCTTAACATAACATAAGTCTTAACGGACGAAATTAATAAAATTACTAATGAAACATTTGAGGTTCACTGGTTTATACACACCAGGCATGCACATTCCGATGTTTACGCATGCGCAAATCTGGTTTTTTCAATATTTGTGAATACAGCAACATCTGTGGGGTTTATTTTAAAGATCAGCCAATTAAAATACTATGTTAAAGTTCTGTATTATTTTATTAGATATTTAATATTTCGATTCATTATACATGAATCATCACCAGGAAAATAAACACAAATACGTCAAATTATTAATAAAATAATACGGAACTTTTTAAACTGCAGTAGTTAGATTTTAATAAAATTATCGATATATAAGCAGAATACCTTTTGCACTCAAAATTTATTTAAAGATTTACAAACTTTGAAAATATAGTTATGTTAAAAATAATAGACAATTTAACTCTTAATTTATCCTTTTAAATTGTTTCGCAATAAACAAACTTATGCATAAAAATTACACTCAAAATTACAAGTTTATTACTTATTTGAAAAAGTGTTATTTTTAGATACATGCACACTACAGTCACGTCATATATGCATAAAATATGGCCCAAACTTTTATCCCATTCAACCAGTAATCATTCTTCACCAAGCATTCCTATTCTGATACGAAACTTTTACTAACAATAACAAAGATTTATATTATTTTTAGGTATTGATTATATAATTAACAGAATCATAATTATCAGATATGTTATCACAGATTCCAATATTTTCAGCTCCTAATCCGCGAAGGCGCCAACCTTAACATCGCCGACAAAGATGGCGATACTCCCCTGCACGAAGCTCTACGTCATCTCACATTATCTCAACTTCGTCAACTCCAAGATGTGCAAGATGTCGGTAAACTCCTAATGGGTCTCGGCAGCCAAGGAGCAGATAAGAAATCTTTGGCGAGTATTGCATGCTTCCTCGCAGCGAACGGTGCCGATCTCATCATCAAGAACAAGAAGGGACAAACACCGCTCGACCTCTGTCCCGAACCCAACCTGTGTAAGATACTGGACAAATGCCACAAGGACAAAGAATCGGAAGAGATTCAAATGTCTTCAACGAGTAATGGAAGCGGTACCAGTACTGGACTGGATGAATGCCTTGTTTGCTCCGATCTGAAGCGCGATATGCTATTTAAGCCGTGCTGTCATGTGATTTGTTGTTCGTCATGTGTGCCACTCGTCAAGAAGTGTCTCGTCTGCAGGGATACAATTACGCAAAGTGTTAAGGTATGCTTTGTTTTGAAATAATTTATTCACGATGAAATTTGTTAGGATTAACTAAATTTACAAGAAACTTGAAATTGTTTTTGGAACATGTTTAAGAGCAGTTTTAAAAAATGTTAAATATAATGGCTATAGCATTGCAAGCTCGGTTTTAGGTATTTTAATTCAATTGTCTTAGAATTGGTTCGGTATTAGTTAAAACTGTTTATAAAATAGAATTTGTAGTACAAGTCATTGTGATTAAGTTGTTAACTGATTATTCAGTTGATAGTTTAATTCCGTACCTATACGGAATTTAACCATAATAACACTCAAATTTGTAGATCTTAGAGCTTAATAAAGTAAACTGAATCCTATTCCTCTTTCCTATTTTAGATCGAAGAAAGTCTCGTTTGCTCCGACAAAAAATCGTCGGTTCTGTTCAAGCCATGTGGTCATATGTGCACATGCAAGACATGCTCACAATTGATGAAGAAATGTGTGCAATGTCGCGCTCAAATCGATCAAATGGTGCCGATTAGCGTGTGCAGCAGCGGCATCGGGGCCATCTCAGAAGTAACCACCGATCCAGAAGAAGAGGTAGCTGTTCCGGCCGCAGGACCGGATAATACCACCGGATTGCCGCAAGGACCAATGATGAACAATGGATGCAGGGATACTAATAACGATATACAGAAACTGCAGCAACAATTGCAGGATATTAAAGAGCAGGTATGCAGCATTTACATAATAAGTTTAATATCCAAGAAAGTAGATTTAATGACAATCTGTTTACATGTTTGTGATTCACGTATATCTATTGTGATAATAAAAAAATATATTCATAATTTTTGAACAATTTTGTTGTAGTGTGTAAGTAGACACATAATTGATCGTAACTGTGTTTTGATTTTTGACGTTATATATGACAATAACTAAGGAGCAGACTTTTAAATTGCGTTTTGTCAAAAATGTAAAATTTTTAATTAGTGATGGTATCACATTCTATGCTATGCGCAAAGACGCGTTTTTTAAGGCAAATTCGACATTTAAAACGCATATTGTCCCGTCTAAAATAAATATTGAAAGTTAGTTGAATAAATTTTGCCTCTTTCTGAAAATTATGGAATTTGGACAAAACGCATTTTCAACTAAAAAAATTGATTAGTTTTTGGTACGGTACTAATCCTTTAATATTTAAGGCTAATTTACGAGGATTCAAAAATATTATGTCTATCGATGCTGAATATATATATACCTATATTTAAAATTTTAAAAAATTTAAATGAGAATGTATGTGCTGGCTACATCAGATTTTTTCGGTGTCATATCAGTGTTGTTATTAAACAAATCGTGCAGTATTTTCTAAAAATTCTACTTATATATTTTTTCTATATTATTTAGGCTATTCTGTAACTTTTGACAGGATAAACATGTTAACTTTACACAGTAGTTTCATAAATGCAGGTAACCAAAATGAAATTAGGAAAATTCCAAGCCTGAGTACTGGTTAAAAATAAATTTGTAAATAATTTTATAGTTTATATTTTTCTTTTTATTTTACGGGTAGGAGTAATAATTATGTTGCTAATTACATCAATACATGTTTTCAAAATATTTAAATTATCGAACCAATTAAAATACCAGTTTGATTGTGAAATCGAATAAATGACACTTTAACATAATTTCGGGTTTTTTTAAATAATTTTGAAAAAGATAAAATTAAACTAAAATTCGTGAAAATCAATTTAATTGTTTATTCTTTGTGTCTTTGTATTAAAAAGTTTTTCGACAGCATAATTTTGTTTTTGCGAATATTGTTTAAAAAATTTTCAGAAAGAATGTCGAGAATTATAACCGGACGTATTGGATTTCGCTGTGAATGTCTGGCGTGTGCTGACACTCGTAAGCGTCGGTTTGCACATTTTCTTGTTTGGATTTGATTTAAATTTAAATGCGCTAAATTTGGTATTTTGAGGAATAAAATTATTATTGGTATTAGACCGGTTAGGGGTTGGACGGTATGTTAATTGTGGAAGGTTTCTAAGCAGTGTATATCTATAATGTGTGTTTGCTACAGGTGCAAATTTATTCAGAGTATTTGCGTATTTGTTGTGAACATTTGTCTGTTGTTTTTTATTTTGTATTTTTTGTTGTGCATGCATATAGTTATCAATTTGAAAATCGTTTGTGAACATATTTAGTGGATTATTTAAATCTACTGGATATTTTGTGATTAATTTTTGAAATATTAAATACGAGTAAGAACAACTATTTTTTCGGTTTTAACATGGGTCGTTAAATATGAAACTTGCAAGTTAAGTAAATCATGTACTCGATTGAAAAATCAAACTGCGATTCGTTTGTTTCTTTCATCTCGGACATTTCGATATTTAGTGTAAATAATCTTTTTTATCAGAGTAAGTATTTATAAGAGCAGTTTTTACATCTGTCTAACATGTAATTGTGCAACTAGCACTAGCACTGCTGCTTCGCATTTTATTTTTGAAAATATAGGAAATATTAAATACTCATTTTGAAAGTTACTAATATCGCTGGTAATATAGAATTTATTTACCAGCTTCTCGCAAATTTTAACAAATCGTGGGAGAAGCTTAGTATTTCCGAAAAAATCGGATGTCATATCACGATACTTTTTTTTTTAAAAATAGATTTAAAGAAAATTTCTTGAATAAAATTACTATTACTATTAAAATTTAAATTAATTAGAAACACGTCTGATGAAACTATATTTGTAATCTCTGAATCCGAATGAATGAAAATATTCTCTCTAAGCGACATGTGTAGGTACTTACAGAAATACTATCAACCTCTCCAGAGATCGCTGCAACACGTGGAGGACATCTTTCTCGTGGCAAGAACTCGAACGTTGACCTTTGTATTGTACTCTGTATTAGTCAGGGCTTGGGTTCTAATGAATGGAAATCTTCTGCGTTGGTTTACGATATGTACTCGCAGTAGCAAAAATTTCTATCGTTGTTCACGGACACGGTTTTGTTGAGAATTCCAAATTCCCAACGAAACATAAAAATTTAATAATTAGTTTTTGTTATTATTATTATTATTTTATATTTAATAGTTCGGGAATCCTAGCGATTGTGCCAGTTAAGTAAACAATAAAACCACATTAAATAAATTACAATAAGATGTAATAATTACAACTATGTATTGAGTGGGGGATTATGATATATATGTGAATAGTACGGGGAGATTTTATCGGCAATGTTCGTAGAAAATGCTGTCGGTTAATATACCGGGTGGTCCATTTAAAGTGTTTTCGGGAAATATTTCGGAAACAATATATTTTACGCAGAAATGACTTAGGCAAAAAATAATTGTACAGAAGGGGGCCATAATTCCGTAATATTGGTTTTGTCCTAGATGGCGCTGTTGTCGCTAAAACAAGGTCAACTCAATTTTCTTAAATGGAAACCCCTATTTTTGATTGCATATTCAGATTCCTCGTTAAAAAATAAGTAGAATTTACTTAACTTATTTTTTTTGTCAGCATGACAGATGGAGCTGTAATCGCGAAAAATGATGATGCATTCGGACGCGTGATCGGGCTTGCGCGCGCTTCTGAGTGCGTGTGTGTTTGAGATTGTGTGTGTGTGTGTGTGTGTGTGTGTGTGTGTGTGTGTGTGTGTGTATGTGTGTGGATTTGTTTGTGTGTTTTTTTGTGTGTTTGTTTGAGTGCGTGCGAGCGCAAGCGCGAGCATTCGCTTCTAAAATCACGAACAATGCTCGTCACATTCAATTGCCGTTTTTGTAAAAGATAAACAAACCCCCCACACATACACACAATCTCGAACTTACACACACGCACACAGACGCGCGCTCGAGCCCAAACACGCGTCCGAATGCATCATCATTTTTCGCGATTACAGCTTCATCTGTCATGCTGACGAAAAAATAAGTTAAGTAAATTCTACTTATTTTTTAACGAAGAATCTGAATATGTAATCAAAAATAGGGGTTTCCATTTAAAAAATTGATTTGACCTTGTTTTAGCGACAACAGCGCCATCTAGGACAAAACCAATATTACGGAATTATGGCCCCGTTCTGTACGATTATTTTTTGCCTAAGTCATTTCTGCGTAAAACGTATTGTTTCCGAAATATTTCCCGAAAACACTTTAAATGGACGACCCGGTATATTGTAACAATTTTATTGTTAGAGCTACAAAAATTATTTTGACATTAATTTAAATCTCGAGCAAAAATATTTTTCTTTCGGCTGCGAAATTAATTTGCGTCTGGCGTAATTGATGATAGCCAGCGGAAACCGTTCGAAATTCATTCAAGTTCGGACTGCAATACGGGTTGCCTTGTGATTAGTATTTTTTTTGACTTATATTCTGTTTTCATTTTCATCATCGGTTATTAAATTTGTTTAAAAGTGATAAATATAGCTTTCTATTAGTAATGTTAACTTCTGTAATCCTTATTTTTAAGCTGATTCGATTGTTTGATTTAGTTTTTTTTAACGTTTTTGCCTCACGAACACGTGCGTGTGCGCGATCTAAGCTTGAATCATCCTCTTTGTGGTCAAGGATCCTAAATTCGTTTTATTTATTTAATGATTCTTTTCCAATGGACCTTTGCCCTTCACTGTTGTAATAATCTCCATTTTCTTGTTTGATTATAAGTATTTCTGTTTTGATTGATGTTTTTGGGGCGTCCTTCGGTTTATAATTAATGCATCATCTGGCCTAGTGCATTTCGTAGCATCTCAAATTATGCATCTGCTTTCCTATTTGTGATACGATGTGTTAAGTGTTTTTTCTACTGTTTAATTTAGTACCGTTTGTGGAGCCAGCGTCTTATTGATTGTGATTTCTTTATGGCTGGGCTCTGTGTTGATTGATTGATAAGAAACAACAAAAACTTTGAACGGATCACGGATCTATACTTCAGCCTACCCTACAAATTGTAACTCTGTAAGTAGCGATAGTTTAAATTTTTATTTATTGTATTGCCTGTGTGTTTGCTGCATTTTTTTATTATATTAAAAATTCTTTTGTATTATTCTTTCATAATTCTTTCATAATTAAATTCTGTTAAAATATTAGTTAGTTTATTGCTTTAGAATGCTATTCTATATATTTATTGATAAAGGTAGACCATTAGCTGAATTAAAAGGATTAGAAACTGTTATTAAAAAAACTAGAGTAGTACGAAAATTTAACACTGAATTATATAAAAATCACGCCTAGCTTTGCGGTAGTGAGCACTACAAAAAATTGTACTGCTGGTTCTGCTTGCTTTTTAATAATAAAGAATCTGTATGAAGTAACTGCAAAAAAAGTTTCAATGACTTAAATAATTTACACAAATCTATAGCAAGACTTGAGTGTTCAGAAGACCATATCAAAGCATGGGTTTTATTTAAATCATTCGGAATTTCAAGAATAGATATTCAGTTAAATACACAATATAAATTGGAAATAAAAAAACAAAATGAAAGAGTACGCGGCCATAGAGAAATTTTAAAACGGTTAATTAGAACTATCATATTTTTAGCTAAACATGAAATACCTCTCAGAGGCCATGATGAGAACACTAACTCTCTAAACAGAGGTAATTATATTGAATTTATATATACACTTTCCGAATTTGATGAAAAATTGACGAAACATCTGACATAAGTCATAACAGTCAATTATCAATTGTATACCGATATGTTTATGAAGGTAAATGTTATGAACGTTTTATTTGTTTTTATGACGTTAGCGCGAACAGAAGTGCGGAAAATATTTCTACGATCGTTTTAAATAGTATTGAAGAATTTCATTGTAAAAATAAATTAGTAGCGCAAACCTATGATGGAACCGCGGTAATGGCCGGACACTTAAACGGTGTTCAAGCCAAAGTAAAACAAAAAAATTCACTATTATCCTCATAGGCTTAATTTAGTATTGTCCCAGTCTGTATCATATATAAAAGAATGTAAAATATTTTTGCTAATTTAAATATTTAAATGGTTTAATTGCATTTTTAACAATTCACCGAAACGCACCAACATCTTAAATGAAATGATCTGAAAACGTTTATCATTCATCTAAGTTAATTTTTACTATATATGAACACTATTGTGATATAATAAAAACTTTTCAAATAATACTAGACAATTTCCAACAGTGGGATCAGGTTTCTATTAGAGAATCATCGGGATATATAAAAATTTTGCAAGATTTGCAATTTGTGTTTTTAATAAAATTATTTGCCGAAGTTTTTCCACATACAGACATAACTTTTAACATTTTACAGAAAAAACAGATAGATATAATAACATGCAAGAATCAAATTTTATTTGTACAAAATGAATTACATTTTTTGATAAGCTATGGAACAGTCTTAACAATATTATAGACAAACCAGATAAACGAAGATATTTAGATAAAAACCAAAAAGATTATTATAAAAGATTGTTTTTTGAAATAATAGATTGTCTCATAGTACAAATAAATACTAGATTTGAAGATCTTGATCATTTAAATTTTTTTACTTTATTAGACCGTAATAAATTTAAAGAATACCACGAAAACTTTCCTGAACTTGGATTAAATTGTCTTAGAGGAATGTATAGTAGAAAATTTTAATTTGTACAATTAAAAAATGAATTGAAAGTTTTTTATGCTAACAGTGTACTGCATAAAGAATCAATTTTAGATATATATATATATATATATATATACGAGCATTTATTAAATTCTGAAATTTATATGGCTATGCCAGAATTATTTAAATTAATTACATTAATTTTAACTATTCCCTCAACATCCGCATCAACAGAAAGAAGTTTTTCAGCTTTAAAACGAATTAAAACCAACAGTAGAAACACTATGGGCCAGCAACAATTATCCGCATTGGCTTTTTTATCAATTGAAAAAGAATTATTAGAAGACTTAAGAACAAGAGATGATTTTTACAATAATGTAATTGATGAGTTTTGTAAAAAGACCAGAAGATTGGATTTTCATTACAAATAATTATTTTTTCTTAATATTAACAACGACATTATGTGATTTTTTAATTTTCTCTGATTTTTAACCAAATATTTTTAAAGGTCTGTTTTTTTTTTGTTATAATTGAATAAGTGTTATAAGTATATACATATCCCTATAAAGAGTTTATTTTTCTTTCTTTTTTTTTATTGAAAATGTTTAATTTACTTTATATATTTTTCATTTGTTAAACATGTTTTCTTCTGTATTAATAAATAAATAAATTAATATGTAATATACTTACATATTTTGTCTACATGAATTTATTTTCACTGCTTCCTTTGCTCAGAAAGTCACGCCACGCCACTGGTGTTTACTAAAAGCCTAATTCGTGTTTAACTGTAAAAATATCGATATGTCAAATTTAGTATAATTAAAATACCTCCCTTTTCATATGTCATGTAACGGTCGGTAAAAAGGAACATTGCAAAATAATTGAAGTAAGTCTCGCAATTTACTTGTATTTTACTTGTAAATTAATATTTATTTATAGTAGAAAAACTTATTTATAATGTATCTTTTTTGTATACTTTATACAATTGCATAAATTACTATATATTTTGATATAAAAATATTATTAAAATACATCTTGTCACAGGGTTAAAATAAACAATCACGTTATGTACCCAAAAGAATGTTGTACAAACTCTTTCCCCTATCCCGAAATTAGTTTCTTTCAAACATTTTTATTCAGACGACCAACTTTATTTCCATAAAAAAACTTTATATATAAAATTATGTTTTATAAACTTCTCATATATTATTTATAAAATAGTATAATTCAATATAAGCACCTTTTGTAAAAAATATAAATTATTAAACAATCTAAACAATTTGGTTTGTTATTTTAAAGGAATTGTGTACTTTATTATACAATGGTTGTCTTTTATATTTCGGGTTGGCAACCTCAATGCTGCCATTTGGAAACTAACGTTTGACAGTTTGACGCAAAGTGGTTATCAAACCACTTGAATTTGTCCGAGAGCAACACCGATAAAAATCAAACAAATCTTTTGAAATTTTTTCAAAATGTATACACGTTTTTAAATTTTAAGAAAATGTTTATCTAGCCTTAAAAGATATCAATCTTTTTTGTTTGTTTTTTAAAAAGGAGCAGTACTGCGTAACTCCTGCCGAATCCTTTACAATGGAATTGTGTTTTAGGTTTGATATCAGTTATTTTTGTTATAAATTACATTAAAATAAATATTTAGTTTCAATCTTGTTTAAAGCAACATTCCAACCTGTTTTTGTGCAGTCCTTTTCTATGCGATTTTTTTTGTGCGACTAACTTTATGCAATTTTTTTATGCGGTATATGAATTCCAACAGTGTTGGCATTATAATGTTATAATGTTTTCTGTCAGTGTACATTTGTACATGAATATGTACCCTGAAAAGCGCTGTTTGCTTTTACGCGCTATGTTTATTTGATATCAACAGTCTCCTGACAAAGCACATTCAATCGCTAATGGACATTTTTTTCTGATATGTTGTAAAAAATTATTTGTTATAAGTATTTACAAAATTTTCCAATATTTTTTTTTGCGGTTTTGTTTCATACGGTCCTTATCTACCGCACAAAAACAAGTTTGACTGTATATATGTAAAAACTGCTAAAAAACAAAAAAAGAACATTTTTATTTGCCTGATTATTTTCAAATATAGATACAAGATCACACCAAATTTGTAGTTTTATCTACATTAATATTTTATCATTGACACTAAAAACAGAAATTTAGAATATAAGTACATTAAAACATAAAAATTAAATTTACTTAAAAAGTTAAATAAAGTTTATTTATAAATTAATGTTAATAAGTCGAAAAGTATTATTAATAAAATTTGATATACGTTATTAAATTTAACAGTGGATATAACAAAAACAAAATATAATTGTAATGACAAAATTTATTAATATAGAATTAAGTTCTTAAAACAACGTAATATGTTAATACAAAAACAAAATAAAAATTACGTTTAGGTATTATTATTCTGTATCTTCATGAAAAAATCAAACTTTAATATAAATTACATTTTTTATCGTTTTTATAAAACCTAATAAAAAGTAAAAGCATATACAAATTATAAAACAATTTATATAATTAGTCAATTTTTTAAGTTCAAGAACTAGTTATATCATTTTTATTTTGGTTGAAAATTATTTTTTATTTGTTTTTATATATTAAATTAAATTATTTAAAGCAAAATTTTATTAGTATGCAATTATTTCTAAAATAGTCTGTAATTACAAATTTCCTTCTAAATTAAAATTAATTTAAATTTGTATTTGACATACATATGTTGAATTTCTTTTATTAATAATTCGCATTTATCACAGATTTATTTGTTAAACAAAATTCACGTTTGTTTTAACCAAATATTTTGCTGGTACTATAAGCTCGATTTTAAAATCGGTTTCAGCAAATGCCGGTTTAAAAACAATTCAGGGACTAAACAAATAAATTAGAATACCAACATTCAAACTTATGGTAGCTGCTATTGTATTTTATAGTAAATGGTAAAATTGAACATAAGTATATAATTACAAAAATATTTAAATTACTAGTAATTTTAATGTTTGTAAAATATAAAAAATTAAAATAATTGTACATATTTTGATTTTGTAAAAATGTGTTATATAGTTAATTGAAAATTTAAATTGATATAATAATTTAATAACAGTCAGGTGACCACTTTTTATTTAAAAATATTAGTATATAACGTAGTTCATTGCAGGTTGTTGTTAGCTTTCGTACAACAATCAATCAGTCAAGATGAAATCATTTATTGCTATTTTACTTTTGGTAGCTTTGGTTGTTCCAAGTATGGTATGTAACAAATTATTAATTTTATTTGCAAATAATTGTATCTGACTACATATTAATCTTTTTTTTTTAATTGCACATTATAGGGGTTCTGTTGAGGGTTGAGGCGTGAATTGACACATAACACAAATAACTGGTTTAACTAATTTATTTAAACACACACAAACAATGTAACAAGAGAACACACAATATAAAATTTACATCTAACTATACCATATACAGTCTATTCCAGTAACCATTCATTTTCTATACTGCTAGATTGATACAGTGTTCCAGTTTGGATGCGCTGTTCTGAGCTAGTACCGTATAAAATATGAGGTTGTTGAGACGGACTGAACTGAACTGACTATTGCTTAAGATTCCGGCTTACTTAAGTATTTCACTTTACGGAATTACACGGGAGAGATAAGTAAATCTAGTGGAGCCATCTAGCGACGGGCGTGCATATTATTCGGCGGTTGGATTGTCCGTGCGTGGGAGGTTGGTAGCCGGGCCGATAGTGGCGCTAACGAACAGGGTAGCGCGGAGCGTACAATAACTATGTATGCTACAGTCTCCCCCTCTGGATACGAAGACGTCCCGACGAGGATCCAGATTATGAGTTAGCTGCGTGTTTCCGGGGTCGCCCGCGTTTTCGGATTGGGCGAATCGGCTGTGATGGGGTGTCTCGCTGGCCATCATAAGCAGTCAACGACGAGGTATGATATACTCCGAGAGAGATAGTTGGTTGTTCCGGTGATGCAATCTCATAACTACTGGGTCCCAGAGGTTGTAGTATGATATATCGTCCTTCTCGACGGGGAGCCAACTTGGCTGAGAATCGCTTGGTGGCTTGGCTTTGGGGATGTATGGTAACCAGTACTTTATCTCCCGGGCTATACTCGGGAGCAACTCGACGCTTTACGTCAGCAGCTACCTTGCGTCGATCTTGTTCCCTCTCGTGGGTTTCGGACGCTTGACGGAGCACATCTACCAATTGAAGTAAACGGGGCGTGACCTCCGGGATGAAGTTTTCGGACTGAATGATGCCTCTCAAATCGTGGTGTACATCATCTGGAGTACGTAATTCTCTACCGAATGTCAAATAGGCAGCTGTGTACCCTGTGCCCTGACATCGTGCTGTATTCATTGAGAATCGAATGGCAGGCAGCTTCTCTGGCCAACCATCATGAGTTGTCCCCACGTAAATGGCTAGTTGAGGTTTCAAGTCCCGATTTTTTCGTTCAACGGGATTGGCGGCTGGATGGTACACCGGTGTGAATTGATGTGATATTCCTAGGCAATAGGTAACATGTTGCATCACAGCACTGATAAATTGGGTACCATTGTCGCTAATCATTCGACGAGGCACACCATAGCGGAGAAAGAATTCGTTTACTAAAGTCCAGGCACAGGCTTCCGCGGTGGCTGACTGGAGTGCATATAATTCAACCCATCGAGTAGCAGTATCTTCCACGATAAATATCCACCGCAATCCGTCGGATGACTGGGGAAGAGGTCCAAAGAGGTCAATTGATATAACCTCAAAACGTTGTTGCATAACCGGAGTGTGAAGTAAGCCGGCAGGTTTTAGGTTAGAGGCCTTATATCGTTGACATTCTACACATGTTTTCACATACTCGGTAATATAACGTCGCATCCCCACCCAGAAATATCGACTGGAAATCCGATGATAGGTACGTTCCGCACCATAGTGTCCGGCGGTCGGCGCATCGTGATATTGCCGCAGCACCTCTTCTTGTTCGTGACTGGGTACCACGCGCTGAGCATCTTCACCATCTTGATCGGGCGAGTATCGATATAGGATACCATTTGATAGTAGATATCCTCGGGAGGTCCACCTAGCATAGTCGGTATCCCTTACGGGAGATTCGAAGCAATTAATAATTTTCTTCACTTCCGGATCGCTTAGTTGCTGGTCTCGAATGTCCTGAGCGTTTCGTGTGGGTAGATCTATCGTAATTGTACAGATTCCACACTGCAGTTCCTCTTCTGGTTTGCAGGATGGGCGAGATAGGGCATCAGCAATGACGTTGGCTTTCCCTGGCAAGTATTTAATGTCCAAATTATAGGCTTGGAGGTGCAAAGCCCATCTTGCTAATCGTCCTGTTGGCGACTTCAAGGACATTAGCCACCTTAACGGTTGGTGGGCCGTACGTACCGTAACAGAAGTTCCGTCAATATAGCCACGGAATTTAGTGACAGCCCAGACAAGAGCGAGTGCCTCTCGTTCAGTAGTGGAGTAGTTCTTTTCTGCTGATGTCAATAGTCTACTAGCGTATTCGATGGGATGTTCGTCTACCCCCTCCCCCTGGAGTAGAACAGCTCCGATTGCGTAATTACTGGCGTCGGTACGTAGGTGATAGGGTTTTGATTCATCTGCCTGTTGTAGAATCGGTGCCGTTGTCAAAAGCCTTTTCAGCTGATCAAAAGCTTTTTGTTGATCTGGGTTCCAAATCCACGGAACGTTTTTCTTTGTGAGCTGGCTCAATGGCCGAGATACCTCCGCGAAATTAGGTATAAACCGCCGGTACCAAGAACATGTTTGCAGGAAACTCATGACGTGTTTCAGGTTTCTTGGAGGTGGCATGTTTGTAATGGCTGCTACCTTTTCGGGATTTGTTTTAATTCCTTCTGACGTAATGATGTGCCCCAGGTATTTGACTGCTGGGCAACAGAACTGGCATTTGCTTCTCTGCATACGTAAGCCGAATTGGCGTATTCTGTCGAAAGTCCGCTCTAATTCTTGCAAGTGATCTTCGAACGAAGATGATAATAAAACTAGATCATCTAAGTAGGCTAAAAGGTGGATGGTGCCTAAGCCTGAACGCAGTCTATCTATCAAACGCTGGAATGTGGCTGGAGCGTTTTTGAGTCCAAATGGCATACGCAGGAATCGAAAGATGCCAAAAGGTGTCACAAAAGCCGTTTTATCCTGATCTTCCTTCCTGACAGGAATTTGCCAGTAACCGCTTCTTAAATCCATGGTTGACATATATGCAGTTTTCTTAGCGGCGTGTAGAAGGTCGTCCATTCGGGGTAGAGGGTATGCATCCGCGGTGGTGACGGCATTAAGTTGTCGATAGTCAACACATACTCGTGTAGTTCCATTTGGCTTTGGAACCAAAACGACGGGGGCAGCCCACGGAGACTCGCATTCTTCAATAATTTTGCCTTCCAACATCTTGTTAATTTCTTTCCGCAGTACCACTTTCTTTCCGGGGGACATCCGATAAGGCGCAACTGCGACAGGTGCGTGATCCTTCGTGTCGATGTGATGTTCAGCATAACTGGTCGGAGTCTTGGGTTCTTGAAAGAGTTCATTGTTTTCGTCGAGAAGTGCGTTAATTTGTCTTCTGTACTCTGGCGTGAGGTGTGGCGCTTCATCTTCACGTAGAGTAACGGATATCATTGAAAGGTTTAATTGATGTGGTCGTTCCGGAAAGAGGATGCGAGCTGCATGGGGATCTATGCCAGTTGAGTCATATATATCAGGAATAGCTGCGTCAAACATATAGGATACGTGGCGAGGGAAGTATCCCGGAAGGGGTTTGGCAGGTATTGGGTCGACTTTTATGGATTGAACTTGGACTGATTTCTGTACGTCTTCCTTGCATGTGAAAGGGTATTGGATATTGGATTGTTCAGCGAAATACCAGTAACGGTGGGCCAGGTTTGGGACTAATTTGGAATCTTCGAGAAAATCCACGCCTAACAGGGTTCGGTTGTTAGTAGCCTCGGGTAGGACAACGAACGTAGTAGGAATTTGCTTTCCTTGTAGCTTGACAGTCGTCGTGGTGGTGAGTATGTCTCTTTCTTTGGCTTGTCCATCGGCAAGGATAATCTCGGCTGTTTCCTTTGTGAATGCTTGGCCCTTGTCACGCAATCGCGTATACAACTCGTAGCTAGCAACGCTGACGCGGGCGCCGGTATCCAGGTAAGCGGAGCCTTGAAATCCGTGTACTTGTATTGTTACGGCAGGTCGATCTCGTGGTCTCAGTTTTTGAGAGGGAGCGAAGAGGCAGAAATCCAATTGACGGATGTTCTGTTTGTTTGAACATGTAGGACACTTGCTCCGAATTACGCCACATCCGTAGCATGAAATTCCAGGTTTTGGAAGGTTAGTTGGTTTATCGTTAGTTTTGGTTGCATCTGTGGCGTCCGTTTTTTGTTGTGCCATCCGTTTTCGGCATTCTTCAATGGTGTGTCCCGGGTAGCGGCAGAAGTCACATCGTGAGCGTTTTCTTGGTTCCGAGGGCACCTGTCTAGGTTTGTCCGAGCGTGGCTGTTTGGCATTTTTGTCCTTTTCAGCGAAATGTTCCTCGATAGTTCGAGCTTTGTTCAGGAGCTCGGCGAATGTCGTTACGGACTCTCGTGGCATTTTGTCACGTATTCTATAATTTATTAATGCAAATATGAAATCAATTTGCACATTTTCGGAATGTTTTGGTTCTGGCAGTTCTGCGAACAGAGCTCTTTTCTGGCAGATGAAGAGATCTGTCGGAGTTTCGGTGTCTTGAGTACCGGTAAAAATGTCGGCATATACACGATACGCCGGTCGGCGAGGCGAAAAGGCACTGCGGATCAGTGTCTTGGCGTCGGCCCAAGTACTAACTTCTTGTTTTACACCTTGCCACCATGTAGCAGCAACATCTTCCAGCAGTAGTGGGAGGCCTGCTAGAGCGCTAACGTCGGTGATTTGTTCGCAGTTCTTATACACACTGGCCGTGGAAAGGAATTCTTCCACCTTTCTGGTGTCCCGAGTGCCGTTGAATCGAGCGGTACATTGAGCGAAACTTTTTCTATTCACCGGCCTGGAGTTTGCGGACAAATTGCGGATTAGCTCTTGCAGCTGATCTGCGGACATCTGTACTGCCGCCATGTTGTTTAGACGTGGGCTACGTCGGACTGAAATAGAACTTGGCAGTGCCGTGTTACTGCTGTGCTGTTGTTTTTCCTTTGTAGATTCGGGCCTCGAAGTTGGGCGACAGTTTATAGGGGTTCTGTTGAGGGTTGAGGCGTGAATTGACACATAACACAAATAACTGGTTTAACTAATTTATTTAAACACACACAAACAATGTAACAAGAGAACACACAATATAAAATTTACATCTAACTATACCATATACAGTCTATTCCAGTAACCATTCATTTTCTATACTGCTAGATTGATACAGTGTTCCAGTTTGGATGCGCTGTTCTGAGCTAGTACCGTATAAAATATGAGGTTGTTGAGACGGACTGAACTGAACTGACTATTGCTTAAGATTCCGGCTTACTTAAGTATTTCACTTTACGGAATTACACGGGAGAGATAAGTAAATCTAGTGGAGCCATCTAGCGACGGGCGTGCATATTATTCGGCGGTTGGATTGTCCGTGCGTGGGAGGTTGGTAGCCGGGCCGATAGTGGCGCTAACGAACAGGGTAGCGCGGAGCGTACAATAACTATGTATGCTACAACATATATTAAATTTAAATAATTTTGTGTATTGTTTTGAATACTAAATTATTAATATACTAATTTAACTAAAAAAATCTAGCTACCTTGAAAGGCACATATTTATTTGTACTTATCAAACCCATACAATTATGTAGTGTCTACTGCAGAATAGAATAATTATTGATTATATAGCTGTGTTTTTTTTACCGAAAAACTCAGTTCAGATCAGCAAATATTAGTAATCTTGAAATAATCGCTGTTTTATTTATCGTCTCGTAACTGAGTTCGAACTGAATGAATTGCTTCCCCCCTTATCGATACTGAGTTTAATATTTAGCTAGTGCTTAGCTGAGATTGGAGTGAGCGCACATGCGCAATTCAAATTTTCCTAGTTTAAGATTTGCTAACGTGTTTGATACGTTGACATTTATATTTGAGTATTTTATTTTGAAATCAAACAATAGATATCCGGCGAGTTGCAATAAATCATCAACGCAAACAACCCAAACACATCTAATATTTTAGGTTATATCATATGTGGAACTTAGATTTTAAACGTCACTTTCAAATAAACTGTTTTATTTATCAATACAACTCACTCAGCAAAACTCAGCTCAGCCAAGCTCATTTAAAAGATTTACTGATCTGAGTGGAATGTAAAAAAAACACAGCTAATAATGTGTTCATTTGTAGATTGCATGTGATGTGTTTAATGCCAATTAATTCTACCAATAATAAATATTTATTTAAAATTATTTATACATTTTGTAAATCATTATTATATTAATTATTTTACAAATAATAAAAAAATTACTACTTGTTAAATTATTTTGTTTTTTTGCTGGATTTTTGAAAATAAAAAAAACTCATTCTGTTTAATGAATAAAGTATATTTTGTTATTGGATAAATTCGGCATTAACGTCGAAAAATTATTTCCTTAAAAGCATAGTTTGGTAGGATATTTATAATCATATTTGTAAAATATTATTTTTATGTATAACTATTACATATATAAAAATAGTTATTTTATTTATCGAAATTAAGCATACCAAAATTGCTTTTAAATTTATGATTTGTGTTAGTTTACAGACAATTTGATTGGGTAGATTCTTTTTTTGTAAAATTACTTTAATTTCATTAATTTATTTTTATACTTATAGGTATAATAATTACGTGTCATTAAATTTTTTTTATTAAACACAAATATTTATACAAAATTTTTATATTATATTATCTTTTTTTTCTAGGTATTTTATTATTTTTCAATTATTATTATTATTATTATTATTATTATTATTATTTCTGTCTGAATGAAAAGAGTTTATACCACACCCTTACCTAGAGATTAATGATAATTATGACAATTGTGATTAAATAAAACCAAGTTAATTCGCTCAATTTGTATATCATAAATAAAATAAAAAAATTTTTATTAAATTTAAATTATAAATTTAAAAATATGTTAAATTATATATATATATATATATATATATATATATATATATATATATAGAAGATTATGGATGAGATATATTTAGTAACAAAAACTAATGGTATTGCAGCCAGGAGTTGGGATTTAAGCCAAAAACTCAATTTTTATTACGTAGGCAAGCTTTCGAAAAATTGTATTTCCTTCTTCAGGCCTTCTACAAATTTGAAACAAGAAATAAACAATTATCAATGGATACAAGAATTACAATTAACACATAAATCAATGATTACATAAAAATAGAACTTACAATAACGGAAGAGTTTATACTCCATCAAAAATTATTAATATAATAGTTATTTTATACATATTAAACATGTGAAAGTATGTAACAAGAAATTATAATTGATCATGTAAATAAAAATAGTCGATACAAAAAAAAAAAATTTTTAACATGTAAAACAAACAATTTTGATATTGAAGTTGGTTTGACCTTGATAGTGGTATTTTTTTATTTGTATCGACTATTTTTATTTACATGATCAATTATAATTTCTTGTTACATACTTTCACATGTTTAATATGTATAAAATAACTATTATATTAATAATTTTTGATGGAGTATAAACTCTTCCGTTATTGTAAGTTCTATTTTTATGTAATCATTGTTATTTATGTGTTAATTGTAATTCTTGTATCTATTGATATTTGTTTATTTCTTGTTTCAAATTTGTAAAAGGCCCGAAGAAGGAAATATAATTTTTCGAATGCTTGCCTACGTAATAAAAATTGAGTTTTTGGCTTAAATCCCAACTCCTGGCTGCAATACCATTAGTTTTTGTTACTATATATATATATATATATACAAACAATATACATTAGTATAGGCATTTCTCTAAATTTATCTGATGGATCGCGATCCTATTCTATGATATCACAAAAATTAGAAAATAAATTTATATTAATTATTGCAAAAATACTTTATTTTTAATATGTCTAATCTTTTATTTTTTTCAATTTACTGATGTCATACAATGGGTTTCCGTTGAAGCGATAGATCCATCAGTAAAATTTAAAGAAACGTCTTATGCTTTTATTAGATTGCACAATTATTTTATTTTTCTACACTGTAAAAAAGTTGCCATTTTACATAAAAACCACAATAAAAAATTACATATTATTTCAGTAAAATGACGTTTTACATTTTTATGTAAAAATATTGTAATTTTAAGTTAAATAATTAATTTACCGAATTATGTAATTTTTTTAACCGAAATAATAAGTAAACTTAGATAAAATATACGTGTTTTATATAATGTAAAAATTTTCCTGTAACATGTGTAAAACATATTACACTGGTATAAGTCAGTTGTTCCAGGTTTTATGTAAAATTACCGAATTTTTGTTTACAGTATAGTATAATGAATTCATTGCAGAACCTTTATTAAAGTATAATACGTTAAATATTTATATTTTTTAGGGTCAAAGTCCACCAGCTCCACCAGCGGGTGGTGCGCCGCCACCACCTCCACCAAATGGTGGTGCCCCACCACCACCTCCACCAAATGGTGCTCGTAAGTATTTTATCATAATATTATCGATTTATTTTTGATTTGATTTTTGTTTTCATTTTACAATAGCTCCATCGTGTCCAACTTGTAACCCACCACCATCAACAACTGCATCTGGATGAAGTAAAACTATGATTAATTTGATTGATAACTTGTATTTGTATTCAAAATAAATAAATGGCTGCCATATAAATATCCGTTTTGAATTTTTTTGTTTTATTATACAGTTTTTATATAATTAAATATGAGGATTTCAGTGGTATAGTGACGAATACAGCCCTTTTTGAGTTTCGAAATAATGCCGTTTGAAGACTAGAAATAACCAGTAATAAATAAGTACACGATATTTTCAAATAGGAATGACTATGTATAATGTTTGACAAATATCCAAATGCACTACACTTCATCAACCAAGAATAAAATTATGAATTTTTAAAGATAAGCATTTTTCTTAAAAATAGCTGAGCTTCATCGTTGTGTCAAAAAGCCTAAAAATGCATGTCATTTTTTTAAGATACTTACTTCTTCATTCTTTAAAGTTTTGTAGAGAGAATAACTAAATACGATTTTATTTTAGTGAACGAACGTCGGTCATAATTACAAATTGTCAAAAATTTACAATTTTTAAGAAAAAATCTTATCTTCAAAGAGTCATACCTTTTTTTTGTAAGTTGATAAAAAAAGCTAATATTTGCAGAAAAAAATAGTCCCTAAAATCGTAATATTTCGTTTCAAAGACATAATTATAAAATGTGAAGCTATTTTTTAAGAAAAATGGTTGTTATCAAAAATTCATAACTTTTCTAGGTTGATAAAAAAGCTAATTTTTGCGAAAAAAAAAAAACAGTATTTAATTAGCTTTAAATATCCTGGAAATATTAGACTTGGGAATTTTTGACCCAAAAAAATTTGTTGAAAAATAAGATGGTAAAATATTTGTGCAAGAACTTATTAGGTATATCAGTCCAATGTGGAAAAGATTCTTAAATAAATTCATTTAAGTTTCAAAAGCAAGCTTTCGATTTATTTTAAATCTTCTTCATAGACTCATTAACATATGATAAAACAAAAATATACATCAATTTATTATTAAAATTCCAAATTTTCGCCTAACAATTGTAGGCTTCATCAGGGAAAAATACTAGAAATTAAACAATAACACATAGAAAAATATATAAAGCCAAATAACAATCATTAACACAATTTAAAATAATGTAGAAACTTACAAGTATGATGAATAACAATAATGTAGTTAATTAGTTTAAAATAATTGTAACTACTTCTGGCATTGTAAATATTACTAATTAAAAACAATTTACTTTGTATGTGTATAAAATGCAATAGTCATAATATTAAAATAATAAATAGTTGATAATAAATAAAATAAAATATTAATAAATAGGATAAATAGTTAAAAGCTTGTCAGAATATAAATTTTTTTTTTTTTAACGTCACAAATATAACACTAAACTAAACTACATTAAACAATTAAGAAAAAATATAAAAATTTAACGGTTTTTTAAATTTTGAAAAAACTCATGTAAAACGTGTCCTAACCCGAGGCTACTAAACTATAAAAGGTTACCTCATTTTCAAGCTTTTAGGCGCGGGGAATGCGCGGCAAGTTGTACGCTTGTGACGTAGTCTGTAGCCTCCATCGTAGCCCGCCATTTGTATAGCATGTGCTGTATATCGTATGTTTACATATTTTTTGCGTATCATATATTTCGTGAATTATAGCGAAATCTTGTGTTTTGTGTATGTTTATTGTATATTTTAATTTTGTAAAATGACTGGCACTAGATGTACAGTTGCTGTATGCAAAAACAGTTTAGAATATACTAAAAAGTTAGGAAAAATGGTTATGTACCATAGATTTCCAAAAGATCCTATTATTAGAAATCAATGGATTCAGAAATGTAGACGAGCTGGTAAATGGAATCCAGATACATGTTTTGTTTGTTCGGAACATTTTACAAATGATGATTATGAACGTGATTAGAAAGCAGAATTATTAAATATTTTTAAGAAAAGAAAATTAAAACCACAAGGTATGTGATTAGTCTTTTATTTGTAAAATCTATTCTTTCATTAAACTATTTTATTTGTGACAGCTATACCATCATTAAAGTTAAAAATAGTTGAGGAAACAATAACTTCATCCACAATTGCCAGAACTGAAAGAATGCAAAAACGTGAAGATAAAACACTTGTTTTAGATCTCTTGAAAAAATCTGAAGAGATTAACGAAGCAAATGTTGCTGTTCCCCATATTTCACAACAAAATGAAATAACAGGAATAATTGAAAGTTTATTTGAAAAAAAATATTATGATTTGCTTAAGCAATATAGTGAATTAAAAGAGCAATTTCAGGTAACGATTTCAATGTAGTAGCTCGTAGAAATTATAAATATAGAATTGGTTGTTTCAAAACTTTTTATTTATTTATTTTTCAGATTAATATTAATGCAACAAAAGCTTTAAAAAAGCGAATTAAAACATTGGAGCAAGACTTAAAAAACAAATGTAGTGATTTGGACTTAATAATAAAAATCAGAAAAGTTTTAAAAGAGGTGTTTAGTGATGGACAATTGGACATTATTTTGTTGAAAAAAAAAGAAAGTGCATTGGAGTGTACATGATCTCTCGGTTGCTTTTACATTGCGCTATTTTAGTAAACATTGTTATTGCTATTTACGCGACAAACTTAATTATCCTTTGCCTGCCATTTCAACACTGCAACGATGGGCAGCTAAAATAAACTTAAGAAATGGTGTTTTAGATGCTGTTATTTTATTTATGAAAATAGCAGGGTGTAATATGACAAAATTTGAAAAGTGTACTGTGCTAAGTTTCGATGAAGTAAAAATTCGTAGTGTATATGAGTACGACAAAAAGAAAGATGAAATTGTTGGACCACATAAGCAAATGCAGGTTATTATGGCTCAGGGGCTCTTTGGAAAGTGGAAACAACCAGTATTTATCGGTTTTGATAAAAGAATGACATCCGATATTCTGGAAGCCATTATAAGAAAGCTTGATGAAATCGAATATAATGTAGCCTGCCTGTGTATCTGATTGTGGAGGTTCAAATATTGGATTGTGGAAATCATTAGACATATCTATTAACAAAACGTATTTTCAACATCCCGTTTCAAAAGAAAAAGTATTTATGTTTGCAGATGCTCCACACTTATTAAAACTTATTCGTAATTGGCTTTTAGATACTGGTTTTGTGTTAGCTGACGGTACAGCAATTACAAAAACTCCTATTAAAGCTTTAATTAAAACTAAAACTGAAATTAGTTCTTACTATAAGCTTACTGATTTACATATTACATGTACTAAAACTCAAAGACAAAATGTAAAACTAGCAGCACAATTACTTTCCCATACCACGGCTACTGCACTCAAGTACTATAAACCTGGAGCATATAAAGAAGCCGCGCAAGCAAAATTAATAAGTGGTTTGATATTATGAATTCTTATTGTTTAGAAGCTACAATACCATCAAAACGGGCGTATGGATCTTTCTTGGAGGAAGGAACAGGATAATGTATTAAATGAAGTTTGTAATTTAATATTAACGATGCGTTGCATCAATAAAACATATTTAGAAAGATTTCAAAAAGGTATTATTATATCTATCAAATCTTTACAAAGTTTATTTTCTGAAATGCAGAGAAAATATTCGAGCAAGTATATTATGACGCATCGTTTAAATCAAGATACACTGGAAAGAGGGGGTTTGTGTGATCATTTTTCGCCTCTAGATGCAATATACAGAATTAGAATGATTATTCTTGGTAAAAATCCAGGTATTATACTTACATAATAATATGAATACACTGGATTCATCACCAGACGAGTACATTCTGGAATGGCAAATGTATTAAAGAGATCAAATATTGATGTTGAAAATATTTTGACAAGTAGTGCGCCTGAGTCTGATGAATCATTAGAACAAAATAGTGACAGCTCAGATAATATTAGTGTTGTTTCAAATAGTAATGATTCATCAAAAATCAAGAAACAAATTTTAAATGAATCTGACGGTCTTCAATATTTAGCTGGTTGGGTGGCAAAAAAACTGTACCATAAATATCCATATTTAGGAAATTATACATATAAATTTAAATCTGAACATGACTACATTATACCATCATGGCTACAAAGTTTGTCATTTGGCGGATTAACAGAACCGTCAGAAAAATGGTTGAAAGAAGCTAAAATATTAGACAAACTGTTTTGTAAATATCATGGAACGGAATTTAAGAAGAAAACAGGTGTTATAAAGAATTTGGTTTCAAAAATTATTAAAAAATTTAAAAATATACCGGAAGAAGTTGTTACTATATTTATACGACAACGCACATTTATTAGAATAAAATATCTTAATTTTGAAAATCAAGAAAAACAATTAGCTTTAAAAAGAAAAGCACCAGATGAAAATAGGAAAAGCACTAAAAAGATGAAAAAAATCGTCACATAACGATTAATATTTTCAATATTATAGTATAAATATATTTTTTTATATTAGTTACATAAATAAAGATATTTCATAGCTTAAATACAGTTTTTTATAATTATTTCATATATAATTTATACATATGTTTTACATTAAAAATAAAACAAATTAATGATAATTAAACTTATTTATTTCATAATTTACAGTTACTGAATTTTTTTGCATTATTTTTATAATTTTACAATAAAATTAATAGTTATCGATAAATACACACTTAAATTAACTCAAAAATTTTCATTATATATTTAATGGAATATGAGTTTGATTTCGTTTTACACGCTATATGGAAGGCTACAGACTACGTCATTTTGTACAACCAATCAGAGCTCAACAGCAAAATGAGGTAACCTGTTTATAGTTTAGTAGCCTTGGTCCTAACCAACTAGTAAATTTATGCAATTTGAAAACAATAATTAAACCAACAAACAGAATTTAGATACAAGTCTACTGTTTGAATTTGGCGGAATAAAATTGCAATGCGCATAATTAGTGATTTTTTTGTTTTTTCTGGTCACTAATTAGAATTAAGTTGGCATAAGTATTGTATGTGTTTTCGATGTCAGTTTTATTATTGATAATTTGACGTTTGTTTTTGTTAATATGAAATGATTCTAATTATTGTAACCTCTTAAAATAATTGTTTTCTTTTTCCAATATTGTAGGTTGATCATACGTAACATGCCGTGTGTTTTGTTGTCCGTAAGTGTACAGCCAGAGCACAAGTTTTATTTGTTTTTTCCTCATCACTTTTGTGTTGTGTTATTCTACTGACTAATTTCTGCGATGAGGTACCTATGTACACTTTTTCACACCGTGTTACAATTCGATGTTAATGATGTCGGTTCTTTGAGTCTGGTGTGTAGGTTGTGTATTATTTTTTTGTTTTTTTGAATGATTTTTAAATTATTTTCTTCTTTAAATAATTTTATGATTTGACTTGAAACTTGGTTAATTTTGGTAAAACTAATATATGATGGTTGTTGCGTATTTGTGTTTTGTGGTGTATTATTATTGTTGACTGTTGGGGGTGTCGTCAGACTGATTATTGTTGAATAATATTGCCCGTATCATTTTTATTGGATACCCATTTTCTTTTAGTAATCTTTCTACCTGTTTAAAATTTTTTTGGTGAAATTTAGAATGACTAATTTTTATAATTCTGCTTTTTAGATTTGAAATGATGTTGGTCTTGTTGCTATTGCTGTGGTTAGATAAATAGTGGATGTACCTGCCCGAATGAATAGATTTCCTGTACCAGTCAAGTACAATGTTTTGGTTGTTGTCTCTGATGATTTTTGTATCAAGAAAAGCTATTATTGTTTTATGAATATTTTTTTTGTTGTTGTCATGGCAATAGTGTCCAATTTAAATAAAAGTTGGCTTCTATCATCTGTTTTATAGTAATTTTATTAATTATATAATTATAATTAATTAAGTTAATTAATTATTTTTCATTTAATATTTCTAATATTATTAATTAGTTAATTAGTTAATAATTGCATTGTCATCTGAGTTTTGAGCTATGTTGACAAAAAAACCGGTGTTAAAAAGAGTTTGTTACAAAGCAATATATTATAATGAAAAAACAATCTCAAAACTTTTTTGCTTCACCTCACAGAACATTAGAAACGACCTTAATTTACTAATTAAAATAAAGTAATAATATAAAATTATATTGATTTTTACTACATTCTTTAGTAAATTAATATGAACGCGACATAAATGACTAAAGTAAAACTGAGTTGTAACATCATTTTAAAGAAAAATGTTTAAAAGCAAGAATAATTTTTTTTCCAGCATAAAAAGTATTTATCTAATATGCCGTTTAACAACAGTATTACCTTATAGTATAGAAAATATCGAAAATCGTACTACAGTTCGAAGAGACAATATTAAAATTTCATTCCGTATTATTCAAATGGGAATATTGTCTGCTCTCATTTTATCTTTATATTATGGAATGAAATTATTTGATTTCTTATCCAGCAAAACAATGGATTTTGTAACATTTATTATACAATTTATACTTTTGTTCATTTCTCTAGTTACAAATTTCTTTACATTTCAAATTTCTGGAAATATATTTAGTAATACTTTACAAGGAATACATGAAACGGACGTTTTATTAAAAAACCTAAACATTGACGTAAATTACGAAAAGTTAACAACAAATATTTGGAAAATGATTATTTTCTTTACTTTTATGTACACAGTTATGGGTAGTTATGGGTTTATTGCTAGTGGCACTCCAATATTAATTAATTTTTATTGTAATTTTATTCAACTTACAAATGCTACATTATTGATTTTTCTATTCGCTTTACTTCTTGATTGTCGTATGAAATTTACTATGTTAAATGAATATTTAAAAGATATTATACGTGATAATAAGAATATCTATAATATATTAATTAGAAAATTCGAAAAATGGATGTACGTTCACGGCAAAATATCGAAAAATTGTAAAAATATTAACGATTTATTCCAGCCGATTTTAATTACAAATTATGCGACATTCTTTAATAACACTCTATTTTCACTATACTATTTTAGTGAAGGATTTATTAAAAATAAAGAAATTTTGTTTCCTTTAATTATGACAATCATTTGGACTAGTTTTAATTTTATAGTTTTACTCTTTTCCACATCTGTTTTTGGATATATTTCTGATGAAGTAAGTATTTTACAAAAATATATATGTATTTAAAGAAAATAATAATATAATCGCACACAGAAATTTTCATAACAAATACTGCAGCATATTGTTTATCTTATTTTTAATTGTAAAAAATAAATTTACTTAAAGCAATCATAAATTGTTTCTTTTGCTAGTGAATAACAATAATTAGAACTTTGAACGGGAACTGAAAACCAAAAAATCGTCATTTTTGCTGGAACATAAATCGGAACTGAACCGCAAAACAATATCGGTTTATTTTTTATTATCTTTTATTACATTTAAAAATGTGACAGATACTGTACCAATCACTATACCACATTTTTCTTGCTGTTAAAGTGGTAAAAAAATAAAAAATATTGTTTTCTTTTATATTTGTTTCTGTTTGCCTTAACGAAAAACTCAGTCTCAAAGTTGCAAAACAAAATTTACTCCGACCTCTAGCTCCGGAAAAATTTTTCGACTTCTCGCCTTCACGACTCCGACTCCATGCACACCGCTGAATACAAGACATTTGATTTTACATTTTCAGAGCAGTAAAAGTATGTACATTGCACGTGAAATTAAATATAAGAAGAACTGTAGTAATGATTTTAGGGAGTATATAGCGGTCTATCTCTTACGTTTACGAACACAGAAAGTCATTTTTAACATCTGTCAAATTATAAATATTGACAATTCATTATTATATGTTGTAAGTTAGTTAAATTTTCTAATACCTCACCGTATAATAACCAGGGCTTCGAACCGGAACTGAACCGAAAAAAACAATACAATACAATCTTAACTTTTCACGTCAGTTGTCGTTTTTTGTTTTTCGTTTTTCATTTTCGGGGTCTCGCAACTAATCTTACCCGAAAGAGTATTTGATTTGCTTTTTCTTTTTGGATGAATAGTCAGTTACTGAAATTGAAAATCAAACTTTAATAATCTTTATAGTTTAAATGAAAATACATTGGAAAATATTTTAATAATTAAAGGTAATTTTTATTTTTTCTAATTATAAAAAAATAAAAATTCTGTATACAAGAATTTGTTACGTTAACATTTATGTTATCTTATTATTATTATAGGTATAATTAAAACATACATATAAATTATATAAGTTTCAAATAATAAATTATATTATTATCATATATTATATACTCCTAATTAGTATATCTTTAATTAATTAATAATAATTATTATTTTATTAATTATTAATAATTATTAAATTAATAATAATTATTATTCATATTATATTTTTATATCAATTTATGTAGTATGCTTATTATAAAAGTAGGAATTAAATGTTTTAAACTACTCTGTAGAAAATAAAAGACATTTAAAAAATTTAAATATTATTCACTCGGAACTGAACCGAAAACCGAAAAAAACCTTTATTTTTGCCGGAACGAAAACCGGAACCCAACCTATATATATATATATATATATATATATATATATATATATATATATATATATATATATTTAATTGAACCAGAACAAAAATCGGAACAAGAAAATAACGGTTCGAAGCCCTGATAATAACATAAATAATTGTGAATAATTTCATAATATTTGTTGTAAAAATGTTCATTTTATTAAAAAAAAATTTATTTCAGATTTTTGCAAATGCTTTTACTTATATTATAATTATGTGCCAATTTCGAGATACGGAATAAAAATAGAAATATTATTTCATCAAATGTAATCTACAAAACCAACATGTAAACATAATTAAATTTATTAAAATAAAACTGCTTTAAGTTAAAGTTCTGTATTAATATTTTTTTAAAATCGAAGTTTCTACGTCACATCAATCTTCATCAGAATAAATGATACAAATGACATTTACAGTAAATAACAGAACATAGAAACAAGTTTCTAGGTAACGAAATAAGTAACTAGATCATAAAATTTTATAGATTTTCAATTAATGGAAGCCAAATTTTATTTAATTCAGTCCCTTCACAATGAAGGTACTGAGTTAAACTTAGTTCGTAACTTAGAAATAAGCTTATTATAAAAGTAGTAATTGTTAGTATATTTTCATATTATTCATTAAAAAAAAAAATTAACTTCTCGATAAACTAGACACTTAAAATTTTAAACATAGCTAAGAACTGGATGACAATGCAATGTTAACTAATTAATTAATAATATTAGAAATATTACATTAAAGTTAAATAATTAATTTAAATAATTATAATTATAATATAAATCTAATTATTAGATTATAATTAATTAATTAGATTTAAAAACGTGTTATGTTAAAAATGTTTTTTGTTTTAATTAACAATAATAATTTTCAATAATATAACCAAAATTGTTGTCAATCATAAATGACTGTCTGACTAAAAAATCAGACTGTCATTCCTGACTTCAATCACGAAACCTCTACACTTATCAGTCAAATTGACAGTCTGATTGAAGTAATTTTAGTTTAGTTGATATTAAAACACCAAAAAGTGCGGATCTGGCGTGACTGGCGTGAGCATTCAAACTGTCAGTCTCTACCCTCTACTTCACGTGATTGAAGCTCGGATTTCAAAATATTTAGAAATCCGTCAATCCATTCATCAGTCTATCAATCTTGACATTACACTTTCAATCAGAATGTCAATCTTCGGCTTAGATATTATTCCGAAGGATCATGTAGAATGTTAGAATCCCAATATCATTAAAAATCACTTGCTAGGATATAACAGTAATAAATATCAATTGAACGACGACTAAAAATGCTAACAAACTGACAAAGTTTGATTCATCCAACAGTCATGGATATGTCAACGTGCTAACTTCCCAAAATGTTATATATCAAATATCCATGACATAATCGTTTTTGTCTATATCTTGAGAAGTAAGTGCTAATATAATATTCTTATTTATATCTAATTTTTTCTTGTTGTATCGCTTTTCATTTTGTGGTAAATAATGTATTGGAGTTTTCAGTCAATATTGTATAAATATAAAAAAATGTTACTAAAACAAAGTTGTTTTTTTTTATTATTCGAATATTATAAACAATCTAATTATTTACATACCTAAACAATGAAATATTTTTTAATTTCCAAACATAGATAAAACTATAATAGAATTCGCGAACAAATCTTTTCTATCTGGGCCAGTATAATAACCATATCTCTATTTATCAGAGACAACAAGTCTCATTAACTCTGATTTCCCACTGTAAGATATAATTTGGACGTTTTCGAATTTGTGTACAATTTTTCGTCCGCGAACATCATTATTCAATATTTGTTTAATATCTATAAAATATATAAATTATCAATTATCTTACCTTACTCGGAAAATACAATGTCATCAGTAAATCCTAAAACGTAATTTTAATTGTTGTTGTAATAGTATTAATAATTTTTATAATTTCGATGGAAATTTGCATTTTATTGAAGTCTTCTTCATGAAGTAGATGGAAAACAAATTTATTTATTTTTTATTCTGTAAATACAAAAAATACTATATCAATTATATGCATTAGAATTAGAAATTTAGGTACGTACATTTTTAAAAATAGAATTATAGGTAATGATACATATAACGACTCTGATTTGTTTTCAAAAGTTTTCCAAATATCATGGAACAAAAAATTAATTATTTCTTTTACATTTCATATATTTACAGTAGTTGTTTGTTACCACTTTTACTGCAAGGAAAAAGTGGTATAGCGTTTGGTACGGTGTCTGTAACATTTTGAAAAAAAAAATTTGTATATAGAAATTCTTCATATAGTCCCTAGATGACGAATCTGAACTTAGTTTATGTGGGTGTATGTGTGTGCGTCGTCAGCTCGCTCGCTCGGTCGTAAGTCAAAATTTTGTGACCGCAACTCCTCCTAAACGGTTCAACCGATTTTAATGAAATTTTCAGGATAAATTTATCTAGTACCCAACATAGTCATGTGGTTTTATTTTTTTCCAGTGATGCCAACTTTCCGAGAAAAAAATTACTAAATTTTTTAAAAATTCATATTGGCTACGTTATTTATCCGATTTTGATGAAATTTTCAAAAAAGATTTCCCTAATGCTCCCATTAATTATATAATTTTATTAATATCCAGTGTTGCCAACTTTTCGAGAAAAAAATTACTAAAATTTTAAAAATTTTATTATGGCCATGTTATTTAACCAATTTTACTCAAGTTTTAACAAAAGATTCTCCTAGTATTCATATAATTTATGTAATTTTAACAAAATACAGTATTGCCAACTTTCCGAGAAAAAAATTAGTAAAATTTTTCAAAATTTATTACGACCATTTTATTTAACCGATTTTAATCAAATTTTCATAAAAGTTTCTCCTAGTATATAAATAAATTATGCAATTTTAACAAAAAACAGTGTGGTCAACTTATCGAGAAAAAAAATCACAAATTTTTTAAAAATTCATTGTGGCTACATTATTTATTCGATTTTGATCAAATTTTCAGAAAAGTTTTTTCTAGCACCCATATAAATGATAATATTATTAAAATACAGTGTTGCCAACTTTCCGAGAAATGTCAAAGTGGTCTATATATGGGTTTACCCATATACTTCTAATCTTGTTATATTAATGCAATATGCATTTCATTTGTCATAAAAATAATGTTTTACATATTTTTACTCTAAATAATGTTTCAATAAATAATTTCAACTATAATTCCAAATTCAGAAAAGGCGTTACTAATCGTCAAAATTGTTTTTAGTTTTTGTACATATTACTGTACCTACTCTTTCTGTATTTCGTTCTATTTATTGTAATTTTGTAAAGATTTGTTCTACTCGAAATTTTTTTATAAATTTAACTTTATTTTCTCTAATATTATATTCACTGTAATCTTCTTTATCTTATTTCTTTATTAATTTGATGAAATTTAAGAAAAACAATGGAATGTTAATATATGTAGTCTCGGCATACATTTGCATTTAATTAGCGTGCTTAAAAGTCCAATATTTTCAATATAATCATAATAATGAAGCATGTGATGATGTTTATTTATCATATTTATATCGGGAAATACAATTTTAAATAAGTTATATGGTCTCGCAATAAATTTTGGAGAAAGCATAATTTCGGAAATTTGTAATTAATTCATCATCAATTCTAAATAATTATCTTCTTTATCAATTAAATCAAATACATATATGTAATAAAAGGAAAAATTCAAAGTAATACCCAAGTTTGTTTTGCAGTTTATTTAATTGAATCGTAAAATTATTTGTAGATGCATTTTTCAACATATCCATAATGGAATAATTTTATTCTAGAATTTAATATGTGCACCGTAAAATCCATTTTTTTAAATATAAAATGATGTAGGTAATACTAGTTTTATTTTCATTGGAACAACACCTGCCAGCATATTATGTCAAATGGATAATTTTCGTTATCTGAAAGTATAAAGATTCATTTAGAATACAGTTAGATTTTATACCAATATCTCTAATAGTGAATGTTCCATTATTCAAATTTTTAAATCATACTCGTAAATATCTTCAATTCTTAATAAACATATATTGAATGGTTTAATGGATTTTTGTAAAAATCTACTCGATTTATTATACATATTCGATGAAATAAATTGCAGAATGAAGATAAAAAAATTTAAAATATCATGAACAGCTAATCCGTGTAGCTCTGAGAACATAGTCTTTATTTTTTGTAGAAAGAACAATACTTTTATCACTTTCTAAAAAATTTAAGTATCCCATAAAAAAAATTTAAATTTTTGTGTAATCTGTATCTTTTCAAATCATTCGCCTATCATAAAGCGAGCAAATGTATATTATCTAAACTTGAATTACATTTGTATGGTAAATTTTAAATAGAATAATAGAATGATCCTAATTTTTATGTATGCCTGCCAGAAACGGATCTAGCTTTTTGGGGGCCCAGGGCTTAAAAATACCAAGGGGCCCTACACGTTTCAAAAAAAAATTGTTTTCTTTTTCTTTATTGACTTTGACTCACGCCTTCGCCATTGACTATAAAAAAAATAAAAAAAATAAAAGACAGTATTAAAAGTGATCGTTCCTTGAGGTGATTAAGTGATGAAAATTAATCACTTTTTAATGTTATATATTATTTTTTGTTGATTTTTAATAAATAGTAGTAAATTTGTGTTTTAAATTTTTTGTGTATCTTTTCTCTTATAAGCCGTGCTTGGTATAGAATATAATAGGTATATGTCCGAAAGGTTGGGGGCCCTTTGCGGATCTGGGGCCCAGGGCTATAGCCCTATTAGCCCATATGTAGATCCGTCCCTGATGCCTGCTTTAGAACTTAACGGATTAACAACTTCTATTTCACCAAAATATAATTAAATTCTTAATCCATTTGGATATTTTCTAAAAAAAAAATATTGTTTACTATCTCTATAAAAATCAATATATTATTATGATTATGATATTCATTTTCTATTTGATTTCGGAAGCTAGAATTTAAAATTAAATTTTTTAATGTTTCTATAACAGAAACATATTGAAAGGTTTGAATAATATTTTTTTTTCAATATACTCATTTTTACCAAGGCTTTGAAACGTTATATTTTTCGTAGCATATAAGATGACAGGAAAAAGGTCAAATAAAAATGCTCTAGTTTGTTAGCATGCGACTAGTTTCGGTATATTAAGCATACCTTCCTCAAGCGAATCTACAATATTATGACAAAGTAACTTATTATTAATTAAACAACAACAGAATATAAGTACAAAAATATTTTTTACAATAAAAAGTTACTTACGCTAATGTGTTTGAACAATAATTAAACGTTTATATGGTTTCGATCGCAGCTCAGTACAATATATAAAATTATTAAATTAAAATTATTCTATTTGTCACAGTGTAAAAACAATAATACAATCACAAGTCAGGAAATAAAATATAAATAAATTAAAAGTAAAATAAATATAAATACAAAAATGTCAAGAATTTAAAAACAAAAATGATGTGTACACAACCGTTGTACATAACCGACTAAAACATAATTTAAAACAAACTGGATGTTTCAGGGTTTTTGATTTTTTATAAATTCTAAGATGTTTCCATATGACGCGCTTAAATTCTCCACGTCCTGTTGTATGTTGATATTGTTTTTATTAATTTTAATATAAATCATCTCTTTGGTTAACCTTTTGTTTAGTACATTTTCTTTATAAAAATTCGTTGCAATGTCTCGCTATTGGTTTGTCAGCGTTCTTTTTAACATCATTCTTATGTTGCTGGATGCGTTTTTTAATATATTGCATAGTCTGGCCGGTGTATGTAGCCTGGCAATTTTTGCACTGCAGTTCATATATTAAATGGCTTTGTGAAAGTATAGGTGTCTGGTGTTTGGTTGTTGATAATATACCCTCAACTGTCTTGTTGTATTTAAAACAGATTTGTGTGTTGTCAAGGGTTAATATTTTCCGTAATGGTTCTGATAACCCTTTTATATATGTTAATGAACAGTAATTAATATTTTCATTTTTGTTAATCTTGTTACTGTTACTTAATCTGTTGTTATTCAGAATAAAATTTACAAGCAGTTTCGGGTAATTATTTTTGATTAATATATTACAAATTTTTTCTTTCACTTCACTATGGTAAACAGGACTGCTTAATTTTAGTGCACGATCTTTTAAATTATACGCAGTATTCATTTTCTGTTGATCTTTATTTGTTGTGACCTAAAATTGAGACATCTGTCAGAAGTTGCAAGCTTTTTGTACCATTTACTTAAAATCCCATTCTCCGATCTTTCTAAGATTACATCCAAATAAGAGAGACATTTATTCTGTTCAATTTCCATGGTGAATTGGATAGATTGATTGTAGTTATTGAAAATGTTAAACGTGTCATTAGTGTACATCTTAGGGACAATCAATATGAGGTCGTCAACGTATTTTCTAATAAATTTAATGTTGTACGGTAAATTAGGAATGCATCCGTCTTGAATATGGTTTAAAACTAAATTGGCCAGCGATGAATATTTTTGTACTTATATTCTGTTGTTGTTTAATAGGAAAATCTTTTGTGAAAATTTGAGTAAAATCGGTTAAATAACATGGCCATAATATATTTTTAAAAAATTTAGTAATTTTTAGTAATTTTGGCAACACTGGTTATTAATAAAATTATATAATTAATGGGAGCATTAGGAAAATCTTTTCTGAAAATTTGAACAAAATCGAATAGATAATGTAGCCACAATGAATTTTTAAAAACTTTAGTAATTTTTTTCTCGGAAATTGGCATTACTGGAAAAAACCAAAACCACATGACCATCTTGGGCACTACACAAACTTATCCTGAAAATTTCATTAAAATCGGTTGAACCGTCTAGGAGGAGTTGCGGCCACAAAATTTTGACTTACGACCGAGCGAGCTGACGACGCACATCCATACACCCACATAAACCAAGTTCAGATTCGTCATCCAGAGGCTATATGAGGGATTTCTATACACAATTTTATTTTGAAAATGTTACAGATACCGTACCAAACGCTATACCACTTTTTCCTTGCAGTCAAAGTGGTAAAAATTGGGTTATGTTAAATAAAACAAACAAACAAGTGGCAGATTTAGTGCAAGTTGTTAATAATCTAGTAGAGCAGCTAAAAACTGAAATATTGGAAAAATGTAAGAAAGAACATGAACCTGTTGAAACAAAACTGAAATATGTAGACGCAGTAAAAGAAGATAATAAAAGAAATGGTGAATTATTACTAATACAACCAAAGAATAAAAAGACAGATACATCTGATACTATATAAATGTTTCTATTGTTTAGTTACATTTATTGAACTTTTATAATCAAAATATTTCTTTTTAAATTTCAATCTTGTACCTGTTTTGTCGATTATCTTATTAATTTCGTTTTCTGTTATCAAAGTAAATGCCACTTTATCAATTGCTTCGTCTGTAAGAAAATTTAATAAAAATTAATATTACATAAAGTGAAATACAAATACAACATTAACAAAAATATCTATTGAATTTTTGGTATAGGTATACATAATACACAATCATACATACATACACAATCACGCCATGTACCCAAAAGGGTGTGGCACAAACTCTTTTCATCATCCCGAAATCAATTACAATTACAAAAAAATTATAATAGAAATGCTATCTTATCAAAAGTTTGGTTATAAAAGATTTAATAAGTTAATTTTTATTTGAACAATAACAAAAAATAATTGTGAAGAGATTATGTAATAAAATATTTAACAAAACTTGTGGCACAAGTATTTTTATTTTTTATTTCAAATCACTTATATTTTACTTTAAAAGTTAAGTTTTCCTTAGACCTTAATAAAAGTTATAAAAACACTATTAGTTATATTATGCGAAGTAGAAAGCGTTCTTTATTATGTTGAGCCCACAAATATTTGCCAAGGCTAAGCAATCTGGGCGAAACACAAACAAAGCATTTTTTTACAAGTAACATACATATACTATTTTTTTTCAAACATTCCAAACGAATCTAAACTATATATTATAAAATAAATACAAAGTAACCTAACAGTTATAAAACAGTTAGTATACATATTACTTATATTTATTAGGTGATTTGTAAACATTAATATTTCTTTGATCAAATATGCAATTTCTGACAAATCTGGCGGTGTAAATTGCATTTCTTGTTCTTTTTGACACATTTTAAATAATTCAATTCAAAGTTAAACAAAAATAAATAATACAATTGTCACTAATTTTAATTAACCCATTAAAACAAAATTTAATAAAATCAAATAATAATTAAAAATATTTTTTATTTAGGTGTTATTATTTTACATGCATCTTGATATATACGAACCAATATATAATTTTATAAAATATGTATTATAAAAATAATTACAATTATTTATCGCAATTTTTATTTTTAATAAAAGCATCAGAACAATACATCTATCACTTAACTAGTTTTCTTCTTAAAAAATACAAAAACATATTATTTCTGTTTTCTGTTATTAAACATACAATTATATTTTGTTAATGCACAAATAATACAATATCAATAGAAATACAATTTTATTTATTCTTTTTTTTTTCAATTGTAGTATAGTAACTATAACCACCATTAGAATTTTTAAAATATTCTAATGTAGTATCATGAACAACAATCTTTTTCTGGTCAAACGCCTTATCGTTTGTACAATACGGTATAACTTGCCCTGAAATTGTTGTTTTATAACCACACTTTGTTTGATCATCAAAAGTTATTTAAAAAAGAAATGTTGTTGCTAATTTTTTGGGTCCAATAAATTGCACCGAAAATTCAACTAATCCATTTTGTAATTTTTGCCGCATTATTTTAAATATTCCGATTCTATGAAAATAAAGCATTATATTTTTTTTATCATCTTTATTCGATGTTTTATTATTATGTTCATTTTCAACATGATTTTGTAATAACGATAACATTCCTTTCCATATACAATTTTCTTTTTCTGCTAATGGACATTCATATTCCGCAAACTCGCATTCTTCCTTTATGTGACTGACAATGTTGCTTCCTTTGTCAAATATTTTACAACCATATATTTTATTTGGACATGGTAATTGCACAGATTCAACCATATTTTCCAATGTATAATTACGAGCACCTTCAAATGCACTTTTACACTGTGGACACCGTGGACACTTTGGTTTACACTTCGAACAAATACTGTGCCCCATAGAACAAAGTGAAATTTCTTTATACCTACATGTACTCGTTACATATAGGACATTCCAAATCTTTTAAAAAAATTTCGAACATATTTTCCATTATAATTAGTTAAATATTTAATTACTATATTCCTACTACTAAATTATTGTTATAATTATAAATACTGCAAAATGCAACTAAAACAATATCTGCAATAATATCTTTATATTTCACATTCTTATCACGTAATTATCAATTCGATGATTGTGTCACTTTTGTGATATTTTTTTTTTGACGCTATTAACGTTAATAAAAACAAGGAATGTGCTATATATTTATTTGTGTTATGTTTTATCATAATTTCTATTTATATTTTTAAATATGATATCTATATATATATATATATATATATATATATATATATATATATATATATATATATATATATACCGGGTGTCTACTTTTTTTTTGTTACATAGGGAATAAAATGCTAAAATTTTCATTTGGTGATAAATTTTCCCCTAATTATTATAGAACAAAAGTACAAATACAAAAGTTGTTTAGAATTCAAAAATGCATCAAATGATGCCAAATTTATCAATATAGGATGTTCTGATCAAGAATTAGAAGCAAATTAAAATTTCCATTTTTGCGCTCTTTACATCAAAGTGCCACGGAAATTAAACAAATAATTTCATTTCTTCTGGAGTTTGAGTTTGACAGATCGTATTTATTTTATTGTTACGTTCTGTATTATTATTATTATTATTATTATTATTATTATTATTGAAAATAATGAATAAACTTAATGTAAATGAAAAGCTATTAAGTATAAAAAGTATTAAGTATTTATTATTTATTACAATGAAAGGGTATTTTACTCGGCTGTACACTACGTACTAGCTGTGGTTTTAAATTGTGAATGTCTCCATTATAATTTTAAGTAATTGTTTAATTTATTTATTAACTTCAAGTTATAAAAACAATACATTTGAATTAGATGACTGGCATTATGCCTAATATATTTATTATAATAATTTAAACTTATCCCTGAGGATGCTGTAAGTTGTGCAGTGAAACGTCGGATAAGAGTTTAATAAATAGTAAATAGCTGAACTCCGTAAAACTTTCTTTATTTATTACAATATTCAATATACCTATAAAACAGAAAAATTCATGAATACAAGATATAGGAGAACAAAAACGAAACTAACAATTTAAATTAAATGTTCAAATAAATCGCCATTAACTGCCAAACAATAACCTAATCTGTTATAAAATTCGTGACGTACAGAGCTTAATTGTGTTTGTGTTATATTATTGCACTCTTCAACAATGGCATTTTTCAAATCAACAAGATTTTTGATATGTCGTTTATAAATTTTCTCCTTCAAATATGGCCATAAAAAGAAATCGCACGGTGCTAAATCGGGCGATCTAGCTGGCCAATTAATTGGACCACCTCTACCAATCCATGAATTTGGAAAACATTGATCCAAATATAATTTAATGTTGCAGCTGTAATGTGCCGGACATCCGTCTTGTTGATACCAGACAACATTATCTTGAGTTGCACACTCTTCTAACTGCGGACCAATATGATTTTGCAACATATCCAAATATTTTTCGTTGTTTAAATTATTTTCAATAAAAAATGGCCCAATTATACACCTGCCAAAAATTCCAGCCCATACATTAACTTTTTCTGGATATTGGGTACGTGTTGCTACCATTAAATGAGGATTTGTTTGGCTCCATATTCTAAAGTTTTGTGTATTAGGTTCGCCGTGTAAAGTAAACGTAGACTCGTCAGTAAAACAAATAGATTTCAAGAAGTTTCTGTCTAAATTGGATTTTTCCATAATAATGTTACTAAATTCGCTTCTAGCCATTTTATCCGCTTCAAATATCTCTTGGTGCGTGGAATATTTATAAGAATGATATTTTTCATTTTTTAGTACCTTATGTATTGTTGAAGGATGCAAATTTAATTCAGCACCAAGTTGACGCACACTAACATTTGGGTTTTCCGTTACACACAAAAGTATATTCAATGTATTTTCTTTAATTGCATTTTGATTTAAATTCTCCTCCTGATCTTCTGCGTTGATTTTTCTACAATTTTTACAACGTTTTAACACACTTCCAGTTTCTTCGAATTGTTTAATTATCCTACGAATAGTCATAGCGGAAGGTATGGGACGGTTTTCAAAGAAAGCGCTGAATAAATCTCTTACTCGTCGTATCGAATTTCCAGTAAAATACCATTTTACGCACTGAACTTTTTCATTTACCTTAAGTTTATTCATTATTTTCAATAATAATGATAATAATACAGAACGTAACAATAAAATAAATACGATCTGTCAAACTCAAACTCCAGAAGAAATGAAATTATTTGTTTAATTTCCATGGCACTTTGATGTAAAGAGCGCAAAAATGGAAATTTTAATTTGCTTCTAATTCTTGATCGGAACATCCTATATTGATAAATTTGGCATCATTTGATGCATTTTTGAATTCTAAACAACTTTTGTATTTGTACTTTTGTTCTATAATAATTAGGGGAAAATTTATCACCAAATGAAAATTTTAGCATTGTATTCCCTATGTAACAAAAAAAAAGTAGACACCCGGTATATACAAACAATATACATTAGTATAGGCATTTCTCTAAATTTATCTGATGGATCGCTTCATCGCGATCCTATTCTATGATATCACAAAAATTAGAAAATAAATTTATATTAATTATTGCAAAAATACTTAATTTTTAATATGTCTAATCTTTTATTTTTTTCAATTTACTGATGTCATACAATGAGTTTCCGTTGAAGCGATAGATCCATCAGTAAAATTTAAAGAAACGTCTTATGCTTTTATTAGATTGCACAATTATTTTATTTTTCTACACTGTAAAAAAGTTGCCATTTTACATAAAAACCACAATAAAAAATTACATATTATTTCAGTAAAATGACGTTTTACATTTTTATGTAAAAATATTGTAATTTTAAGTTAAATAATTAATTTACCGAATTATGTAATTTTTTTTAACCGAAATAATAAGTAAACTTAGATAAAATATACGTGTTTTATATAATGTAAAAATTTTCCTGTAACATGTGTAAAACATATTACACTGGTATAAGTCAGTTGTTCCAGGTTTTTATGTAAAATTAGCGAATTTTTGTTTACTGTATAGTATAATGAATTCATTGCAAAACCTTTATTAAAGTATAATACGTTAAATATTTATATTTTTTAGGGTTAAAGTCCACCAGCTCCACCAGCGGGTGGTGCGCCGCCACCACCTCCACCAAATGGTGGTGCCCCACCACCACCTCCACCAAATGGTGCTCGTAAGTATTTTATCATAATATTATCGATTTATTTTTGATTTGATTTTTGTTTTCATTTTACAATAGCTCCATCGTGTCCAACTTGTAACCCACCACCATCAACAACTGCATCTGGATGAAGTAAAACTATGATTAATTTGATTGATAACTTGTATTTGTATTCAAAATAAATAAATGGCTGCCATATAAATATCCGTTTTGAATTTTTTTGTTTTATTATACAGTTTTTATATAATTAAATATCAGGATTTCAGTGGTATAGTGACGAATACAGCCCTTTTTGAGTTTCGAAATAATGCCGTTTGAAGACTAGAAATAACCAGTAATAAATAAGTACACGATATTTTCAAATAGGAATGACTATGTATAATGTTTGACAAATATCCAAATGCACTACACTTCATCAACCAAGAATAAAATTATGAATTTTTAAAGATAAGCATTTTTCTTAAAAATAGCTGAGCTTCATCGTTGTGTCAAAAAGCCTAAAAATGCATGTCATTTTTTTAAGATACTTACTTCTTCATTCTTTAAAATTTTGTAGAAAGAATAACTAAATACGATTTTATTTTAGTGAACGAACGTCGGTTATAATTACAAATTGTCAAAAATTTGCAATTTTTAAGAAAAACTCTTATCTTCAAAGAGTCATAGCTTTTTTTTGTAAGTTGATGAAAAAAGCTAATATTTGCAGAAAAAAATAGTCCCTAAAATCGTAATAATTCGTTTCAAAGACATAATTATAAAATGTAAAAAATCAGCTATTTTCTAAGAAAAATAGTTATTATCAAAAATTCATAACTTTTTTAGGTTGATAAAAAAGCTAATTTTTGCGAAAAAAACAGTATTTAATTAGCTTTAAATATCCTGAAAATATTAGACTTGGGAATTTTTGACCAAAAAAAAATTGTTGAAAAATAAGATGGTAAAATATTTGTGCAAGAACTTATTAGGTATATCAGTCCAATGTGGAAAAGATTCTTAAATAAATTCATTTAAGTTTCAAAAGCAAGCTTTCGATTTATTTTAAATCTTCTTCATAGACTCATTAACATATGATAAAACAAAAATATACATCAATTTATTATTAAAATTCCAAATTTTCGCCTAACAATTGTAGGCTTCATCAGGGAAAAATACTAGAAATTAAACAATAACACATAGAAAAATATATAAAGCCAAATAACAATCATTAACACAATTTAAAATAATGTAGAAACTTACAAGTATGATGAATAACAATAATGTAGTTAATTAGTTTAAAATAATTGTAACTACTTCTGGCATTGTAAATATTACTAATTAAAAACAATTTACTTTGTATGTGTATAAAATGCAATAGTCATAATATTAAAATAATAAATAGTTGATAATAAATAAAATAAAATATTAATAAATAGGATAAATAGTTAAAAGCTTGTCAGAATATAAAATTTTTTTTTTTTAAGGTCACAAATATAACACTAAACTAAACTACATTAAACAATTAAGAAAAAATATAAAAATTTAACGGTTTTTTAAATTTTGAAAAAACTCATGTAAAACGTGTCCTAACCCAAGGCTACTAAACTATAAAAGGTTACCTCATTTTCAAGCTTTTAGGCGCGGGGAATGCGCGGCAAGTTGTACGCTTGTGACGTAGTCTGTAGCCTCCATCGTAGCCCGCCATTTGTATAGCATGTGCTGTATATCGTATGTTTACATATTTTTTTGCGTATCATATATTTCGTGAATTATAGCGAAATCTTGTGTTTTGTGTATGTTTATTGTATATTTTAATTTTGTAAAATGACTGGCACTAGATGTACAGTTGCTGTATGCAAAAACAGTTTAGAATATACTAAAAAGTTAGGAAAAATGGTTATGTACCATAGATTTCCAAAAGATCCTATTATTAGAAATCAATGGATTCAGAAATGTAGACGAGCTGGTAAATGGAATCCAGATACATGTTTTGTTTGTTCGGAACATTTTACAAATGATGATTATGAACGTGATTTGAAAGCAGAATTATTAAATATTTCTAAGAAAAGAAAATTAAAACCACAAGGTATGTGATTAGTCCTTTATTTGTAAAATCTATTTTTTCATTAAACTATTTTATTTGTGACAGCTATACCATCATTAAAGTTAAAAATAGTTGAGGAAACAATAACTTCATCCACAATTGCCAGAACTGAAAGAATGCGAAAACGTGAAGATAAAACACTTGTTTTAGATCTTTTGAAAAAATCTGAAGAGATTAACGAAGCAAATGCTGCTGTTCCCCATATTTCACAACAAAATGAAATAACAGGAATAATTGAGAGTTCATTTGAAAAAAAATATTATGATTTGCTTAAGCAATATAGTGAATTAAAAGAGCAATTTCAGGTAACGATTTCAATGTAGTAGCTCGTAGAAATTATAAATATAGAATTGGTTGTTTCAAAACTTTTTATTTATTTATTTTTCAGATTAATATTAATGCAACAAAAGCTTTAAAAGAGCGAATTAAAACATTGGAGCAGGACTTAAAAAACAAATGTAGTGATAAAGACTTAATAATAAAAATCAGAAAAGTTTTAAAAGAGGTGTTTAGTGATGGACAATTGGACATTATTTTGTTGAAAAAAAAAGAAAGTGCATTGGAGTGTACATGATCTCTCGGTTGCTTTTACATTGCGCTATTTTAGTAAACATTGTTATTGCTATTTACGCGACAAACTTAATTATCCTTTGCCTGCCATTTCAACACTGCAACGATGGGCAGCTAAAATAAACTTAAGAAATGGTGTTTTAGATGCTGTTATTTTATTTATGAAAATAGCAGGGTGTAATATGACAAAATTTGAAAAGTGTACTGTGCTAAGTTTCGATGAAGTAAAAATTCGTAGTGTATATGAGTACGACAAAAAGAAAGATGAAATTGTTGGACCACATAAGCAAATGCAGGTTATTATGGCTCGGGGGCTCTTTGGAAAGTGGAAACAACCTGTATTTATCGGTTTTGATAAAAGAATGACATCCGATATTCTGGAAGACATTATAAGAAAGCTTGATGAAATCGAATATAATGTAGTAGCCTGTGTATCTGATTGTGGAGGTTCAAATATTGAATTGTGGAAATCATTAGACATATCTATTAACAAAACGTATTTTCAACATCCCGTTTTAAAAGAAAAAGTATTTATGTTTGCAGATGCTCCACACTTATTAAAACTTATTCGTAATTGGCTTTTAGATACTGGTACAGCAATTACAAAAACTCCTATTAAAGCTTTAATTGAAACTAAAACTGAAATTAGTTCTTACTATAAGCTTACTGATTTCCATATTACATGTACTAAAACTCAAAGACAAAATGTAAAACTAGCAGCACAATTACTTTCCCATACCACGGCTACTGCACTCAAGTACTATAAACCTGGAGCATATAAAGAAGCCGCGCAAGCAAAATTAATAAGTGGTTTGATATTATGAATTCTTATTGTTTAGAAGCTACAATACCATCAAAAAGGGCGTATGGATCTTTCTTGGAGGAAGGAACAGGATAATGTATTAAATGAAGTTTGTAATTTAATATTAACGATGCGTTGCATCAATAAAACATATTTAGAAAGATTTCAAAAAGGTATTATTATATCTATCAAATCTTTACAAAGTTTATTTCCTGAAATGCAGAGAAATCGTTTAAATCAAGCTACAGTGGAAAACTTTTTTTCGCAAATTCGAACAAGAGGGGGTTTGTGTGATCATCCTTCGCCTCTAGATGCAATATACAGAATTAGAATGATTATTCTTGGTAAAAATCCAGGTATTATACATAATAATATGAATACACTGGATTCATCACCAGACGAGTACATTCTGGCAAATGTATTAAAGAGATCAAATATTGATGTTGAAAATATTTTGACAAGTAGTGCGCCTGAGTCTGATGAATCATTAGAACAAAATAGTGACAGCTCATATAATATTAGTGTTGTTTCAAATAATGATTCATCAAAAATCAAGAAACAAATTTTAAATGAATCTGACTGACGGTCTTCAATATTTAGCTGGTTGGGTGGCAAAAAAACTGTACCATAAATATCCATATTTAGGAAATTATACATATAAATTTAAATCTGAACATGACTACATTATACCATCATGGCTACAAAGTTTGTCATTTGGCGGATTAACAGAACCGTCAGAAAAATGGTTGAAAAAAGCTAAAATATTAGACAAACTGTTTTGTAAATATCATGGAACGGAATTTAAGAAGAAAACAGGTGTAAGAAAGAATTTGGTTTCAAAAATTATTAAAAAATTTAAAAATATACCGGAAGAAGTTGTTACTATATTTATACGACAACGCACATTTATTAGAATAAAATATCTTAATTTTGAAAATCAAGAAAAACAATTAGCTTTAAAAAGAAAAGCACCAGATGAAAATAGGAAAAGCACTAAAAAGATGAAAAAAATCGTCACATAACGATTAATATTTTCAATATTATAGTATAAATATATTTTTTTATATTAGTTACATAAATAAAGATATTTCATAGCTTAAATACAGTTTTTTATAATTATTTCATATATAATTTATACATATGTTTTACATTAAAAATAAAACAAATTAATGATAATTAAACTTATTTATTTCATAATTTTCAGTTATTGAATTTTTTTGCATTATTTTTATAATTTTACAATAAAATTAATAGTTATCGATAAATACACACTTAAATTAACTCAAAAATTTTCATTATATATTTAATGGAATATGAGTTTGATTTCGTTTTACGCGCTATATGGAAGGCTACAGACTACGTCATTTTGTACAACCAATCAGAGCTCAACAGCAAAATGAGGTAACCTGTTTATAGTTTAGTAGCCTTGGTCCTAACCAACTAGTAAATTTATGAAATTTGAAAACAATAATTAAACCAACAAACAGAATTTAGATACAAGTCCACTGTTTGAATTTGGCGGAATAAAATTGCAATGCGCATAATTAGTGATTTTTTTGTTTTTTCTGGTCACTAATTAGAATTAAGTTGGCATAAGTATTGTATGTGTTTTCGATGTCAGTTTTATTATTGATAATTTGACGTTTGTTTTTGTTGATATGAAATGATTCTAATTGTAACCTCTTAAAATAATTGTTTTCTTTTTCCAATATTGTAGGTTGATCATACGTAACATGCCGTGTGTTTTGTTGTCCGTAAGTGTCCAGCCAGAGCACAAGTTTTATTTGTTTTTTTCTCATTTTGTGTTGTGTTCTTCTACTGACTAATTTCTGCGATGAGGTACCTATGTACACTTTTTCACACGAGCACTTGATGGAATACACCGTGTTACAATTCGATGTTAATGATGTCGGTTCTTTGAGTCTGGTGTGTAGGTTGTGTATTATTTTTTTGTTTTTTTGAATGATTTTTAAATTATTTTCTTCTTTAAATAATTTTATGATTTGACTTGAAACTTGGTTAATTTTGGTAAAACTAATATATGATGGTTGTTGCGTATTTGTGTTTTGTGGTGTATTATTATTGTTGACTGTTGGGGGTGTCGTCAGACTGATTATTGTTGAATAATATTGCCCGTATCATTTTTATTGGATACCCATTTTCTTTTAGTAATCTTTCTACCTGTTTAAAATTTTTTTGGTGAAATTTAGAATGACTAATTTTTATAATTCTGCTTTTTAGATTTGAAATGATGTTGGTCTTGTTGCTATTGCTGTGGTTAGATAAATAGTGGATGTACCTGCCCGAATGAATAGATTTCCTGTACCAGTCAAGTACAATGTTTTGGTTGTTGTCTCTGATGATTTTTGTATCAAGAAAAGCTATTATTGTTTTATGAATATTTTTTTTGTTGTTGTCATGGCAATAGTGTCCAATTTAAATAAAAGTTGGCTTCTATCATCTGTTTTATAGTAATTTTATTAATTATATAATTATAATTAATTAAGTTAATTAATTATTTTTCATTTAATATTTCTAATATTATTAATTAGTTAATTAGTTAATAATTGCATTGTCATCTGAGTTTTGAGCTATGTTGACAAAAAAACCGGTGTTAAAAAGAGTTTGTTACAAAGCAATATATTATAATGAAAAAACAATCTCAAAACTTTTTTGCTTCACCTCACAGAACATTAGAAACGACCTTAATTTACTAATTAAAATAAAGTAATAATATAAAATTATATTGATTTTTACTACATTCTTTAGTAAATTAATATGAACGCGACATAAATGACTAAAGTAAAACTGAGTTGTAACATCATTTTAAAGAAAAATGTTTAAAAGCAAGAATAATTTTTTTTCCAGCATAAAAAGTATTTATCTAATATGCCGTTTAACAACAGTATTACCTTATAGTATAGAAAATATCGAAAATCGTACTACAGTTCGAAGAGACAATATTAAAATTTCATTCCGTATTATTCAAATGGGAATATTGTCTGCTCTCATTTTATCTTTATATTATGGAATGAAATTATTTGATTTCTTATCCAGCAAAACAATGGATTTTGTAACATTTATTATACAATTTATACTTTTGTTCATTTCTCTAGTTACAAATTTCTTTACATTTCAAATTTCTGGAAATATATTTAGTAATACTTTACAAGGAATACATGAAACGGACGTTTTATTAAAAAACCTAAACATTGACGTAAATTACGAAAAGTTAACAACAAATATTTGGAAAATGATTATTTTCTTTACTTTTATGTACACAGTTATGGGTAGTTATGGGTTTATTGCTAGTGGCACTCCAATATTAATTAATTTTTATTGTAATTTTATTCAACTTACAAATGCTACATTATTGATTTTTCTATTCGCTTTACTTCTTGATTGTCGTATGAAATTTACTATGTTAAATGAATATTTAAAAGATATTATACGTGATAATAAGAATATCTATAATATATTAATTAGAAAATTCGAAAAATGGATGTACGTTCACGGCAAAATATCGAAAAATTGTAAAAATATTAACGATTTATTCCAGCCGATTTTAATTACAAATTATGCGACATTCTTTAATAACACTCTATTTTCACTATACTATTTTAGTGAAGGATTTATTAAAAATAAAGAAATTTTGTTTCCTTTAATTATGACAATCATTTGGACTAGTTTTAATTTTATAGTTTTACTCTTTTCCACATCTGTTTTTGGATATATTTCTGATGAAGTAAGTATTTTACAAAAATATATATGTATTTAAAGAAAATAATAATATAATCGCACACAGAAATTTTCATAACAAATACTGCAGCATATTGTTTATCTTATTTTTAATTGTAAAAAATAAATTTACTTAAAGCAATCATAAATTGTTTCTTTTGCTAGTGAATAACAATAATTAGAACTTTGAACGGGAACTGAAAACCAAAAAATCGTCATTTTTGCTGGAACATAAATCGGAACTGAACCGCAAAACAATATCGGTTTATTTTTTATTATCTTTTATTACATTTAAAAATGTGACAGATACTGTACCAATCACTATACCACATTTTTCTTGCTGTTAAAGTGGTAAAAAAATAAAAAATATTTTTTTCTTTTATATTTGTTACTGTTTGCCTTAACGAAAAACTCAGTCTCAAAGTTGCAAAACAAAATTTACTCCGACCTCTAGCTCCGGAAAAATTTTTCGACTTCTCGCCTTCACGACTCCGACTCCATGCACACCGCTGAATACAAGACATTTGATTTTACATTTTCAGAGCAGTAAAAGTATGTACATTGCACGTGAAATTAAATATAAGAAGAACTGTAGTAATGATTTTAGGGAGTATATAGCGGTCTATCTCTTACGTTTACGAACACAGAAAGTCATTTTTAACATCTGTCAAATTATAAATATTGACAATTCATTATTATATGTTGTAAGTTAGTTAAATTTTCTAATACCTCACCGTATAATAACCAGGGCTTCGAACCGGAACTGAACCGAAAAAAACAATACAATACAATCTTAACTTTTCACGTCAGTTGTCGTTTTTTGTTTTTTGTTTTTCATTTTCGGGGTCTCGCAACTAATCTTACCCGAAAGAGTATTTGATTTGCTTTTTCTTTTTGGATGAATAGTCAGTTACTGAAATTGAAAATCAAACTTTAATAATCTTTATAGTTTAAATGAAAATACATTGGAAAATATTTTAATAATATTTCAACATCGTATTTGCCTGGATAAAATTCATGAGTTTATCATGACCAGTCAAATAAACAAAATGCATTGACATGTCGTAGTGGCCATGTAGCTCAGTTGGTAGAGCATTAGGCGCGAAACCTAAAGGTCCCGGGTTCAAACCCCGGCAGGGCCAATGCATTTTTCTTTAATTTAAAAATTGTCTAATGTTTAATTAGATAAATAAATATAAAATTAATGGTGTTTAATGCAAAAAAAATAAAAATAGTTAAACATTTACACCAAAAGAATTTATAAAAAATTAAAAATATCATTGCTAGATGTAAAATATTTCAACATCGTATTTGCCTGGATAAAATTCATGAGTTTATCATGACCAGTCAAATAAACAAAATGCATTGACATGTCGTAGTGGCCATGTAGCTCAGTTGGTAGAGCATTAGGCGCGAAACCTAAAGGTCCCGGGTTCAAACCCCGGCAGGGCCAATGCATTTTTCTTTAATTTAAAAATTGTCTAATGTTTAATTAGATAAATAAATATAAAATTAATGGTGTTTAATGCAAAAAAATAAAAATAGTTAAACATTTACACCAAAAGAATTTATAAAAAATTAATATTTTAATAATTAAAGGTAATTTTTATTTTTTCTAATTATAAAAAAATAAAAATTCTGTATACAAGAATTTGTTACGTTAACATTTATGTTATCTTATTATTATTATAGGTATAATTAAAACATACATATAAATTATATAAGTTTCAAATAATAAATTATATTATTATCATATATTATATACTCCTAATTAGTATATCTTTAATTAATTAATAATAATTATTATTTTATTAATTATTAATAATTATTAAATTAATAATAATTATTATTCATATTATATTTTTATATCAATTTATGTAGTATGCTTATTATAAAAGTAGGAATTAAATGTTTTAAACTACTCTGTAGAAAATAAAAGACATTTAAAAAATTTAAATATTATTCACTCGGAACTGAACCGAAAACCGAAAAAAACCTTTATTTTTGCCGGAACGAAAACTGGAACCCAACCGATATATATATATATATATATATATATATATATATATATATATATTTAATTGAACCAGAACAAAAATCGAAACAAGAAAATAACGGTTGGAAGCCCTGATAATAACATAAATAATTGTGAATAATTTCATAATATTTGTTGTAAAAATGTTCATTTTATTAAAAAAAAAATTTATTTCAGATTTTTGCAAATGCTTTCACTTATATTATAATTATGAGCCAATTTCGAGATACGGAATAAAAATAAAAATATTATTTCATCAAATGTAATCTACAAAACCAACATGTAAACATAATTAAATTTATTAAAATAAAACTGCTTTAAGTTAAAGTTCTGTATTAATATTTTTTTTAAATCGATGTTTCTACGTCACATCAATCTTCATCAGAATAAATGATACAAATGACATTTACAGTAAATAACAGAACATAGAAACAAGTTTCTAGGTAACGAAATAAGTAACTAGATCATAAAATTTTATAGATTTTCAATTAATGGAAGCCAAATTTTATTTAATTCAGTCCCTTCACAATGAAGGTACTGAGTTAAACTTAGTTCGTAACTTAGAAATAAGCTTATTATAAAAGTAGTAATTGTTAGTATATTTTCATATTATTCATTAAAAAAAAAAATTAACTTCTCGATAAACTAGACACTTAAAATTTTAAACATAGCTAAGAACTGGATGACAATGCAATGTTAACTAATTAATTAATAATATTAGAAATATTACATTAAAGTTAAATAATTAATTTAAATAATTATAATTATAATATAAATCTAATTATTAGATTATAATTAATTAATTAGATTTAAAAACGTGTTATGTTAAAAATGTTTTTTGTTTTAATTAACAATAATAATTTTCAATAATATAACCAAAATTGTTGTCAATCATAAATGACTGTCTGACTAAAAAATCAGACTGTCATTCCTGACTTCAATCACGAAACCTCTACACTTATCAGTCAAATTGACAGTCTGATTGAAGTAATTTTAGTTTAGTTGATATTAAAACACCAAAAAGTGCGGATCTGGCGTGACTGGCGTGAGCATTCAAACTGTCAGTCTCTACCCTCTACTTCACGTGATTGAAGCTCGGATTTCAAAATATTTAGAAATCCGTCAATCCATTCATCAGTCTATCAATCTTGACATTACACTTTCAATCAGAATGTCAATCTTCGGCTTAGATATTATTCCGAAGGATCATGTAGAATGTTAGAATCCCAATATCATTAAAAATCACTTGCTAGGATATAACAGTAATAAATATCAATTGAACGACGACTAAAAATGCTAACAAACTGACAAAGTTTGATTCATCCAACAGTCATGGATATGTCAACGTGCTAACTTCCCAAAATGTTATATATCAAATATCCATGACATAATCGTTTTTGTCTATATCTTGAGAAGTAAGTGCTAATATAATATTCTTATTTATATCTAATTTTTTCTTGTTGTATCGCTTTTCATTTTGTGGTAAATAATGTATTGGAGTTTTCAGTCAATATTGTATAAATATAAAAAAATGTTACTAAAACAAAGTTGTTTTTTTTTATTATTCGAATATTATAAACAATCTAATTATTTACATACCTAAACAATGAAATATTTTTTAATTTCCAAACATAGATAAAACTATAATAGAATTCGCGAACAAATCTTTTCTATCTGGGCCAGTATAATAACCATATCTCTATTTATCAGAGACAACAAGTCTCATTAACTCTGATTTCCCACTGTAAGATATAATTTGGACGTTTTCGAATTTGTGTACAATTTTTCGTCCGCGAACATCATTATTCAATATTTGTTTAATATCTATAAAATATATAAATTATCAATTATCTTACCTTACTCGGAAAATACAATGTCATCAGTAAATCCTAAAACGTAATTTTAATTGTTGTTGTAATAGTATTAATAATTTTTATAATTTCGATGGAAATTTGCATTTTATTGAAGTCTTCTTCATGAAGTAGATGGAAAACAAATTTATTTATTTTTTATTCTGTAAATACAAAAAATACTATATCAATTATATGCATTAGAATTAGAAATTTAGGTACGTACATTTTTAAAAATAGAATTATAGGTAATGATACATATAACGACTCTGATTTGTTTTCAAAAGTTTTCCAAATATCATGGAACAAAAAATTAATTATTTCTTTTACATTTCATATATTTACAGTAGTTGTTTGTTACCACTTTTACTGCAAGGAAAAAGTGGTATAGCGTTTGGTACGGTGTCTGTAACATTTTGAAAAAAAAAATTTGTATATAGAAATTCTTCATATAGTCCCTAGATGACGAATCTGAACTTAGTTTATGTGGGTGTATGTGTGTGCGTCGTCAGCTCGCTCGCTCGGTCGTAAGTCAAAATTTTGTGACCGCAACTCCTCCTAAACGGTTCAACCGATTTTAATGAAATTTTCAGGATAAATTTATCTAGTACCCAACATAGTCATGTGGTTTTATTTTTTTCCAGTGATGCCAACTTTCCGAGAAAAAAATTACTAAATTTTTTAAAAATTCATATTGGCTACGTTATTTATCCGATTTTGATGAAATTTTCAAAAAAGATTTCCCTAATGCTCCCATTAATTATATAATTTTATTAATATCCAGTGTTGCCAACTTTTCGAGAAAAAAATTACTAAAATTTTAAAAATTTTATTATGGCCATGTTATTTAACCAATTTTACTCAAGTTTTAACAAAAGATTCTCCTAGTATTCATATAATTTATGTAATTTTAACAAAATACAGTATTGCCAACTTTCCGAGAAAAAAATTAGTAAAATTTTTCAAAATTTATTACGACCATTTTATTTAACCGATTTTAATCAAATTTTCATAAAAGTTTCTCCTAGTATATAAATAAATTATGCAATTTTAACAAAAAACAGTGTGGTCAACTTATCGAGAAAAAAAATCACAAATTTTTTAAAAATTCATTGTGGCTACATTATTTATTCGATTTTGATCAAATTTTCAGAAAAGTTTTTTCTAGCACCCATATAAATGATAATATTATTAAAATACAGTGTTGCCAACTTTCCGAGAAATGTCAAAGTGGTCTATATATGGGTTTACCCATATACTTCTAATCTTGTTATATTAATGCAATATGCATTTCATTTGTCATAAAAATAATGTTTTACATATTTTTACTCTAAATAATGTTTCAATAAATAATTTCAACTATAATTCCAAATTCAGAAAAGGCGTTACTAATCGTCAAAATTGTTTTTAGTTTTTGTACATATTACTGTACCTACTCTTTCTGTATTTCGTTCTATTTATTGTAATTTTGTAAAGATTTGTTCTACTCGAAATTTTTTTATAAATTTAACTTTATTTTCTCTAATATTATATTCACTGTAATCTTCTTTATCTTATTTCTTTATTAATTTGATGAAATTTAAGAAAAACAATGGAATGTTAATATATGTAGTCTCGGCATACATTTGCATTTAAGGGGTTATACCTACCTGCAAACTTTCAAAAAATCGATTTTTTTTTTTATTGCATAAATTGAAAGTATACATATTCAAGAATATTTTCTCAAAAGCGCAAGTTAATCCGATTAAAATTGACAAAGTTATGCGCGGTACAAGAGTACCGGGTCGAGACCCATTGGGATCGCTCTCCGTCATTCCTGTGCGCGTGGACATGCGCAAGAGCGTGTTTACGTTGAATGCCATAACCTCAAACGAACGTGCACAATACGAGGCTGCATGTCAGTGTAAAAAGTGATGATTTGATGATTCTATGTAAGTTCCCAAAAATATTCACTTACAGAGGACTGAACACAACTTGAAACTTTAAACGCAATTATCTCGAAACCATGTTTTCAAAATCGGTGCCAAAAATTTCTCGAAAACTATTCGTTTGATTCAGATGGCTGTGTGTGCATTTTGTTAAGAACTATTTTTTCTAGTACTTGATCGTTCGGATTTTGTCTCTGATTAAATTTCGATTTTTTATAGCCGATCAGAGACAAATTTTTATGGGTCAAAATCGATACTTCAACTTTACAAGGCCGCCATTTTGTCAAAAATGATTTTTTTTGAAAATCCATCGATTAAGTACTAGTTTTACTCATGCTTAACAAAACCCGCTTGGTTTTATTGATTTCAAATAATTCTAGCGCGAATGGGACTTGGCACCGCAAAAGGGTTTCCCAAAAACATCATCCACGGGGAGCAGCCGTGCGGGGCACCAGGACGGATTTTTGTAATTTAAAAAATCGCATTTTGTAGAGGAAGACATGCCGAATAAAGTGGAGAAAGTCGTTTTGAAAAATGTTGTGTAGTTTTTGTTTAAAAAAATCCCAAACTTTCGTGTATTTTTCGGCCTTGCAGGTAGGTATAACCCCTTAATTAGCGTGCTTAAAAGTCCAATATTTTCAATATAATCATAATAATGAAGCATCTGATGATGTTTATTTATCATATTTATATCGGGAAATACAATTTTAAATAAGTTATATGGTCTCGCAATAAATTTTGGAGAAAGCATAATTTCGGAAATTTTTAATAAATTCATCATCAATTCTAAATAATTATCTTCTTTATCAATTAAATCAAATACATATATGTAATAAAAGGAAAAATTCAAAGTAATACCCAAGTTTGTTTTGCAGTTTATTTAATTGAATCGTAAAATTATTTGTAGATGCATTTTTCAACATATCCATAATGGAATAATTTTATTCTAGAATTTAATATGTGCACCGTAAAATCCATTTTTTTAATATAAAATGATGTAGGTAATACTAGTTTTATTTTCATTGGAACAACACCTGCCAGCATATTATGTCAAATGGATAATTTTCTTTATCTGAAAGTATAAAGATTCATTTAGAATACAGTTAGATTTTATACCAATATCTCTAATAGTGAATGTTCCATTATTCAAATTTTTAAATCATAGTCGTAAATATCTTCAATTCTTAATAAACATATATTGAATCGTTTAATGGATTTTTGTAAAAATCTACTCGATTTATTATACATATTCGATGAAATAAATTGCAGAATGAAGATAAAAAATTTAAAATATCATGAACAGCTAATCCGTGTAGCTCTGAGAACATAGTCTTTATTTTTTGTAGAAAGAACAATACTTTTATCACTTTCTAAAAAATTTAAGTGTCCCATAAAAAAAATTTAAATTTTTGTGTAATCTGTATCTTTTCAAATCATTCGCCTATCATAAAGCGAGCAAATGTATATTATCTAAACTTGAATTACATTTGTATGGTAAATTTTAAATAGAATAATAGAATGATCCTAATTTTTATGTATGCCTGCTTGCCTGCTTTAGAACTTAACGGATTAACAACTTCTATTTCACCAAAATATAATAAAATTCTTAATCCATTTGGATATTTTCTAAAAAAAAATATTGTTTACTATCTCTATAAAAATCAATATATTATTATGATTATGATATTCATTTTCTATTTGATTTCGGAAGCTAGAATTTAAAATTAAATTTTTTAATGTTTCTATAACAGAAACATATTGAAAGGTTTGAATAATATTTTTTTTCAATATACTCATTTTTACCAAGGCTTTGAAACGTTATATTTTTCGTAGCATATAAGATGACAGGAAAAAGGTCAAATAAAAATGCTCTAGTTTGTTAGAATGCGACTAGTTTCGGTATATTAAGCATACCTTCCTCAAGCGAATCTACAATATTATGACAAAGTAACTTATTATTAATTAAACAACAACAGAATATAAGTACAAAAATATTTTTTACAATAAAAAGTTACTTACGCTAATGTGTTTGAACAATAATTAAATATTTATATGGTTTCGATCGCAGCTCAGTACAATATATAAAATTATTAAATTAAAATTATTCTATTTGTCACAGTGTAAAAACAATAATACAATCACAAGTCAGGAAATAAAATATAAATAAATTAAAAGTAAAATAAATATAAATACAAAAATGTCAAGAATTTAAAAACAAAAATGATGTGTACACAACCGTTGTACATAACCGACTAAAACATAATTTAAAACAAACTGGATGTTTCAGATTTTTGATTTTTTATAAATTCTAAGATGTTTCCATATGACGCGCTTAAATTCTCCACGTCCTGTTGTATGTTGATATTGTTTTTATTAATTTTAATATAAATCATGTCTTTGGTTAACCTTTTGTTTAGTACATTTTCTTTATAAAAATTCGTTGCAATGTCTCGCTATTGGTTTGTCAGCGTTCTTTTTAACATCATTCTTATGTTGCAGGATGAGTTTTTTAATATATTGCATAGTCTGGCCGGTATATGTAGCCTGGCAATTTTTGCACTGCAGTTCATATATTAAATGGCTTTGTGAAAGTATAGGTGTCTGGTGTTTGGTTGTTGATAATATACCCTCAACTGTCTTGTTGTATTTAAAACAGATTTGTGTGTTGACAAGGGTTAATATTTTCCGTAATGGTTCTGATAACCCTTTTATATATGTTAATGAACAGTAATTAATATTTTCATTTTTGTTAATCTTGTTACTGTTACTTAATCTGTTGTTATTCAGAATAAAATTTACAAGCTGTTTCGGGTAATTATTTTTGATTAATATATTACAAATTTTTTCTTTCACTTCACTGTGGTAAACAGGACTGCTTAATTTTAGTGCACGATCTTTTAAATTATACGCAGTATTTATTTTCTGTTGTTTTAAATGTTGTGACCTAAAATTGAGACATCTGTCAGAAGTTGCAAGCTTTTTGTACCATTATTTACTTAAAATCCCATTCTCCGATCTTTCTAAGGTTACATCCAAATAAGAATAGACATTTATTCTGTTCAATTTCCATGGTGAATTGGATAGATTGATTGTAGTTATTGAAAATGTTAAGCGTGTCATTAGTGTACATCTTAGGGACAATCAATATGAGGTCGTCAACGTATTTTCTAATAAATTTAATGTTGTACGGTAAATTAGGAATGCATCCGTCTAATATATGGTTTAAAACTAAATTGGCCAGCGATGAACTTACAGGATTGCCCATGCTTACGCCAAAGATTTGTTTGTAAAAAACTCCATTATATGTAAAGTAACTATTGTTAAAAATAAAGTTCAGAATTAATAAAAATTTATCCTGGGTCATGTTTGTATAATTATTATTAAAAATGTTCCATTTTTCAATAACAATCTCAGTAACTAATTCACGAGGAATGTTTGTAAACAAGGACACTACGTCTAATGAAATTAAAATGTCATGTTCCTCTAAAAGAGGTATATTTTGTATTTGTTCAACTAATTCCATGGAGTTTTTTACGTCATATGTACTTAGATTATTTACATTATTAATCACATAATAAACATTAACCAATCCGTAAATTGTAAAATCTTGACGTTGATGTTGAATTTTGATATAGTGCATATTTATTAATTCGCAGCCAGAAGTAATTTTCATTTTATAACATTTGTTGTATAAAATATTTAAGGTTTGTTTTGAATTATCAACCTGAAATTTTGAATTTCATAATTAAAACTGTAATTAATGAAACTAATCTGTACACTATTAATTGAAACATTTCAATTGAATTTATTTTTTTACAAATATATTATAAACAAACTGATTCACCACAATAATACTGTAATTATACATTGGATGATTATATGTTATCTGTAATAATTTAATACATAAAAATGAACAATTTTTTTTTATATTGGTGTATAGAGTGATTTATTTTGCTTTTCCCTTCATGAGAAATTTTTTATTATTACTGATGCGATACTCATTACTGACACTTATAGCCGAAGATAAGCTATCTGCGTGAAAAACAAAAAAAAACTTTCCATTTTATATGCTATTTTATCCTCGAATAAATTAAAAAAAAAAAAATTTATAAAAATACATTCCAAAAAATTCTTAACCTAACTAATAGTTCTAGAACACAGTATATTGAAGTGATTAGTTATTGTGTATATTTAAAAGTACTTCAAATTTTCAAGTTAATCTCTAAAACTATTATTTGTAACTTTTCTTGTAAAGGAATCAGAAAACTAAATATTGACACTTCACTTACACATTTATACACATTTATACACGCACGCACGCACGCACGCACACACACGCGAACGCGCGAACACACACCCAAGCACGCGCACACATGCACACACGCACACACACGCACACACGCACACACACACACACGCGCACACACACACACACACACACACACACACACACACACACATATATATATATATATATATATATATATATATATATATATATATATATACAGTGTGTCCCCGGATTGAGTTCACTATAGGTGTAATCGGCAAAAAAATTAAGAATTTCATTTTCGTGCTTTGGGATTCCGTCCTGCTTTGTCTGAAAACAATTTTAAACATATTTTTAGTTATCTAAAAATCAAGACGGCCATGAAAAATGTAAAAAACTTGTTTATGTTCCGGTAAAGTGCCTTTTTGGTCAAAAATACGGCATAATGTTCTTAAGAAAAGTTGTTCAAAATTTGAAATTATGACTTTATGCAAAATTTCAAAAAGATCGGCTAATTTTCATTAAATCCGCTTTTTGTGTTATTTAACGGAAAATCGCAGTAGTCGCAAAAGAAACATTTGATTGTTATTATCTTAGATAAAAAATACATAAGTTTTTAAGATTGTATTTTATTAATGCCCGGTATTATAAAGGACTGAATAAATTTACTTCCCAAATAAATCGATTTATTGGGTAGATTTCTGTATTATAAACGAAAAATAAATTTAGTTGTCGAATAAATCTAGTAAATAAACTGATAAATTTTATTTGGTCAAAATACATGGAAATAAATTTTATTCTCTTGAATAAATCAGTTGACTGGTTATATTTTTGTAAGTTTTAGGTTTTTAATAGAAAAATATTTGTAAAAATAAAAGTATATACTTAAAATATAATTAAGATTTTATTTTTATTTATTAATATAGGTATGTTATCATATATTAATATGTATTATTTTAAAAAAAATTCAAAATAATTGTATTCTCAATTAAACATTGAAATGCGACAAAGAAAATAAAATATATCTAATATATAATTTTATTGATTTTAAAGAAAATGTCTAGATCGTCTAAAACAATGGTGAAATATTTAAGAATAGAAAAGGATGGATCTCAATCAAAGTACAAATCGTATGTGAAGCCAAGTTAAAAATATGGGACGTTGTAGCGAAGTGGCCAGGTTCTGCTCACGATAACCACATATTCAATAATTCGTTATTAAGAGTTCAATTCGAAAATAATGAATTTGAGACTAAATATCTACTAGGCGACATTTTTTCTTTATACATTCGTATAATAATTTTAGTTGGTTGCCACTACGATTGCCTGTTTGGGCACAAGCCCTGTATTTTATGGTAACTTTAAGGTTTTTTTATTTTCAATAATATCAATATATTGTTTTAATATTTGTATTAAATTTTCTTTGTCTTGTTCTGAGTAATTTTTACCCCGTTCGCGTTTTTTACTGATATTTATGTCGTTTATTTTGTAATAGTACTCTGACATTTCCAAATATACATAACCATAACCCCACTAACGCAATTTACTAGCAGAGTGCATTTTGTCTCATGCAGGCAGTGTTACCAAATATTCAATAACAATTCTTTAAAAATATAATTTTAAATTTAATAAATTAAAATAAAACAATTATTTGTATTGTTCATATTTTATTTTCAAAATAAATGAAATAAATTTTAATAATAATTATGCTGATTTAAGTTTTTGTTTAAAAAATTTAGTATGCTACAAATTGAAAGCATTATTACATTGGTAACACTCGCAATTTATTTCAAGAATAGTTATTTTATTTGGTTATTTGCTTTATAATACAGAAATAATATTTATTTGTAGAATAAATTTATTTAACAAATAATTATTTTATTTTTATTTGGTCCTTTATAATACCGGGCATAAGAAAAGTAATTAAATAACAATTACTCTATTTGACTTCCTTTAATATCTCCACATTTTTCTACTCTAACTCTAAACTGGTCATATACTTTTGCTATGATGATTGGGTTAATTTCATCTATCACATCCCAAATTTTTTGTTTTAATAATTCGATGTTATCATTAAAAACAAATTTATAAACTTCTTGTTTTAAATAACACCACGAAAAAAACTAATGGGGTTAAATCGGGCGATCTCACTGGCCAATGTATTGGTCCATGTCTTCCAATCCCCTTGACGGTAACACTGTATTAGTTCTAGGGTCAATATTTTTAACAAAGAAAACAATAACGATCAAGTAATTTGCAAAATACTTAGATAAGCAATCAATTTCAAACAAACATTTAAAGATTTTGATGTTTATCTAAGATAAAAACAATCTAATGTGTCTTTTGCGACTACTGCGATTTTCCGTTAAATAACACAAAAACCGGATTTAATAAAAGTTAGCCGATCTCTTTGAAATTTTGCCTAGAGTCATAATTTCAAATTCTGAACAACTTTTCTTAAAAATATTATGCCATATTATTGACCAAAAAGGCACTTTACCTGAATATAAAATAGTTTGTTACAATTTTCATGGCCGCCTTTATTTTTGAAAAAACTAAAAATTTGCTTAAATTGTTTTCAGACAAAGCAAGGCGGGATCCCAAAACATAAAAATAAAATTCTTAAATTTTTTGACGATTACACCTATAGTGAACTCAATCCGGGGATATACTGTATATACTATAAGTTAATATAGGCAAAAAGCAGCACTGAGTAAATTCAAACGGGCCTCTCTTGAAACATTAACGATTTTAGCAAAAATACTGAATGCACTCAAACCTTACAACTAGCATTTACACTTCTTTTAATTCCACGGTTAAAACGATCATCCTTAGACTAAAAACTATTTAAATACACAAAATTAATCTATCTACTCTAAACGTGTACATTAATAAATATATTAAATTCGCATATCAAATCTCCTTTTTCAAAAACAAATATTTTTTACTTATTAACATTCAAAAGAAGATTTATACTGATTTGTATAGTTAATAAATAATTACCTACCTTTCTATTAAATAAGTTACACAATGTTGTAAAAATAATAAAATTACTCAGTAGGGCTATCATTATAATCAAATTAACTAAAACTGTCTCCATATTTACATCTGGATTATCTATTGTATTGACGATCTCATATGCATAGTGAAGAAATCCGACAAATTGATATAATGTTACAGTTAAAAAATATAATGAAAATGTTGAATTTAATTGCGATTTTATATGAAGTAATTCATCATACATTTGACATATATATACAATATTTTGAAGTTTGTATTCTTTCAATATCACTAAATTTCTGTTAACTATTTTGAATTTATTTAATGTGTTAAACAATATAGTTAGAAATTCTGCGTTTATATTGATCATCATAACAGTATGTAGAAAATAAAGAAGCAGTTCTGTTAAATTATTATTTAGGAAATATTGCAGGAACCAACTATGCAGCGTTATACATAAAGAAAATGAAAAAAAACTGTAGGTCATAAACAATATTTTTGTACTCTTATATTGTACTTGATATTTGAGCAATAATAAAATTTCATCGATATATTGAATTTTGAGAAATATTTTTTGTATTTTTTTATAGTAGATTGTTCCATGCCAAACATATAATAAAACTGCTACAATTATTTGTAGCAATTTCATTGAGAGTACCAAAGAATAAACTCCATCTATATACATATAATTTACAAGACGAAAATGAATTGTTTTTATCGATAAACCAATTGCAAATAGTATTTGTAAAATATACAAATATACATTAATATTTTTATAATTTTTTGGAATATAAACATATATTCCTAGAATTGCTCCCACAATATGATTAATTTTTAAAATATTTCGAAGAGTATGTTCAGTAGTTATAAACGACATATTGTCACTATGCGAGACAGTAGTACACTACCAACTTTATGCAGTATGTACGTTCTAAGATTTCATTACCAAAAAGTAATAATGAAATTGAATTATATTACATTTATTATTTAAAAAAATATTTTTTTTAAATGCAAATGATTTTTTTATGGTTCCTTAAATGATAAATTATAGCAACTAAATTAAAGTACAAATTTTGTATTAAGTTATCAAAAACTGCGGTAACAATATTTTCCAAACCGAGAATCCAAAATACAATAATAAAATTAACATAAATAATATATTTTGAAACTAAATAATAACATAATTAAAATTATTCGTGCCTACAAATAATAAAGACAATAAAATGAAAATAATCAATTACAAAAATACATATTGGACATCAAGTTTACATTTCCAACAGCGTTACAGTGACGCGGTCAACATGGTTAGGTGCGGGGAGCCGAAAAACCGTCTTATCAGCTTCCAAAATGGCAATTTTCTGGCACAAACAGAAGTTATCGCAAAAAAACCTGAATAAAAACTTTGTTACATACCCACACACACATACATACTTACATACATACATAAAAAAAGTATGTATACGCATTTGGTTATTTATACATACAGTATGTATACGCAATTGGTTATTTATACATACAGTATGTATACGGAATTGGTTATTTATACATACAGTATGTATACGGAATTGGTTATTTATACATACAGTATGGATACGGAATTGCTTATTTATACATACAGTATGTATACGGAATTGGTTATTTATACATACAGTATGTATACGGAATTGCTTATTTATACATACAGTATGCAATTACAAAAAAAACACTGTCAACAGTAAGAATTGATAGTAAAAATTTGATTAATATTTATGACATTGTTTTTAATAAACGATAATTTAAAATTAAAAATCACGTGATCAGTGTCCGAATAAATTTTGCAACATATGGTTTTTGCGGCTTGAAAGAACAAATGTAGATATTCTGTCCCTATGGCTTATATCTCCAATTGTTCCACCTTTAGAATCGACAAATATGTACTATAAAAAAAATTGTAATTTTACTTACAATCCATGAAACACTATAATGCCCAGTATTTTTAGGTACAATTACTGAACTGCTGTAATTTTACATAATTATTTTAAAATACATAATATCAGAACTATTACAAACATTATGTAATATGATATATTATCAACGGAATGGAAAAGTACATATGTGTGTAATATTACAGTTTTTTTTAGTAAATTTTTTTTTAGTAAATTTATAGAACTTCAGTAAATTTACTGTCAGATGTTTGTCATAAATGGATAAAATTTGTTTAGTTCTGTAATATTATTGTTGGTATAATTACATAAATTTCTAAATATACATAAAGAATGAATTTTGAAATGAATGAATTACACTTAAAATATTTTATTAGATTTATTATACAAAATATGTACTAGGTCTCATTATTTTCATGAATTATTACAGATATTAATATACAAGCTGTAATTTTCCATAATTAAAGAAGCTGTACCAACAATACGTAATTTTACATTAAGTATGTGATGAAATTTGCAAAAAGTAAACAATTTTCCATAATTATTAGGTCATTTTTATTTACTTTATGTGATTGTTAAAAATTATGTAAAAATTACAGAATTTTGAGGTAGAACTACAGAATATTTATGGTATTTTTTTATAGTAAAATTTTACTACTATTTTTCTGTAATTTTGTTGTTTCTTTTTTTTTTTTTTATTAAAAATGTATGTAATTATACCAACAATAATATTACAGAATTTACCTATTTATGGAAAGCAAATTTACTGAAGTTCTGTAAATATACTAAACTAGATTAGAAGTATATGAGTAAAGCCATATATAGACCACTTTAACATTATCACATAAATGATAAGAAATAGGAATAAAGAAATTTTTCACCGAAAGTTGGCAACATTGTATTTTGATAATATATAATATTATAGGCGCTAAAGGTATCTTTTGTAAAAATTTCATTAAAATCGGATAAATAATGCGGGCATAACAAATTTTTAGAAAATTATTAATTTTTTTTACGGAAAATTGGCAACACCGTATTTTAATAAAATTATAATTTATGTGAGCAATAGGAAAAACTTTTCTGAAAATTTGATCAAAATCGGATAAGTAATGTAGCCACAAGTTGGCAACACTGTATTTTGTTAAAATTTCATAATTTATGCGGGCACCAGGAGAATCTTTAGTAAAATTTAATTAAAATCGGTTAAATAACGTGGTCATAATAAATTTTTTTAAATTTTAGTAATTTTTTTCGCGGAAAGTTGACAACACTGTATTTTGTAGTAATTATCTAATTTATATGAATATCAGAAGAATCTTTTGTAAAAATTTGAACAAAATCGGTTAAACAACATGGCCGTAATAAATTTTTAAAAATTTTAGTAATTTTTTTCTCAGAAAGTTGGCAACACTGTATTATATTAAAATTACGTAATTTATGTGGGCACTAGGGAAATTTTTCCTGAAAATTTTATCTAAATCGGATAAATAATGTAGCCACAATAAATTTTTAAAAACTTTAGTAATTTTTTTCTCGGAAAGTTGGCATCACTGGAAAAAATCAAAACCACATTACCATCTTGGGCACTAGAAAAATGTATCCTGAAAATTCCATTATTATCGGTTGAACCGTATAGGAGGAGTTGCAATCACAAAATTTTGTCTGACGACCGAGCGAGCGAGCGAGCTGAAGACGCACATCCATACACCCACATAAACTAAGTTCAGATTCGTCATCCAGAGGCTATATGAAGGATTTCTATATACAATTTTTTTTTTTGAAAATGTTACAGACACCGTACCAAACGCTATACCACTTTTTCCTTGCAGTCAAAGTGGTAAAAAGACTTTCTTTAAATAAACTTTAACATATTTAGTAATAAATTGAAATTTAATATCTAAAGATTGTTTAATTTTGTTAAAAACTACGGGTAGCAGCATGTACCAAGTTGGATGCGCGACTACAGTGCGATTAACGTCGTTAACATGAAGCACCACGTATCTAATTGCTATGTTCAGAAACGTAGAAAAATACAAAATATGCTAAATTTCATATTGAATTTGTTCGTATAATACAACTTATTTATTGTAACTGACTGTTCTGAAAACTACATAATGAATCTTGAATTAATAATTTAATAATAAATTTAATATTATTAATTGATTTATATAAAATAAAACATAGTATATTTTTCAACTGGCTCTATTTTCTACGAAAACGATAATTAATGTACCAAAAAAATTCCTGAGATATAATATCCTATGTAGAATAATATACAGAGCGAGTGTAATGTTTGGAACTATCGCAATAAATCTTTTATTAAACGTTTTTGAAAAAAATCCTTGAACACGTCAATTTTTATCTTAAACTAGACATATTTTACTACCTTAATATAAATTATTCTTTGTACTAATTTTTAGTATATTTCCAGGTAGACAGTCATTTTTTTTTAAATAAAATCCAAGGACATGTAATTACATTTTTTAATATTATTTCATTATAAAATACATTTTGTTTACAGGGTACAAATGATTCATTCTATAAGGAAAAACAACTTCTACCGGAAAATCTAATAGCTGCTTGTAAAAATGCTCAAATGTCGGCAATTCTTAAAATGCGCGAAGGCTATGATCACAGCTATTTATTTCTACATTGCAACATTTAAAGAAGAATACATTAGATATCATGCCCAGTATTTACGTAATTAAAACAACAACTGTAAGTATATTTATTTCAATATAATTTTAATGAAATTATTTGCAAATACATAATTAATATATAAAATAATTTCAACAATTTATGTATATATATATATATATATATATATATATATATAATGTTAATATAGAATTGAGGCTATTTTTGGGGTGCGCCACGTATATTATGCCAGTGTTGAAGTATCCATTCTCTTTTTTGCCATAAATATTGGTTACCCCAATAACTATACGCTCTGAAATAAGAAAAATGAACATATTTTTGTTATGCATTGTACAAATAAAAAAATAAATATTTAACAATAACTTACATGCCAGCAGCAGCCCCACCTAAATGTCCAGCATGATCAAATATTTTCCATCCCATTATTATTCCAAGTACATCGAATCCCACTATAAATTTTATTGCCTGCAAATACAAATTGATATTTTTAATTTCTATTAATTAGTTATTATATAGTTGTACGTACAGCTTCTGCGGGAAATGTGAAGAAAGGCAAAAATATGATTCCTAATTGTATATCAGAATACTGTGTACATACATATCCCAATATTGCCATAATTGCTCCAGACTAAAAATTGATTTTAATTAATTAGTAACATATAATTACATTTCGATTTTTATAGCTGTCGATAAGGATTATTTTACCTCATCTTTTTCAGTATTAAATATTTTAAGTTTTTATCAATTTTATATTCTACACTCTACGTATTTTTAGTACGTATTTATTTGATTTTGATAAAAAAATTTATTTCGATATTTATTTTATCTGCCGTATGATGCAGATATTAACTTAAATTTTATTAAAATGTACTTATATATAAAATAGTAGTTATTTTTTTCAATTAATAAGTTTCACTTAATTTAATTCTTTATTTGCAACAAATTATGAAACAGTAAAAATAATCTATCATAAACGAAACAGAACAAATACAAAAGTTTGGAAGTATATTTAAAATACCACCAAGAAATTTTTCAATAAGATTTCAATATATCAGTACTTATTATCTAATAATGAATAAAAAATTAAAAAAAAAAAACTTACCGCGCCTAATGAAAGTGCAGGATTATTGGTACAAATTTTGTAAAGATAACTTGTAAAACTTGATATAACACCGGCACTTAAGTACAATGCTAAAAATTGTTCTTTACCCATTCGGTCCACGGCAGCTAAAATAATTGTCAGTTCTTTCCTACAATATTCTTTTATTTTTAAAGGAGAAATATTACCTGCACTAAAACTGTGAAGAACATACATATTAGCAAAAATATGGAATCCAGAATAATGACTAAACGTCGATAAAACCATAGGCCAACACAATACCTTACTAGCGGGATTCGAACAAAAATATTTGAACATGATAGGTTGTAAACGCGGTACACGCCACGCTAAAAATACGAGCATATTCATTGCATAAATAGGAATAAATAGTTTCTCCGATTGTGATAAACCGTTCCACCAGGCGTTGATTTCTCTTCGTACAGAACCCTAATTTTTACACAATAATATTTTCAACATGACTGATCAATATACTGCCGTAATTTATACGCACTGTTTTATATGCGGGCAATTTATTTTGGAGCCATCCTACGGGGTTTCTCATCATACAAATTGCATGAGCTCGCATATTTTCGTACTGCCAAATTGCAGCGCTCACAAAACATGACGAACTGAACTAAAAATTGTATTATTTTCAAACTGTTTTTATTTTACTAATCAATATTTCATTATACTGACTGCTACTGTGAATACAAGAGGCTTCCAAAGTTTAGAAACGGCTACTGGTCCACTAAAGTTTGGATAATTGGTAAATGGTGTTTGTATAGGTTCTGCAGCAACTTTTTGATTTCCATTCATGTCATTACGTACGCGTTTGAATTGTCTAATACTTTTTGGAAATTTATTATAATGAACATTATGTTGACTGCAAAATATGAATGAATGTAGTTCTATAACCTAAAAATATAATACACTTTTCTTACCATAAATGTGATATTTCACCAAGAGAAATCATACGGCGTAAAGCCATTGTACTAAATATTTTTATTGTTTATTTAATTAGAATTTCGAAAATAAACTAGCCAGGATGGCATTATGATAAACTGATTAACGAATATATATTTGACAGATGATATTTTTATTTATCATTACCAAAATTTTTGAAAGGAATGATTGTTAAATGTGAAATCATCATTTTATAAAATACAAAAAAATATTTAAAAAAAAAGAATTGAAATTTCAAATTATTTTATTTTGGAATTTGAAATAGAGAAATGATTAAATTTTCAAAATAATAAATTTTGGTATAAATGTACAAGAGTCCTCCCAGATGTTGCTGTATTCACGTTAGTTGAAAAACCATTGACTCTCAAAATGTGTGACAAGACAAAATGTAATTTTAAATGTGTTTTAACGGTCTTTAAAAAAAAACTCCTACCTACAACCTACCTACCTAACCTACCCTAACCTAATCTAACCTAACGGACTTCTTAACATAACATAAGTCTTAACGGACGAAATTGATAAAATTGCTAATGAAACATTTTGAGGTTCACCGGTTTATACACCAGGCATGCGCATTTCGATGTTCACGCATGCGCAAATCTGGTTTTTTCAATATTTGTGAATACAGCAACATCTGGGAGGACTATTGTACATATCAACCTAAAATTTTTTAAAATAGATCACTAAGGTCAAGTAGTGTGAATCAAAATCGCGCAGGGGTCTCTGAATACAGTTTTTCTGGTCCAATTTAAAATAATTAATCTAATTAATTTAATTTCACAAAGTTTTAGATTTACATTACTTGGGAATTTTTATTTGTTTAATCATAAAAGTCAGGGAAAAATATGAAAAAATGTCTGGAAAAGTCAGGAAAACTGGTTTCACAAAGTTTTAGTCACTCTAAAAGATATTTTAGGAAACTATTACGTGTGTGTGTGTGTGTGTGTGTGTGTGTGTGTGTGTGTGTGTGTGTGTGTGTGTGTGTGTGTGTGTGTGTGTGTGTGTGTGTGTGTGTGTGTGTGTGTGGCTCAATCAAAGGTGCAAGGATTTGGGATAAAATTGTAATTGTAATAGAAATGTTTAGCAAATTATTTTCGCAGAGCTTCGAAAAAATGAGTTGTCGCATATTAAATTGTAGCTAAACTTACCGTCTACACGATGTGCGATGAGATTCTATTGTGGAATTGCTCTAAATAAGGTATTTTTATCAATTTCGATATATTAATTTGACAATTTGACATATTTTCCCAATATTTTGTTTATGCATAAACATTTTTATTAAATATAACGCTTCGTTAAACTGAAAATTCTTGGATTTCGTAAGATATTTCATTTCAATGCACATAGAAAGATTTGTTACGGAATCCAAGAATAACGAACCGTTATTTTTAACGAATGATTATGCCTACTAGTGTTAGTCCTATTGATACTGACGTCACAATCGATCGAATGAGAAATCACAAACTTCTTTAATAGGTGTCGTGTCACTTGCGTACGTGTCAGATGCGTACAAACATTATTTAGTATCACTTGCGTACAAATAGGGTCGGCTCAAGTCCAAATAGTGAAGGTACTTAGCCGAGTGTCAGATGCGTACAGAGGTTTGGGAAATGTCGAGTTGTCATTTGCGTTAATAGTGGTATATCATTTGCGCCACGAAACCCTATTATCTGCGCCACTGTTGGCTTAGGGTAGGTTAAGTTAAGGTTTAGTTATGTTATTATTCAATATAGGCGCTTATCTAATTGGCGCAAATGACGACTGGCGCAAATGATTGGCTAGGTTAAGTTAGGTTACTTTTAGGTTATCTTGGGAGACCATTTAAACCACTAAATATAAACTTGGTCAATATTAAAATTGAATACTAATTTGATTATTTGTAAAATCGCTGTACGCATCTGACACTCGGTCTAAGTACTACCTTATAATAAATGTCAAAATAAAATAAGTGTTATTATTTTGCTTTTTCCAAATTTGAAAAACTATTTTATTAATAAAAATTGTGTAATTGAGTGAAAAACAGAGAAAAAGCAAAATAATAACACTTATTTTATTTTGACATTTATAAATTGTATAATTCTGACAGTTGTAGCTAATGTTTTTTGTTTTATACACTAATAACTAGATTTATTTTGCCAATTTAATTAGTTTTTAATATTAAAACTTTAAGATTATTTTTCTCAATTTTTTTCGAATGTATCATATTTAAAATTTTATGTGGTTGGAAACGGAATAAAAAGTACTACCAAAATCAATAATAAAAAATATAGGTTTCCATTTAAAAAAATTTTTGCTTACGTCATAACTCAAAAACAAAAGACAATCTTTAAGTGACGATTACAGTAAAATATGTCTAATTCAAGATAAAAATTGACGTGTTCGAGGATTTTTTTCAAAAACGTTTAATAAAAGATTTATTGCAATAGTTCCAAACTTTACACTCGCTCTGTATATTTTTTTTATTTTTTTTCTTTATTTTCCAAAATACAAAAAAGTCCAAAAAAACATATATTATTCTACATAGGATATTATATCTCAGGTATTTTTTCAGTATAATAATGATCGTTTTTGTAAAAAATAGAGCCAGTTAAAAAATATACTATTTTTTATTTTATATAAATCAATTAATAATATTAAATTTATTATTGAAATATTAATTCAACATTCATTATGTAATTTTCAGAACAGTCAGTTACAATAAATAAGTTGTGTTAAACAAATAAATTCAATATGAAGTTCAACATGTTTTGTATTTTTCTGCATGTCTGAACATAGCAATTAGATACGTGGTGCCTAACGTTAATTGCCACTTAACCACTTAATCACTTAATCACGCGACTAACTTAGTACATGCTACAAACTTATAATTAGAGAGCGGACTAATAGGCACAAAAAAAAACAGAAAAAGGCACTTAAAAAGACATAAAATTTAAACAAAAAAAGCATTAAAAAAGCATTAAATTATAAAAAAAAAAACATAAAATTTATTGAATAAGCATAAAAATTAGAAAAATAACACAAAAATTATTATAATTAGTAATAACTTAATAATGTTTAATTTTATCAAAAATACATTTAAAAAAAAAAAAATACAAAATAAGACTACTGAAATAACATTATATTTTCATCAAAAATACATTTTTTAAAGAAAGCCTTTATAAAAATAAAAACTACTAATCCTGAAAACAAGCAATTATTAAATGTTGTTCTAAATGTTCCATTGAAAAGTTGTGTCTTCTATCACTTAACATATTTTTGTAAGCTGAGACACTTCTTTCCACGTCGACACTTGTAATTGGTGCAAATTTGAATTTTGTAATAAAAGCGGGATCCATAATAAAATCAGGAACAAGCTTACTATTTAAAATTAAAGCAATTTTTTATAATGTGTCGAATCCTTCATTTTTATGCAAAACGTCGTTTAATTTATTTTTAACTACTTGCCCAATATGACCAGGTACAGTATACGTATTATCTTTAAAATTTTTAATAATCTGCACTGCAGTAATTAAAGGCAAATTCTGCTTCTCAAGTGATTTTATTGAGCCACTTACATAATTGTAATTGGTTTTAATAAATGCCAAATTATTTTGTAATTCTACTTCTTTCAATACGGCCTGACAATCTTGTATTGCTTTACTAGCTGTTGCTGGAAAATTATTTACTAATTTTTTAAAATTCTTGAAGGTATTTGTGTAGTAAATAGCGGCATCTAACCATGTTTCCCATCTTGTTAGCACTGGTTTTGGAGGTAATGGGGTATTTGGCAATCTATCTCTAAATATATCTACTCTTAACGGAGCTTTAACAAATATTTGTTTGCCACATTTTATTAATTTATTTACTAACACGAACTGCATTCTTATAATTTCAGCTACACGATTAAGTCCGTGCGCTAAGCACGTGCAATGAATTAAATTTGGATAAAAAAATTTAATATTACATGCAGCTTTTACCATGTATGGCGCTGCGTCTGACAATAGGAGTAAAATTTTATCACTCGGTACCGGCTCCGATAAGAAAAACTGGGTCAATTCGTCGTAAATAAATCTTGTTATTGTATTATTATTTGTTTTACTTAATTGTTTCGTATTTATTAGAAAACTTTTTGACGAATTTTCGTCATTTAATATTCCGATTATTAAATTTGCCACATATCGTCCACATACATCTGTAGTTTCGTCTACACATATCCATATATAGTTATTTCCAATATTATTTCTTATTTCGTGAATAACTTTTTTGTACACTAAACTAACATAATTTTTGCGGTGATGGCTTTCATCAGGAATGCGCATTGCGCAATATGTTTCCAAAAAACATTTTGAAATATTTGTTTTGCAATTTATAAATGGATATATTTGCTTTTATCAAAGCTTTGCATAAATTAAAATTAAATTTTGATTGTTCAGTATAGCCGAAAGTAGATGCCATAGATTGCATAAATGTGTCAATAGTTTGTTGTTTTTTAGTTTTAGCTTTAATTAGTTTAAGTTTTTCCTGGTTGTAACGTTATCCTGTATGGTTTCTATAGGAGCGTGTTGTACTTATTATTAAAACACTGTTTATTATTTATTTATATATATTTATTATTACACACAAGACTACACTACTAGTATCTGTAATGGCTGACTTTCCATTACTGAATGTCCGCCCGCGTCCACGCGTTGCCAACCTTCTCGCGTTGCCAACCTTATGATACCACATCCCCCTTCTTTTATTTTTAAACAATAATATTCTAATCTACTTAACCAATAACCTATCAGAGTACAATATTAAACAAACGATATATAAAATACAGTATTACATATATAATTATACAAAATCTAATTATTATTTATGTTTTACAATTATTTTTAATATTCTTATATCTATATCAACTACACTAAATTATACATAGTCATTGAACTTATTTGGTTTTTTAATAGCTCTTTTTGTACGAGGTTTAATAATTGCCTTACTTATACCCTGTTTATGTATATGTTTTATGTTTGTGCTATTATCTTTGATCAAGTATTTATGATTTCTTTCTATTGTTGAACCATTGTTCAACTTCACTATGTGCGTTCTAGGTTTATTACTATTTTTTACTATTTTCCCTGGTATCCACCTAGATTTATCCTGATTTTGAACTCTAACCTTTTCTTCTGGTTTAAATTCAATTTTCCTCTCTCTCACATTTTTATCATGATTTATTTTTTGTTTTAACTGTCTAGTTTTAAGATTTTGTTTTATGATATTGGTTTTATTATTGAAATTTAAAGTAAATTTGTTAAGTAAACCATTGTTACGGTTTGATTTTTCTAAACGATATGCAACCTTCTTGTCGCAAGGGATTTCGGGTCGCCTATTGGTATTCGTCGCTTATGCGAATTAAAATTTGGTAAATACTTGTCAGTATTGGTATTCGTTGTATGTTCGAATTAAAATTTGGCAGAGACTGGTTAGTATGAGTTCATTCGCTGGGTTGTGCATACGTTAAATATTTGGTGGTATTTGGAGAAGCATATTTTGGGCTATTGGAACCACTAATCGACTGTTGTCGGATTTGAAACTGTGCACAAGCTTAAAGAAAGGGTTTTTCTACGACTTATTGTCGGATTTGAAGCAAAAAACTCAGCGATTAAACTTACTCGAGAGCCGCCTTCTAGCTCAGGTAATTGTCGTTTAATTTCATACGTTTACTGAGAAATATTAATTATTATTATTGCTTTCTATGCATATTCATATGTTTTGATATTCAGTAAATCTTATTAAAGTATAATTTCTTTGTGAAAAGTAAAATTAGCGTAAATAAGAAAAACGTGGCTTTGAGCGTACGTTACCATACACGACCTGTTTAATTAACAACATCGTTTCAGGTTCTCTTTCTCTCTCTTCGTTTCCGTCGTTCTTTTTCGTTACTCGTTATCTTTCTTGGTTTTTGGATTGTACTTTGTACTTTTGGATCAATTATTATTTCCGTATCTTTTTACGATCAATTGGAATCGTCTACTTGGGATACACTTTGGAGCAATTATTGGAACGATTCTGGGATCTTGGAGTTACGGAATTGAGTTCGAACCTTGGCAACACCATTTCATATTCGGCTAGACTGAATCGGACGGCAGTACCAGTTGGTGGGAGAATCCGGCATCAGGAACTCGCTGGATGCAGCAGGATCAAAAGCACTACAGCTAAGGATTCATTATTTATTTATCTTACTGTCAATTATTCAGCTAGTCAATATTGTCGCGTGATTGTTCGAACTATAGTATTATTTAGTTAGGTTATTTAGTTAAGATTTACAATTATTGTGTATATTTTATTCGTATTTGTTTAATTAAGGTTAGTTCAGACTCTAGGTTACGTTATTATTGATATTTCTACCGATTTGAATATTATTATTATTATTGATATTCATATCGATCTGAATATTATTATTATTATTATTGATTTTTATACCGATCTGAATATTAGATTATATAATCGGTTAGTTCTAGATTTAGGTTATTTGGATTTTTGATATTGTTGTCGAGATTAATATATCAGTTTGTCAACTTGTGGCTGATAACTTTAAGAGGATTTATTTCTGATAAATCGTTTGTAATACAATTGTTTGAGATCAACATAATTTATTATATGTTCAGTTTTGTAATCGGGTATAGAGTACGGATTTATCATTCGATAATATTTGTAAGTAGTATTTTATTCACTACTCGTTTGAGCGTGTCTGCGTTCGTCGGTTTATTCTTATTGTTATTATCAAGTAGTATTTCCTACTTCGTCGTTAGGCCGGTTATTTACGATATCCGTGGTCGACCTCGCGATTCTCGTCAATGCAAAGCCGAATAGGACGCACTTTCGTATTATAAACCAACGTCGTCGAACCGATCAACCGAGCGAATTTATAATATCTTGGATTATTACATCGCTTACTTTAGATACAGTTCACGTGACTCTAAACTCGAATTAGCGTTCGAAATATCGTTCGATTGTATTCGGAAGAAATTAACTCTTATAATTTACTTGTTTACTGTAATCTTATACGTTTAGTATTTAATATATTTGTTATTAAGAATCGTGTTGGAATTTTCTTACGTCGTCTCCTGATATCAAGTTTATTTCAGTATTGGTACCGTTCATTGCTTTGGCAACCCATTGGAGCTGTTGACCGTTCTGTAGGGTTTATAATAGCGTTCCGGCTGGTCAACTGGCGCCCATATTATTAATATTAATTTGTATATTTATATATACTATTGCTTGCTAATTGAGTTTTGAATAACATTACCGCACGACCGTCTCCACTGCAAGCTAGCCGCGGAAGTGCCAAGCAAAAAGGAAATTTTGGTAGCACCATTTACTGTTCTATTGTACAGCAGTTCAGCAGGTGATGGTATGTTATAATCGATAGGTGTTACTCTATATTCCAATAAACTTAAGTACAAATCTTTATTGTCATGTTCTGCTTTTTTCATTATTTGTTTAAAAGTCTGAATACATCTTTCCACCATGCCGTTTGATTGGGCATGTGTTGGACTCGATGTAATGTGTTTTATTTCCCATTCTTTTACAAAATTTTCAAATTCTTCCGAACTGTAATTTGTACCATTATCTGATCTGATAATTTGTGGTATTCCGTGTCGCGCAAAAATAGATTTTAGTTTTACAATTGTATTTTTGCTGTCTGTTTTTATTAATTGAGCTATTTCAATAAACTTTGAAAAATAGTCTATTACAATAAGGTAGTTTTTTCCTGATATTGTAAAAATATCTGTTCCTACAACAGTCCATGGTTTATCAGGCACTTCTGTCTGAATTAATGGTTCTTTTTTGTTAGATTGTTTAAAAGTTAAACACGTATCACATTTGTTTATGTATTCCTCAATATCTGAGTTTATGTTCGGCCAATAGAGACCTTGTCGTGCTCTTAATTGACATTTGACAATCCCTAAATGATTATAGTGAATTTTCTCTAACATTTCTTTCCTGAGTGATTTGGGTACTATAGCTTTATTACCTTTAAATAATACATCGTTGATGCTAACTATCTCATCTCTATAATTCCAGTACTTTTTTACTTCATCATTTAGATTTTTATTATCTGCTGGCCAGTCGCCTTTTACTAATTTTAATACTTGTACAAGTACCGGATCTTGTTTTGTTTCAGATTGAAAAATTTTAAACTTTGATTCTGATATTGGTAGTATATTTTGTACTAAGTTTACTTGCGCTTCAATATCATTTAAATTAGATTCGTTTTCATTTATATATCCTTCAATATAACTTCTGGACAAACAGTCTGCAATTAGAAGTTGTGTACCGGGTTTATATTGAATATTTAAATCATATAATTGTAACTTAATCAACATACGCTGCAGTCTCAACGGACAATTTATTAATGGTTTTCTAGAAATGGTTACCAACGGCTTATGGTCAGTTTCCACCACTATTTGTTTTCCATATATATATATTGATGGAACCTCAAGCATCCGAACAAAATAGCTGCCATTTCTTTTTCAATTTGGGCATAATTTTGTTCAGTACTTGTCAGTGCCCTTGATGCATAAATCACAGGTAAATTATTTTGTAGCAGAACTGCCCCTAAGCCATTTTTTGATGCGTCCACCGAAACAACTACAGGTAGTTTCGGATTGTAAAATTGTAATACTGGACTCGTTGTGAGTAATTGTTTAATATCATTAATCGCTTTAGTATGATTTTCATGCCATACAAAAACTGAACTTTTCTTTATTAACTGTCTTAATTCATTTGTTTTATTTGACAAGTTTGGTATGAACTTAGACACGTATGTAACCATTCCTAAAAATTTTTCAACTTCGTTTTTATTGGTTGGTACCGGCATTTCTATAATACTTTTAATTTTGTCTTTATCAGGTTTAATTCCTGATTTACTAACAATATGTCCTACAAATTTAATTTCATCTTTATTAAATTTACATTTCTCTCGATTAAATTTTACATTTTTTACCCTAGCCCTCTCTAGAATATTTTTTAAATTTTTATCGTGATCGTTTTGATCTTTACCGTAGACCAAAATATCATCTATATATGATATGTGACCTGGCAAGTCTTCAAAAATTTGTCTGAATTTTTTCTGAAAAACTTCTGGTGCTGACGAAACACCAAATGGCAGCCTAGTGAACATGTATCTACCAAAAGGTGTCGCGAAGCAACATAATTTCTGACTTGGTTCGTCCAGTGGTATCTGGTAAAACCCTTGATTAGCATCAAGTATGCTAAATACTTTTGCGTTAGATAGTTCCGTTAGAATATTTTCGATTGTTGGAATTTGGAAAAATTCCCTTTTAATAACTTTATTTAATTCAACCGGATCTAAACAAATTCTGATTTTCCCGTTGGGCTTTTTGACTATTACCAGTGGATGAACTCAGTCAGTAGGCTCACTAACTTTTACAATGATTTTATTTTTCTCTAATCTATCTAATTCTTTTTTCAGATCCTCTGTAACAGACATCGGTATTTTCCTAGCGTTAAATACTTTAGGTATTGCATTTTCTACAATCTTAATTTTATGTGTTTCATTTAAACATCCAATACCTTCAAAAACATCATGATATTTGTCTATTACATTTCGATTAGCACAATTTTTATTAATTTCATTTACTTTTGTTATAAGGTTTAATTTTTTACATTCTCTTAATCCTAAAATAGGAGAAACATTTTCTATATCTACAACGAAAAAATCTAAATTAAATGTTTCTGATTTATCTTTTACATTACAAAACAAATTAATTTTGCCTAATGTATTAATTTTTGTACCACCAAAAGTAATTAATTTTACTGTTGATTTTAGTAACTTGATATTTTCAAGCTTATTACATAGATATTTCGGTACTATACTAGCCTGCGCCCCAGTGTCTAATTTGAACTTCACGAACATTTTCTTATTTAACTCTATGGTTTCTGTCCAATCTTCTTCACCTACTTTTGTTTGATCTTCTACCGCACCTACAAACACTTCCTCTTCATTTTCATCTATTTCTTCTTTTACTTCTTTTATTTGTTTCACTCGGCACATTTTTTTAAAATGATTTGGCTTGTTGCACTTAAAACACATTTGTCCATATGCTGGGCACTCTCTCACTTTGTGTGTTGTTCCGCAACGTGTACAGTTCTTAATTGTATTTTTGTGACTGTTGTTTTTTCTTTCTTCCACCTGTTTTTGTGTTACATACTTTTGTTTACTTAATTTACTTTCTTGGTATTTGTTAATTTTATCAACTTTTATTGTTTCATTATTTATTTCTTTCACTGTTTCTTTTGTAGCTACCGTTGCTCTGCAGATATCTATGCACTTGTTTAAGGTTAAACTAGTTTCACTTAATAATTTTTCACGTAACTGGTTATTCTCAATGCCACAAACTATTCTGTCTTTTATTAGTGATTCACGTAATCTTCCAAAGTCACAAGATGTAGATAGTGTCTTTAATTCCGTAATGTATGCCTCCATACTTTCGCCTGAGAGTTGATTTCTCATGAAAAATTTGTGTCTTTCATACGTGATGTTTAATTTTGGTATGAAATATGCATCAAATTTATCAAGTAATATACCGAAATTATTAATTTCATTTGCTTTTAGTTCAAAAGTGTTGTACAGTTCAATTGCTTCTGAACCCATACAATGCAGCAGTAAATTGCACTTTCTTTTTTCATTTGCTTCCATACCTGTTGCATTTATGTATATTTCAAACTGTTGCTTGAATTTGCACCATGTGCTTGCAGCATTTTTTTCATTTAACTTGAAATACGGTGGCTTCAAATCCATGACTGCGCCTTGTAACGTTATCCTGTATGGTTTCTATAGGAGCGTGTTGTACTTATTATTAAAACACTGTTTATTATTTATTTATATATATTTATTATTACACACAAGACTACACTACTAGTATCTGTAATGGCTGACTTTCCATTACTGAATGTCCGCCCGCGTCCACGCGTTGCCAACCTTCTCGCGTTGCCAACCTTATGATACCACACTGGTGCAATAACGTTTTCACATGGTGATTTATATAGTATTTCTTGTCACAAGTAACCTATTAAATGAAAGTAACGTAAACACATTTTATAATTCTAATTGCAAATAAAACTTACGATTTTTGAACACGCTTGGCAAAATAATTGTTTTCGATCGTATTTTAATTCCTTGTATTCTTTGATCCATTTCTCTGCGGAAAATTTTCGTTTTGACATTGTACTATGAATCTATGAGCGCACTTTACACTTTCATGTCATAAGTTCAACTCGTTCAACTGCAGTACTGCAGCACAACGGATTGAATTTAAAACTCGACGCAAATAAAAACGGGAAATTTCCCGTCAGACAGCAAGACAAAGTTCAAATTCATTCACGAAACAATTATGCAGTGGCGTAGAAAAAAAAATTTTTTTTCAATTAAATAAATTTTGAAAAAATCGTGTCAAAAGTGAAAAAGGCTCTAAATAGGCATAAAAAATAATAAGCATAAAAATTTAAAAAAAGCAAAAAAGTCATAAAAAACTTGGTCTTATCTTATTACTTTTTCTTCAATTCGTACAGATTTTTAAAAAGATTTTTCATGCCTTAAATATTAAGCATAAGCATGTTTTCTATAAATCCGGTCTCTAATGATAAATATGAAATTGAAAAAATGTTGTAGCAAAAATTGGTGCTAGTCAGTTAAGGTGGTTCGGACAATTTCAGTGAATGTCTAATAAACGTTAGGTTAAACAAAATTATATGTATGATTTTGAAGGTATATGTTTGCGTAGACGTCCGGTGAGTAGTTGGAGTGGTATGATTCAGAGTATTGTAGGTAAGCTAATATTTCCAAGTAGTAAAAATATAAGAGAATATATGAGAAAGAAATTATGAATGTGGATGAAACTAAATTTGCTTCTCTGCATAGGGATGTTTGGAGGAAATTAATTTGGAGATAGTAGAAATTGTTTGTGCCACACCCATTTGGGTACATGGCGTGATTGTTTATGTATGTATGTATGTATATATGAATATACATGCATACGAAGAGAAAGAGACGTCACTATATGACCTTTTTTGTTGATCGCAGAAGGTGTATTGTGCATTGAAGTGAGCTTAGCATTGATGAGTGTGTGTATGTATGTGCTGTTTTCTATTAAGTGGCACTAGTGGTCAAAAAATGTTATTTATTTGAAATGAAATGAAATATATAAAATAAAACTGCTTGAGGTTAAGTTCTTTATTAATATTTATTTATAATCGTCGTTTCGATGAACTCAACATCCACCTTTATTAGGAAAATTTATACAAATGGTATTTATAGTTAATAAAGCAACAGAGAAACAAATTACTAGGTAATAAATAAGTAACTGAAACATATTTTTTTCTATATATAAATTTTTTATTAATGGAAGCCAAATTTTATTTAAATTAATGCTTCTACAGTGATTGTTTTTATGTTGTGTTATTAATTTTAAATGTCATTTGTATCATGTTTTTAATACCGAAATTAAATCTAAAGCTGTTTTATTTTGTAAAATTATTTTAGAAATTTGTTATATTATGATAAATAAATATATATTTATATAATATAAAAACTAATTACTTTATAAGAAAAAATATGATACGAGTATCACTTCCGCTACAAGTAAAATTACTTTATTCATAAAAAAAATTAAATGTTATTTGAAACATAGTTTCAGAAGCCGCTAATACAAATTTTTAGTTAAAAACAATATTTTTTATTTGTAATTGCTAATTCATTTTAAAAAATGAAATTTTTAATATTTCAATCATTATTTCACAATAATATTACTCGCCTAAATTTATTACAAGTATTATTTAAAATTTGTCACAAAGTTAATTGTGTTTGAAAACTTTTTATAAATTGATGTTACCAGACCACTTTAATGCAATTATATTTTTTGACATTTATCGTATTATGTCGTATTATTCATCATTATGTCAGATAAGAAAAAAACACTTATTGACATAGTAATCTTGTATATTTATTTAAATTTTATTGATATTTTTTAAATATAAGCACTACAAAATTGTAAACATTTAGTTTCTACATATATTGAAAAAATGTTTATTTGACTGGAATATGAAAACAAATCTTTGTAATCGGGCTTAAATTCTTACTCTAAAACTTTTTCGTTCTATAATTGTTTAATTTGATCAATACTGGAAATGATATCAGCACTTTCAGCTTATGTGTTTCTAGTTTTTAGGCAAGCATCAAAAAATTAGGTAATGAGAATTTTCAAAAAATAAATATTTTTTTTTTATCATATAATGCCGACTTCATATGTTAGTTTAGAAAAACAATAAAACATTGAAAATTATCACTATAAATTAATAAAGAAATAAAAAAATACATTTTTTCTGTATACTAATTATTTATATAAAATGTACGTAAATATAGGTTATATAACATGAGTTCAAATATATCATGTTGAGTACAAAAAATTACGAGAATATTATAAAATTTAGTTTACACAAAAATTGGCAAAAAAAATCATATGCGGTCGAAAATTACACTAACAAACCATAAAATAATAATAAATACCTATTCATTGACTTTTGATACTTTTTATACAATTCTCCATAACAGAACTTAATCAGGCGTGACTTGGGCATGTTCAAGCACAATCGGTACGTAGATGTGATTAAAAGTAAATTTTTCAAAACTTATTAAAGTCAGAGTATTCACTTTTTATAGATACCCAAATATAGAAGTAAGTTAAAAAATATAAAAATTAAGAATAATTGTCTGATTTCTCGATTTCTTTCTATTCAGATCTTTTGTAAAACAAAAAACTCAGTTCAATGTCATCGGTCCAGTATTGGTGAAACATATAAAAAATAAGTATTCACAGAAGACAAAACAACCATTTAAGCCTTTTTCATGTCAATTAAGTCTTTTCAAATGAATTAAGCCTTTTTATCCGAATTAAGCCTTTTCCATTTGAATTATGATTTTCCATGTGAATTAAGCTCTTAAAAATTTATAATTCCAATTTATCTAAATTTGTCAAATAGCTTAATTTACAAGCCCTTAGTATATTTTTGAAACGGATTAATTCAATTTCTTAAAATGAGTTGATTCGTAAATTAATTCATTTTTCAATTGATTCATGCCCAGTTCTAATTACAATTTAAGGATGAAGTTTCGATTTACACTCAAATATTTACTGATATAAGTTTTTACTTGATGATCCTATTTTGTGTGCTTTTACAACAAAAACAAGAGATGTCCACAAATAGAATATACAAAACAACAAATAAATAATCGTTTTATGGAATATTAATCAAATACAAAGATCGTGCAACAAAAAAAGAAAAGAATGCAAAAATATTTAAATATAAATCCAGATATAATAATTATCAAAAATTATTGATTCTAGTATTTTTCTTTGTACATTATGTTTCTTTCTTTTATGCAAAAATTTTGGAGTATGGAAATTAATAGTTGTTTTTCGAGTATTTTTGATATAAAATTCAATTTCTTAAAACGGTTTATCAATAACTATATTTAATGGGTTGACATAAATGGAAATGTTTGCAAGAACAAATGTTTCAAAGTGCTAAGAAAAACAGTATGTATGAGAGTGCATTACGTAAGTATGTATAGTTAATAAGAATATATGAGAATTGTGAACTTTTACTAAAAATAAATGTAACTTGACAAAAAAAAAAATTATCTTCACAAGCAAAGTTTTTAAGAGATTCAATTAAAGTCATTTCGGTCAAAATTTCACATTTTTAGATTATTGCATCAAACGTTACCTGCATTCTTTCTATAACTGACACCTATTTTAGTTTTAGTATTATATAGATACTAGTTATTTTATATTAAAATTATTCTAAATATTGTGATCTCCACAGTGATACTAATAACTGATAACTAATATTGACTTAAGTAAAGGTATGGTCCTTCCTCTTGTGTCTGGTCATAAATTAGTAAATAATTGTGTTACAATTTGAAAAATTTATTTTTGATAAGTGAACGAGTTAATAATAAAAGTTTTATAAAAAATATTTTCTAATAAACATTTTGCAGTTAAGAAACACACATATAAATTTTTTTTAAAATATAAATACATTTAATAACATTCATATTATTTTAACCAGCGACAGTGTAGTAGGGGTAGTTGCTAAAACTTAAATTATTGAGTAAATTATGTTTTCATTATCAAGCAAAACTTTAATAACTCTAGATCTTCCCAGTTGTATTGCTTTCTTGATAAAATTGATACAACTCTATTAAATAAAATTTAATAGTACCTAGTTTTTGTGCAGGGTGATAAAACAAAGCAGCATGAATATATTGGTTAGTGTGAGTAGGTTTCGTACATTGCTGCATAAAGAGAAGTTAAGTAAGTTTTTATTTCCAACAAAATATCCATAAAAGGCAAACAACCATTTTCTTCTACTTTCATATAATGAAAAATTTGTTGATTAGCTGTTAATAAAAAGAATCAAATATTACTTTCACACTTATTTAAATTTTTTAATAAAATAATACAATTTTTAAACTAATGACTTATAATACAAGCTCAAGTTTTTGGGTATTTTAGTTTATTTTGTTAGTCCTGCTTTTATGACAGTTGCGTAAACTTAAAATCAATTTTAAAACTAACATTATTTAAGTACTTTTTTAGTTTTTAATGTAATGTTATATACTACTGAATCATGATATTTATTTCGCTTAATATTATTTATATTTAATTTTAGTAACTAAATTATTTATCAAAATAAATATGATATATTTATTTTTAAGATTATAAAATATATTCCTTGTTAACAAGATTCTTAAATAAAACATAAATATATCTGAGAACTTCAAACAATATAAGATTTTCTAAGAAATGATGAAACTAGAAAAGTAAATTATTTGTAAAAATTTGTAATAAAGATTAATAAATTAATTAAAAAAAAATGTTAAGAATTTTTTGAAACTCATTATATTAAAATAAAAAAAGTTTTGGTTTAATGACTATAAAAAGCAAACAAAATTTTTTCTCTAGTATATTTAAATATAATATTTAATTTGCATTGTTTTTTTACAATATTTATTTTATATTATGTAGCAATCTTTTAACCGGCAGCAGTAGTAGTGGTAGTAGTGGTGGTAGCTAAAAATTAAAAAAATATTAATAATTATTACAAGAAAATATAAATGTTACTGCAAAACTTACTATGCCAGCACCAGCCTTATGTCCATCATTGCTCAATGCTCCAGCAATATGTTGCATATTGTTAATCAGTACAGGTTGAGCTACCTGAAAATTATATTAATATGACAAATTAAAAAAAAACTGAGTTACTTAATACGAGTACAATTAATTAACAATATATTTAATTGTAAAATTGTATTTTAAATATATCTGAATTTAACCATATTTTTAATTTTTATTTTATTTATAGTAAATATTTTTGGTTTACGTGTACATGAAAATAATTAACTTAGGTTAAAAAATATACTTACTGCAATGGCAACAACAAAAATAACGGCAATTGCAAGAAATACGACAAATTTCATTTTTGTATTAGTTGTTTATACTTCAAGCTAACTAAAGATACATTTGCTCAAAAATTTTAATCTATATATAGACAAAAAATTTTAAATTTGGCAATTATACACTTTTGGGAAATGTGAAAAAATTATTATAATAATAAATTATATAAATGTAATTATCTGTATCAAATATATTATTATATAATTTAATATATATGTATTTAGTACATTCTATAATAATTTTTAAAAAATTATACCATTTTTTTTAAATTTAAATATATAAGTATATATTAAAAATAAAGATAACAATTTAAAATTTATAATTTTTTTCTGAATAAAATATAAATATTACAAAATAATAATTTGTTTTAAAAAATATTGTGTGTTAATTTGTTTGTTGCGAGTCTAAATTGCCAAGAATTCACATTAAACTATATCAGTTTGTGCAATTGATTCAAACAAATATTATATACAAAAATGAAATTTTCAATTGTTTTATTGATTGTCGCTATTTGTATTTTAGCATTGGTTGTAAGTATACATTTCAAATAAATAACTTTTTTTTACTTACTAATTTATACTTTATACATTTTTTAACTGAACTAGTAACTAAATAAATTTTATTGGTACTTATTGGTACGTATTATTTTAGGGTAAAAATTATTATTTTAAAAAAAATCTTTCTATTGTTAGGTGGCAGAACCTGCTCTGATGAACAATAATGAACAAAATATTGCTGGAGCCTTAAGCAGCAATGAACATAAAGCTAATTGCTGGCACAGTGAGTTATCTTTGAGTTTGATGTTAATTTTTATAGTTATTTAAATCAATAATTTTGTTTTTAGCAACTACTACCACTACTACTACAACTGCAGCTGGTTAAAATACATTCTAAAAACATGTAAAATATTTATTGTCAATTATATGTCTGTTAACTATAAACATGTCTAATTCAATGGTATGAAATATATGGAATAAATTAAGTTTTAAAACAAGTTTATTTATATTTTAACGATCAAAACTCGATTGCCCAAAAATACTGGGGCAGGATCCTCAGGCACGGCTAGGCTCAGTGAAGACGGCGTGGTTTGAATCCGTCATTAAACGTAGATTGACCTAAATTATTTTGTCGCCAATGAATTTACTTACCGAATGTCTCCGTCAATTCATAAAACTACAATAGTCCTGCAAACGCAAACGCTATCCGCCACGCAATAACAGATTATTTTATTAATCAATACGGAAACTACTATATTCGAATACCTAGACATTTATAAAATCCACAATGATACAATTGCAACAATCATCTAAATCAAAAATTAACAATAAATAACAAATAATTTAATCGCACACAAATAAAATCAAAATATCTAATCAAATTATTTCCAAAACTAAAGCAAATTTAATGTAAACAACATAATGCAAAACGAAACTACAATGAACAGAATCTTAATTGACACTAATTAATCTCGCAAATCTAGTTTTTTGACGTACAAATTGTACCGTAGAATATCAGCTGTTCGCAAAACAATATGTTAAACCGCCTGTGACAAATACTTACAACTTATTTGGCTTTTTATATATATACATTTGAAAACAGACAAATATCTTATAGCATTTCTACAATTTGAAAATCCCTATATCAAAAAATTAAATCTAGTTTTATTTACAATTCATTGATAACACTCATCTGTTCGTCGATATCTTATTTGCGCGTAACTTACTCAAACCAACGTATCGATAAGCCATGATTCAAAACTACAGCTCACAACAATCCTGATAATTGTGACAATCAAAATTACTTATTCAATTAAATCAGAACCTGAATTTAAATTTATTACTTTTACTTAAATCACAATATGTGCGCTAAAACATCAGGTACCGTCAAATAGTCTTTAACAATCAAACTTATATGACTTTCCTTACACAAAACGTTAACTTAATAACTTAACACATAAATATTATTCAAATACTATCTTTCCTCATGAATCAACAATTCGCGCGTCACTGAAGTTCAGTCCATATAATAATTGCAACTTTTTACAATCGAAACATCAATTCGCCACTAGATTTCGCAATACTAAAGTCGATAATCCGAAAACTCAAAACTTAAAAATTCATCGGCTAAATCGATAATCAAAATTTCAAAACTTCGAATTCAATCGATACTCAATCTTCAAAATACACGACCTGACTGACATCAGCGCGACATTATCATGCGGAAACTTCGACAACTAAATCGTTTACCACTGCGCGCACACATACGAAATACGAAACTTGACGAGAGAATAATGAACTAGAAACGACACGAAATTTGCGCGTTCAACACTTACGAATACATCCGTCGACAACAGAACTGAACACAAATACAAACTTAAACTGTGTACTTAGTTGTTGGTTTTGCGGGCTTCGGCTCGCCTTTAAACGTTTCAATGTTCGGTAAAAGATGCGGACATGCGGGGATTGGTAGCTGGTGAAATGCGATGAGTTGATCAGGTACGCGTGTTGCTCGTGCTGCTGAAGATGCTGTCGTAAATTCACCTCTACGGTGATAGGTAGAGAAAAACCTCACAGCACAGGCTCACTGCACCCTAGCGACTAAATCACCTACAAAACACTACACACCGAACTTTTTGACCTCCTCCAAAACGCTTTCCCTGAATTGAGAAAAATCTTCACTCACCAAACATGCATCACGATCATAGAACCGGCTGTGCATTTTGGTATCGTGCCCAAAAACTCGTGCTGCACTTCTTTTTAATCTCCAACTATGGGTTAACAAATAAAACACGATTACTCGCTCCAAACGTAAGATTTGTTAATTCAAAGAACTACTTAAGCAATGTTCACTACTCCGATCTTAATATTTAAAATCTATGCACGTCACATGGCTGTGATATCGCTACCAAAAATTCACACGTCCGTCTTGAGTCAACGTACAGACAGAACTCCCTTAAACTCATTTCAAACAGGAACGGAACAACCGCTAATTAATTCACCACCACTCACAATCAGCAAATCAACATCACGTATCTCAAATTTATCTAGCAACTAATGTATTGTACTGTATTTAAATGCTGCTACATTTATTCTTCAACCATTACAATTAAAATTACAAATTACTTTAATATCAAAACAATAAAATAATATCTTTCAAAATAACTTAAAATACAACAACTAATCCTAATACTCAAAACTCTCTACAGCTGTCGCTACTGGGATCATATCAAACATAAAAGAATCTAACAAACTAATAGCAATGCAACCATATAAACTTTCCTGCACAACTTGCTGCCTAACTTTTACTACTATTAAAATTTTAAATGTAACTACATTAAATGTTTTCAGCACCAATACAAAACAATACAAAAAATGTTGAACTGGAGCAAGTGCCAAATCTGAACCGTGACAATTGCAATGAAGTTGAAAATTCCGCTTGAATATTCGATAACATGGTTTTGAGATCTTTGAATTGTGATAAGTTGTTATTACAAATATCACAAACAACTTTGAGTCAAACAAAATTTTGCTCTAGTTAGTTTTACGTCGGTTTTTAGACATTCCCACTAAACGCATATGTAGTAATTTTTGACACACATCACAAGATATAGTTTCATTCTGTTTAATAATGTTTTTTTTTTGCAGTGCGTGCAGAAGCTCATTGTAAAAAATAAGTAAAAATTATTAACCCCTAAGTTGCAACAATACCACACAACGCTGTTGAATAGTAAGTTTCAGGCAATTTTGATTAAAAATGATGTCATTCACCTCAGCCGTACAAGTTCGAGCAGCAGATGACCAGTGATTTAACTTGCTTAAGTTAAATGTACTTATTAAGTACAAATAACAAATAAAAAATACAAAAATTTGCACCAAAATGCAACATTAAAATGCAACTTTATAGACCACCACTGCAAATTATGCACCGCATTCGCCTTCGAACAAAAGCTCACACGCAAATTCACCAAGTAACATGTACCACTTAAAATTTTAAAAAACAACGGAGCAACACAAGACACATGTGACCACTTTCAATGCTCAATGCTCAATCATATGAATATGAAATAATAAGTATTATTTTTATCTTACCTCATAAAATATATTTAGAAAAAATTCCGATTTAGATGTTGAAATTTAAAAAATTGTATTTTTATTATTTCACAACTAGACATCAATTACAATTTATAACATTCACAGTATAAACTGTTTAAAATCAACATATAATTTTAAACTAAAATTTTAAAATGTCAACATTATAATAACATAATAGTTTACACTGCTAAATAGACACCTTTCTTGAAAATAAATTGCATATACAAGGGAGGACCCAAAAAAACCGGATTTTTGAATAAAAGCCTTATTTATTAACTTTTTACAAAATTCCTTCAGTCACTTTCAAAATACTCTCCATTAGATGCGATGCACTTGTCAAGTTTTTTTTCCACTGTTTGAAACATCTCTGGAACTCTTCAACTTTGATATCGTCCAGTGCCCTTTGCAAAGCTGTTTCTACTGCCTTCACATTATCAAAATGCTTTCTTTATTCTCAAAAACAGGAAAAAGTCGTACGGGGCTAAGTGTGGTGAATACGGAAGGTAGGGAACGACAAGCCATCCCCGAGAGCCAAATAGTTGTTTTTTTTTAATCCTGTGTGAGAAGGCGAGGAACAAATTTAGCGAAGACACGTTTCATTTGCAAATCTTCAGTCAAAATCCGCTGGCACAAGCTCCAACTCACGCCTGTCTCTTCTGAAATTTTGGTTGATCGTAAAATGACGATCCTCGTTGATTTTTTGACGGATTTTTTTAATGTTTTTATTATTTCGAGATGCTGAAGGACGCCCAGAATGAGTATGGTCTTCAACACTCATCTCACTACGTTTAAAGCGCCCAAACTACTCGCAAACTTGTGTGCGGCTCATAGAATCCTCCTTAAAATTCTGTTGACGCATTTGGTAAGCTTCCGTTGCCGATTTTTCAAGCAGGAAATAAAATTTCAAACATAATCTTTGTTTTTTTAAATTTGACATAACGACTTCGCAGGCGGAACGAAATATCAGTAAAGAGAAATACAACACTACGCTCAAACTTTAACCTACAAACTGACGTCGTCTGTACAGGTGTTTCGTGTAGGTCTCTACTAACCCTATCTAGCCAGAGAACTCTCTACTATGTCTACGAATGACAGCGCGCTCTCAGTCTGGTTTTTTTTTGGTTCCCCCCTCGTACTTGCAGAAATTATAAAAGAAGCTAACAATTTTCTTAACCCTTAACCTGAAGTATGTGTCTGACAGACACGTACTGTTTGCGTTTTTGCAATTGTAAACGTACTAAGTCATTTGGCTACCCCACCCTTAAGGTATCCTCCTCACTTGACCTTACGCAACTGCTGCCTCAAATACGGCCAGTTGGAATTTGTCGTTTGTTGAACACACGTCAATTGTGAAAAGTCACGGTGTCTGGTAGACACATACTTCTTAAAGCGTTCATATTTTTCGGTGTTTATGAGACACATACTTCTAGACACGACACAAAAGTGAAGATTCACGGTGTCTGGTAGACACATACTTCTTGAAGCGTTTATATTTTTCGGTGTTTATGAGACACATACTTCTAGACACGACACAAAACACATACTATAAATAATGTTTAATTGCGTGTAACGTTGTTATTACTATGAATAAATGTTTCTGCTTAAGTATTAAAACTTTATTGTATGAAATTTAGCGCAATTTTTTATTATTTGAATTACGTGTCTGACATACACATACTTCCAAGAATAGACTAAAAGAGGATACTTCGGGTTAAGGGTTAATATATAAATATTATCGACTATTTTCTAAATTCTTATCCCTATAGATAATGATAGTAAAGGTATTTCATATATATAAAAAAAAAAAACAGTACAATAAATATATAATATATGAAATTAATCAGATACATTAAAGAAAATATTAAATTTAATTTGTCTTTCATCGCAAATAGGCGGTTATAAATTTGAAATATATTTTTCATATTTTGTATTTTACTGTTGCTAAAAGTAAAAAAGTTTCTGTTTAGTAGTTTCAGACTAATAGACTAAATAGTTAAATAGTACAATCAAAAACTCCAATAATCTGGCAGTGAACATAAGATTATGTACCACATAATTAATACTATAAGGATATCTACTTAAAATATATAATTAAATGTAAAGGCGTAAATACCAGTTAGTGGTAATGAAAAAAAATTTGAAAGTACTCAATTGAATAAAAAATGCTTTTGTAGGTTTGTAGCTAATTTGAGAGTGAAATAGAGTACAAATTTTATCTATTTATTCAATTTAATCGTAAAATAATTGAATGCTTTTCTAATAATTGCTTCCTTGACCTAAACTTAAGAAAATTGTTATTGATAACTGAAAATAATACATGATTATCATTCATAAGTTAACAAGATCTAAAATTACAATTTTTTAAGTAACATGATATATAATTATATACAGAAATAATAATAATGCAATTATTGCTCGCAAAATATACATAATTAGTAATGTATAAAAGTACACTCCGAGAATTGTGTTCATAATTCGTATTAGTTTTAAAATATCAAAAAGATTCCATTTTTTAGCAAATTCATTCATTTTGAAGTTGTGTATATCGCTAGTTTTATTTTTTTACTATACTGTCAGTACGAAATTTCGTTTACATATACATTAGTTATTATTATGATTATTATATATGCACACATGTACATTACAAAAATGTACTATAACAAGATTAGAAATATATGGATAAACCCATATGTAGACCACTTTGACATTTCCCGGAAAGTTGGCAACACTGTATTTTAATAATATTATAATTTATGTGGACACTAGGAGAAACATTTCTGAAAATTTGGCCAAAATTGAATAAGTAATGTAGCCACAATAAATTTTTAAAAAATTTTGTGATTTTTTTCTCGATAAGTTGGCAACACTGTGTTTTGTTAAAATTGCATTATTTATTTAGGCACTAGGAAAAACTTTTATGAAAATTTAATTAAAATCGGTTAAATAAAATGATCATGATTAATTTTTAAAATTTTTAGTAATTCTTTCTCGGAAAGTTGGCAACACTGTATTTTGTTAAAATTGCATAAATTGTATAAATACTAGAAGAATCTTTTATGAAAATTTGAGTAAAATCGTTTAAATAACATGGCCATAATAAATTTTTTAAAATTTTAGTAATTTTTTTCACGGAAAGTTGGCAACACTGGATATTAATAAAATTATATAACTAATGGGAGCATTAGGGAAATCTTTTCTGAAAATTTGATCAAAATCGGATAAATAATGTAGCCAATACGAATTTTTAAAAATTTTAGTAATTTTTTTCTCGCAAAGTTGGCATCACTGAAAAATAATAAAACCACATGACAATCTTGAGTACTAGACAAATTTATCCTGAAAATTTCATTAAAATCGGTTGAACCGTTTAGGAGGAGTTGCGGCCACAAAATTTTGACTTACGACCAAGCGAGCTGACGACGCATATCTATACACCCACATAAACTAAGCTCAGATTCGTCATCTAGAGGCTATATGGAGGATTTCTATACAATTTTTTTTTTTTATGTTACAGACACCGTATCAAACGCTATACCACTTTTTCCCTGAAGTCAAAGAAGTAAAAATAAATATAAAAAATAACATTATATGGAAAAACGAATGACAAGAAATAAACATATTTAACATAACATAATCTGAAATGGAAACTACTTCTTGCCAAGTTTTGCAAATTGTCAGGGAGTTTCCCGAAGTTGCAATGTTTTTCACATTTTTCGAAAACATAAATTTTACATAGACACATACACAATCACGCCATATACCCAAAAGGATGTGGCACGAACTACTTCCAGACAAGTAACTTATGTTTTATCTACATTCAGTATACCTTTCTTCTATTTCTATTATTTGGATACGTGTGCTAACGACAAACACAATCATTGCACTACATCTACTAATTAGATATCAATGCAAACGTATACCTTCAAAATTATTCACATAAATTCTTTTAACCAAACGTCTATTGGACGTTTGCTCAACATGACCGAATTATCTCAACAAACTAAAACCAACTTTTGCATGAATTTTTTTCTAATTTTACACTCATTATACATTATTCTGTTTCCTACTCGATTTCTTCTAGTTACACCACATACGTCACGTATAAATCTCATTTCAACAGCAGCCACTTTACTTTATGCTTTTGCAACCAAACCTGGCAGCATTTTATTTACTAAAACGAGCTGCACTGGAAAAATGCACGTTTCTAGTAAAAGTACCCAAAGCACACAAAACCTTACAATCAGCAACCGCATTTCAATCTAACGATCAAAGCGACCTTTTTTAGACATTAAATTAGCCAAATACGCAAATTCATCTACCTGTTCTAAACATGCATCATCAAAATATACATTAAATTTAGTAGTCAAATCATCAATCTCAAAAACTAATTACTATGCACTTATCAAAAATTCATACAAGATTCATAACCTTACATTTTCTTCTACTAAAGTTTGATAATTTGAATGTATTTGTAAGTTATAAAATTTTAATATAATAATTAAATTTTTTAGTATAAATTTGTTGGCAAAAGGAAGTCGGCAAGTAGTCAATATTTCAAATTTATTGTTAAAATTTACAATTAGAACAAACGTAATGAGAATTAAAATTATAAAAATTTTAAAGCATAAAACTCTATATACCTATAAAGGCGTTTGTACAGCGACAAGACGAATTTTAATTTAAATGAATTTTGAATAAGAGAAAATGATCATTTAAGGAAAACATTAAAATCAAACTTTAATTTGCTTCAAAATTTAACTAACTGCTACATTTAATTTTAAGAATATATGTATATACGCAGAACATTTTATATTTTACTATTAGAAGAGAAATAATAAAAATTTGAGGGCAGATTTTATTATATATATTTAAAATAAATAATGAGTTCTAAAAAGTTTTTTTTTACCGTTTATAATAAATTAAATATATTCGGTTGTACAATTAAATTGTACATATTTATATACATTTTGATGAAGTGAATAAATTATGAAATTAATTTTTGCCAGATTAACTAATTAAAAATATTTAGGATTGGAGTTGGTGAAAAAAATTGACAGTCCTCATTTACGATTAATGGTTGACGTATTTCATTTACAACAAATTCAAGGAAATATTACAAAAACTTTAATGGAATTGATTCCTTATACTGGTCATGTGCAAATCGCTCAAGTTCCTAATAGAAGTGAGCCAAATACAAGCGGCGAAATTGATTATCAATACGTCTTGAAAACACTAGAAATTTTGGGATATATTGATTGGATTGGTCTTGAATATAAACCCGAAGTTGATTCCATCAAAGGATTAAAATGGGTTCAGGAATTTGGTTATACTTTATAAATGAAAATAAAATTGCTTTTAATATGTAAAATATAGTCAGTCAAGTTGAGCAAATTAAAAAGTCTTATTAAGTTATAAATTTGTTCAAATTAACTACAGGTTCAAATAAAAATTCGAATGCTGTTCTCGTTTTAATTCAGTAGAAGATACAACTATAAGTTTGTTTAAAATATTAAAAGAAATTTGTTTCTTTTAATTAACTTTGACCGCCATTAAGCATATTTACTCATTTTCATTCATTGTTAAATTATGGGGTATTCTGATATATTTTTACCAATTCCTATATTTTTTATTTTATTGTGGTGTTAATTTGAAATGGTTATTAAGGAATCAATACAAAAATAATTTATATAATTATTTTAATACATTTAATTGATTTATGTTTTGTTCATATTATACACCGACATTATATAAATATTGTATAGAATTTTATAACATTTAAATAATATAAATATATTGTAAAAATAATTGCTTTGTAATTTAATTACGAGCCTTAGATTTTATTATTGGTTATAATTATAAAATTTTGTTTGATAATGATTTTATAATAAAGTACATACTTGCATTTTTTGGTAGGTATGTAAAAGATTGACTAAATTATATATATAGTTTTTGAAATGTAATTTTTGTAAATTTTATAATTTAAATCTCTGAAACGTACCCGTTTAATAAAAAACGCGAGTAATTTTCTCTGACAGGCGAAGTAAGAACTAAATTATTTACAGCTGTTTCGTTTATATACTTTGTCACTTCTAAAATTGAACTGAACAACCTATAAATTATATAAAATTAATGTTCAAAATTGGAATATTGATTAAATTAAACGGCTACGTCACATTTCAGCCCACGAACGATTTTCAAAAAAATTCTAAAAAAGTTTGGAATATTAAAACAATTTTTATATAGAAGTATTTCAAATTGGGGCAAAAGTGTTGATATAGTTGAATATCTCAAAAATATTTATAATATTATCACATATCATTGTATACAAAAGTAAATATTGCGTCTAATTGTACTACATTTAACCTTTGGAATCCAATAGTAATTGAAAATTATATAATACAGGTTTTAATATTGTCGATATCTATGCAAAATTTTCGTGTTGTAAATATTTTTTGTAATATTCAACCCTGATTTACATTTTTCCCAGCGCTATAGAACTTCTGTCGATTTTTTATATTAATAATGAAATTAAAATGAATATAGAATTTATTTATGTAATTTTGGAATATTTTCTAAAACAGATTACAATGAAAACTGAATTATTTTCAGTAATATAAAATGCTTTTAAATATTAAAAATAATCAGCTAGTACTACAAGTTCGGTTTTAATTTCACTTTTAACTAATACCGTTTTAAGACAATGCAATGTGATAAGATAGGACTAAACAAATGAACTAAAACACCTAAAAACCGAGTTTGTAGTACCAGCCAAGCCATTATGATCATCTTAAATAATTTACAAAAATAATACGTATATTTAAAATTATATTTGGTATACTTAATAATACTTTACTAAAAATTATTAACTGCTTACTGTTGGATTTTTTAAAGATATTTGCGAAACTTTTTTTAAACTTCACTTATCAGGGTCAAATCTTGTAATCTAATTTTTCCACTCACTTCCACATATGCGATCGACTTGAAACAATCCATATATACGTAGTTAAGTTAATAGTTGTTTGTGCTTGTTTAAAAGTGAAAGAATATTGAGACAATCTTGCAATATATGAGAGCAGTTTAATAATTTGGCAATATTTTCATGGCGATTGAACTATATGTTTTACTGTCGCCGACGTTATAACACAATGTCTGGAAATAAGTGATGTTTTACTCTAATTTTTTTGCTAACTTTTAGATGCAAATTTGGGCTGCGTTTTTCAATCGACTTTTCACGCCTACTTAAATGTATTTATTTTGCACAAAATAAAATATTTTAGTTACTTATTTATTTTATCATCAAATTTGTATTTTATATTAGAAACGGTTATTTTTTAAAAAAAATTATGGTATATTTAAGATAAAGTAGGAAAAAGCACACCTAACGTGTAATATTGATAGTCAAAACTTGACTGGTTTATTCAAGTTTTATTTACCACATTTCCAGACCTTGTGTTATAACAATGTTATAATGTTACAATGTTATGATGGCAGTTTAAACTATTCATTCATAAAAGTATGTTTATTGTTTTAAAATAATTTAAACTTATTTTCATATAGTTTTTCTTTTTTTATTAAATAATATATTGACATATTGGCCCGTATTACAAGCTCGATTTTAAAACTGATTTTAACTAATACCGATTTTAACACAATATAACTGTCATAAGAACTGGATTAAACAAATGAATTAAAACACCCAAGAATCGAGCTTGTAATATCAGCCATTATGTTCTGATTATTTTTTACTACTTTGACTGCAAGGAAAAAGTAGTATAGCGTTTGGTACGGTGTCTGTAACATTTTCAAAAAAAAAATAATTGTGTATAGAAATCCTTCATATAGCCTCTAGATCAGACGAATCTGAACTTAGTTTATGTGGGTGTTGGATGTGCGTCGTCAGCTCGCTCGGTCCTACGACAAAATTTTGTGATCGCAACTCCTCCTAGACGGTTCAACCGATTTTAATGAAATTTTCAGGATAAATTTATCTAGTGCCCAAGATGGTCATGTGGTTTTGGTTTTTCCAGTGATGCCAACTTTTCGAGAAAAAAATTACTAAAGTTTTTAAAAATTCATTGTGGCTACATTATTTATCCGATTTTGATCAAATTTTCAGGAAAGATTCCCCTAGTGCCCACATAAATTTCGTAATTGTAATAAAATACAGTTGCCAACTTTCTGAGAAAAAAATTACTAAAATTTTTTAAAATTTATAACGGCCATGTTGTTTAACCGATTTTGTTCAAATTTTCACAAAAGATTCTTCTGGTATCCATATAAATTAGATAATTTCAACAAAATACAGTGTTGCCAATTTTCTGAGAAAAAAATTACTAAAATTTTTAAAAATTTGTTATGACCACTTTATTTAACGGATTTTGATCAAATTTTCACTAAAGATTCTCCTGGTGCCCGTATAAGTTATGTAATTTTAACAAAATACAGTGTTGCCATCTTACCGAGAAAAAAATTACTAAAATTTAAAAAAATTCATTGTGGCTACATTATTCATCCGATTTTGATCAAATTTTCAGAAAAGTTTCTCCTAGTGCCCACATAAATTATATTTTTATTAAGATACGGTGTTGCCAACTTTCCGAAAAAAAAATTAATAATTTTGTAAAAATTTGTTATGCCCGCATTATTTATCCGATTTTAACGAAATTTTTACAGAAGATACCCTTAGCGCTTATAATATTATATATTAGCAAAATACAATGTTGCCAACTTTCGATGAAAAATTTTTTTATTCATATTTCTTATCATTTATGTGATAATGTCAAAGTAGTCTGTCTATATATGGGTTTACCCATATACTTCCAATCTTGTTAAATCACATTAATGTTGTCATGACATACATCAGATTTTATTATTTTATGTTTCTCTTAGCTATTTACTAACTAGAAATTCGATCTTTGAATTTAAAATTCTAAATAAATATTTTTCCGAAAATATACTGTTTATGTTCATATCTCTGTTTAAATTTTAGTTCTTCGTTTATCGTTATAGATGTAATGGTAAAATATTAAAAAAATAAAACTTCGACTGACTCCTGTAACTTGGCTATATTAGCTGTGTTTTTTTTTTTACATTCCACTCCGATCAGTAAATCTTTTAAATGAGCTGAGATGAGCTGAGTTTTGCTGACTGAGTTGTATTGATAATTAAAAGTTTATTTGAAAGTGACGTTTAAAATCTAAGTTCCACATATGATACAACCTAAAATAATAGATGTATTTGGATTGTTTGCGTTGATAATTTATTGCAACTCGCCGGATATATATTGTTTGATTTCAAAATAAAATATTCGAATATAAATGTCAACATATCAAACACGTTATCAAATCTTAAACTAGGAAAATTTGAATTGCGCATGTACACTCAGCTCAGCTCAGCGAAGCACTAGCTAAATATCAAACTCAGTATCGGTAAGGGGGGAAGCAATTCACTCAGTTCGAACTCAGTTACGAGCCGATAAATAAAACAGCTATTATTTCAAGGTTACTGATATTTGCTGATCTGAGCTGAGTTTTTCGGTAAAAAAACACAGCTAATTATTTTCAAATATTATAAACATAACAGTCAGATGAAATTTGTCTATCAAGACCATTTAAAATTAGCGATTAATGCAACATGATCGGAAGGTACCAGTAAACTTGGCAATGCTGTATATAATGACATTTCTTCTTCGGTTAACAATGGCACCGCGTGCGTGATACATAAATTGTTATACTCGTAAAAAATATAATCTAAACACGCTTTAAAATCTTCAGTATAGTTTGTATATTTCGGAGTTCCACAAGCACTTGAAAATAATTTACGATGCGTTAAATTAATGCTCTGCGTTTTTCAGTTGTTTCATTTGAATCTAAATAAATAAATTATATTTTAATATATCAAAATAAAAATATTCTCTTTATTGTTTTTTTTTCATTTTGAAATATGGAGGGCTCAGTGTACAAGTGAACCAACCAAGTTCACCACGACAGAAGTGATTCGCTTGCACAGCTACAATAAACCAAGTTCGGTCTATTTTTATTGGTTAATACGCAAAATAAAATTAAAACTGATTTAGTTATCTGGAATTGATTATTTAAAGCTACAAATCTCGAGTCGTATTAAAATCAACTTGATTCACTTGTATTCTAAACCCTTCATAGTTGGTCTGATCCACAGCAAAATCAAAAAAATTTTGGTCGTAATCGAAATTGAATAAAAGAAAACCGAGTCTTTGAAATGGTAGAATGAAAGCAAGAAGTTTAAGATGGCAGAAAGCAAAATGCTTTTGTTTGATCCCGTTGCATATCGTTACTCGTTGGAGCTAATTACATTCGTATTACTATGTTGTATGTATGTTATTTTTCTGACTGATTTCAATTACAATCAGGATTTCGATTTTGCTTTGGAATCCGGCCACTGTTCAACGCATTAAGTTTGGACAGTTGAATTCTATTCTGTTTTTGGTTAAAAAGTCAAAGTAACATGAAGTATCTACAACGAAATTAATGATATTTTATATATATATATATATATATATATATATATTATATATTATTTCATAAATATAGATTTACGAAAATCTATATTAATTGAAATTGGTTATTTTGAATTTAGCTGTACAAACTTATTTTTTCGTTAAGATGTTATTATCTAAATAAAGAAACTATTTACTTTTGTTCCAATCAAAATCATCTTCAGAAATATTTCCCGTTGTAAATAATTTATAAACTGCACTTTCAGGTGTACTGTTCAAGTCGCCGCAAAATATAGTTGAAATTCTTTTATTATTATTCTGAAATTAATACATATAGTTTGACTTTTATAAATAGAATTAAATTGATCCAATTTAACCTTCGACAAGCCGACAAGTATATTATATCCATGTCGGATACGGGAAGGTTAAGTTAAATCTATTCCCAGCTGATTATAAAAAATTCTAATATAAAATTTCACATGATTTTATACAAAATATATCACTATTTTAAGATTTTTATAAATATGAAAATAAATACCTTGTTTCTGACTTGTCGAATGACAATTTCAACAAATTTAATTGAAATTGCAGTTTGTAAAAGTCTCAAATCATCAGCTTCAGGATGGAAATATAAATGTGTATTTGCAACTAATAAAATCTCTGCATTTTCAATGGATTTTAAAACTAATATTTGTAGTATCGTATTTTGAGCACTTAAACGTTGTGCCAATAATTTATTCTTCGCAATTAATTTCCATAATTTTTCTAATTCTCGATTATGACTCACTTCCTTTCCAATTACAATTGATAGTGTACGTATACGCCTAGAAAGTTAAATTAAATTTGACTAATTGATTGGAAAGATTATGGTTAAACACTTGACGTACTTAAATCTATTGAAATTGAAAAAACATGCTAATCCTTCTGGTTTTGTGTCTTTTGGATTATAAATTCCTTTGAAGTTAAACTTGTATAATTCTGGACGGAAATATGTTTTATAAATTTTATAGTCAACTTCTTGTAAACAAATGATATCAGCATTATAACCTTTAAATATATAAATATAAAAATTAATTTTGCAAAATAATCTTTAAAAATTAGGAAATTGAAAATATAATAATGAATTGCGTGCAGATTATTTTATTTGTATCCAAAAATATAAATAGAACAATATACACTCAATTTATTATTTATATTTCCAATATATCTAATATTAAAGAGCGTTGGGGGTTTCTGCATTTGAAAATTATATAAATTTATTACCTACCAATTATTTCTTTTCGAATTAATTGTTTGCGATAGTCAATACTTAATGCCTCTGTATCGCAATATTTAAATGTAACAGTCTTCGCATTATTAGATTTGCAATAGTGATCCGCCAATATATTGTATGATATTACTCTGAAACTAAATACAAAAATTAATATTAATTAACATAGTTATTTATAAATTATAGACAATTCTTTGCAACAAATGCTATGGTTAACTAAGTTTAAAAGTTTGATAAAATGACGTCACGAATTTGATGTGATGATATATATATGTGTATTGTGATATATATATATATATATATATATATATATATATATATATATATATATATATGTGTGTATTGTGATAATTAATGACTAGGGTTAACAGGATTTAAATTAAGCGATTTAAATCGTTGATTTAAATCGTGATTTAAATCAATCGAAAAACACACAAAAAAATCATGATCTAAATCAAATACTTTTTTTTTCATTTAAAATTTCATAATAAAGTCCGTACTAGCTTCTAATAATAAAATAATAATAATAAAAAAATGTAAAAAAGTTGTATAAGCGTTGACCATTGAGAATATATTGAGATTAAATCGTTTAAAATATGTACATTTGTCTAATATTTTTATTACCTGACTGATGACTGTAAAGATTTAAATAATATATTTATATTGATTGTTTGTTAACCACTCGGATTTAACGTTATTTCACACTTGTCTATGTATGTTCCACGTTTGTTTGTTTTTTTAATTAACTGCTATTAACATTATAAGATAAGCTCCGATTTAAATACAAAAAAAAACATTTTTTTGTTTTTTAAATCATGATTTTTATTAACCTTATTCGTGACATATTAAACCATATGGAAACATAATTATAAGATACGAAAATTTATCTTTTAAAAGAAACAATAAGAAAATGTTCTATCTGTTCTATTATAAATTTATAATTTAAATAAAATATATTTTGTAAAATTATTGTTTGATGGTTTAATTTTTCAAAAATTTGTATGTAAAACTGATATTTTTTTTTATCAAACTTTAATTAGTGTATAGAAAACTGCTATAACTACATATCGCCTTATTATCTAAGATATTAATATATGTCGCTTATCATAAATTTTATATTTTCTTTAAAAATGATAATGTGATTAAACTGATTTGAAAAATGATCAATACATAGACTGTAAATTTTAATATTAATTAGATAAAAATTTAGTTCGTGTTTCTAAATGAAATACGATATAAAAATTAGCTTAAAACATGTAGTAAATAAACAAATACGTACTTTTTTCCTGTCAATTTCTGTTTAGTAAATGCATGACGATTTTGAAAAGGACATGGCGTTGGAAACATGACAACTTGAACTTCTGATTCTGCTACAGATGTAATGCCTTCTCCTTCTATAGCAGGAATGCATTCTAATTTTAAAAAATGATTTAAATCATCATCATTTGTTACATAAGTTAATCCTTCTCCTACAAGAATCCAATTCCGTTTGTCCAAAGATTTATACCAGTTGAAAATATAAGAATTTTTTTTCACTAAAATTGTTTCATATTGTGAAGGAGCGATTAGCGAATTTGTAAACATACATGTTGGTAACGTTAATAATCTTATTCCTGGTTTGTTGATAAGTACGTTGTATTTTTCATTATTCAAAATAAAAATTAATTCTCCGCAAGATTTTGTCAAATCTTTGCAAGTACGATTGAAATTAACTTGACTTTCATTTTGAATAAAATTTACTTGAATTTTTGGTATGTCAGTTATTTGTATTTCGTTTATCTTTTTATCATCTTGATCTTGGTCGTTTTCGAGTTTCAATTTTTGTTGTTTAATATGTTCAATTCTTCGTTTTATTGAATTTTCAATCGCTGTAATTATTTTTGTTGCAAGATCAGATATTTTTTCCGATGATTTAAGAACGAACTTAAACTGACGGTCAAGTTCAAGATTACTGTTTAAATATCGGAAAAGAAATTCGTAATTTTTGGTATTTTCTTGATTGCAAAAAAATGCGTAAAGCATTTTTGTATGTATTAGATTATCAGTATAATTGTAGAACAGGGTCCGTGATGTTGCTGTTTTGAGTTTAGTGGTAGAAATATTGAAAAACCAGTGACTCTCAAAATGTGTATTATGACAAAATGTGATTTTAAAAATGTGTCTTAACAGTCTTTAAAAAAAACTCCTACCTGAAACCTACCTATCAAACCTACCCTAACCTAACGGACTTCTTAACATAACATAACATAAGGAACAACCTCACTTCTTAACATGATATAAGTTAATGGACGAAATTGATAAAATTACTAATGAAACATTTTGAGGTTCACCAGTTTATACGCACACAAGGCATGCCCATTCCGATGTTCACGCATGCGCAAATCGCGGACCCTATACTGCAATTCAACGAATTCATTCACGAATAATACTTTACGATCACAATTGTATTACGCACTAATGCAACTACACTGTAATTTCATTTTATCAAGGTTATATTTTAAAATTTTAGCATATCAATATGATAACTATTAGTTCGCATTGTAATTCAAATTATAGATAAGATACTATTAACTTCATATACAAATCGGTAACAACCATAATTCTATGAGACAAACGTAAAAACAAACAAATACTCTTGACAAAATACACAATACACCCTGCCAGGGGGTGGAATCTGACATAGGACAAAATTTGCCGCTATATTATTTTGTATGGGCAATAATAGATGGCATGAGAATGTAGTTTCTGAAGATATTGTTTTCTTTTCGTGTTACTAGATGTCGTTCATGGCTGCATTGTGATATTTTTTTATTTATTTTTTATTTAAATTATAAATATAAACATTGATATTTTAGAACATTATTATTAATTTGGAATTTTTTTTTGAAAAAACAGGCGACCATTTGCTTCGTTGTGCTTTGTGCGCGAACATTTTCATTAATAAAATATTAAAATTGCACTATATCCTTCTATATATTATATATAAACAAAATAGACTACATTTATTTTTATTTAGGTTATATGTGAGCTATTAAACAGATAATTCCTTAAGATAAATATATTAACATTAAATATATGTATTTTAAAGATGTTTTTTGGATTTATATAACATATGTTTAAAGAAATACAAACGATATATAAAAAAAACATATTTTAATTGTATTTTGTTCTACAAAATATTTAGTTGTTATTTAATTTTTATTATATTTCTATAAATAAGTAGTATTTTCTGATAACATGATTGTTGAAATGTCTATAAAGTAAATTCGCTTACTTTATAGATATTTTCCAATCATGTTATCAGAAAATAATTTAGCTTGAAAATTTAAATAAAAGCAAAGACCCGAACCCGAAGAAAACAAAGTCTATAAAATCCATAGTAGTGACATCTATTATTGCCAAAAAATAATACTAACTGTGTCATAAAAATTAACATGGGAGATTCCGATCTTGAGCGTAAGCGATATAGTTAATCTATGCACCCTGCAACACACTCAACACAAATATTTGACCCGCATAGATTACTATACGCTTACGCCAGGGAGGACCTGGCTTACGCTATAGATGCGACACAGCCCTACAAATAGTAATGGCCGATGCATGGTAGGTAATACAGGTCTTCCTTGCCGGTAATGGCCAGTAATGGCGTCGCTATCAATGTGCGTCCTAAAACGTTTTTATTAAAATCATCTTTGTTTTTTATTTAACTTGTGTATAATAAATAAATATATATATATATATATATATATATATATATATATATATATATATATATATATATATATTGTGAAAGAGCACTTTAAACTCAGGTGAATATATTACTATAGAATTTTACGTATTTATTTGTATATTAGTTTGTTTTGCAATCGGCATTCATGTGGCTTGTTTGTACATGCGTTCAACGTATAAATACGACATCGTAATGTTTTTTTTTTATATTACTAATAATTAGGATAATAATATTAAGAATAGTATAATTTCGCAGGCGATAATATGTCGCTGCCTCCGTATTTATTGGGGCCCAATCCATGGGCTGCAGCTCATGCTCAAGCACAAGTTGCAGCGGCCCAAGAGCATGCACACGCTCTCCAACAACAGATTCCACCGCCCCATCCGAAACCCGATGTTATGACCGAAGATAAACTACAGGAAAAAGCGCAGAAATGGCATCAGTTACAGTCCAAGCGGTTCTCGGAGAAGCGAAAACTTGGCTTTGTCGATGCCCACAAAGAGGATATGCCGCCCGAACATATCTGGAAGATTATTCGTGATCATGGTGATATGAGTAGTAGGAAATATCGTCACGATAAACGTGTTTATTTGGGGTAATTTATTGTTAAAAACAATGGGGTTATATATGTATAATTATTTTGAATTTTTTTGTTTAGTGCTTTAAAATATATGCCTCATGCTGTTATAAAGTTGCTAGAAAATATGCCAATGCCATGGGAACAGATACGAGACGTTCAAGTTCTGTATCATATTACTGGGGCAATAACTTTCGTAAATGAAATACCATGGGTTATTGAGCCTGTATATATTGCACAATGGGGGTAAGAACAAATTGTTTTCATTTATATTCACACATTTCTCTATAAACAAATTTTATAATGAGAATTCAGAAACTTAAATCAATTTGTAAAAAGCATACATATTTGTAATTATTATTTAGTAAATTTTACAGTATTTGTATAAGATTAACTTAGGGCCATTTTGCATAGAACATTGTTAATTTAATAGTATATTCCGAAATTGAACCAAAAGAATCGATTGATCATTTAAAAAATAATTAAAATTTGATACTTGTACATGTTAGTTTTGTAACATTACAGCTGCTGATACATTTTAATATTTCCATTTCTTAGCAAAATAAAATACTATCTATTAATAAATAAATATATAATATAACTATAATATAATATAAATATACAGGGTGATTTGTAAGTAATTGTAAATATTTTAACTGGAGTATCCTGGGCTCAGAATATGAAGATTTGACCCAAAACACTTAGATAAAATGTGGCTCCTTACTGAGCTACAGGGTGTTTTATTTAAAAATTTAAAAACGATTTTTGCCCAGTACTTAAAAACTATTTGACGTATCCTTATCATACTTGGCAGAAAGTGTAGGTACCGTACACCATACTAAATCATGTTAAATAAAAGTTTCTGGCTACTGCCAGTGGCGTACAACAGGGGCAAGTGAGAGGTTGATCCTTCCTAAATTCTACGCCACTGGCGGAATTGTCATTTTAGCACAATTTTTCGATTCTCCAATACTTTCTGTGTAAAAAACATACTCTTTCTTCGTAACGATAAAGTCACTATTTTTCGAGATATTTAAAGTTAAACATAAAGCTGCACACTTGGGATATTTTCAAAATTTGCTCAAAAAATCTGAAAAAAATTCAGTAAAATAGAGGAAAAAATTAGCTACATAATAACTAAGTAACTTTTTTCTCTAACTCATTCTGGTTTGGCAGGAAAAATTATTGAAAATTTATATTTTTTGCATTTTAATTTTTTATTTTCAATAATTTTTCCTGCCAAACCAAAATGAGATAGAGAAAAAGTTGCTTTGTTATTATGTAGCTAATTTTTTTCTCTATTTTACTAAATTTTTTCAGATTTTTTTGATCAAATTTTTAAAAAATGCCAAGGGTGCAGCTTATGTTTAACTTTAAATATCTCGAAAAACAGTGACTTTATCGTTAGGAAGGAAGAGTATGTTTTTTACACAGAAAGTATTGGAGAATCGAAAAATTGTGCTAAAATGACAATTCCGCCAGTGGCGTAGAATTTAGGAAGGATCAACCTCTCACTTGCCCCTGTTGTACGCCACTGGCACTAGCCAGAAACTTTTGTTTAACATAATTTAGTATGGTGTACGGTACCTATACTTTCTGCCAAGTATGATAAGGATACGTCAAATAGTTTTTAAGTACTGGGCAAAAATCGTTTTTAAATTTTTAAATAAAACACCCTGTAGCTCAGTAAGGAGCCACATTTTATCTAAGTGTTTTGGGTCAAATCTTCATATTCTGAGCCCAGGATACTCCAGTTAAAATATTTCCATTTACTTACAAATCACCCTGTA